>OX381706.1:73637439-74155114 GCA_947462335.1 Harmothoe impar
GGGGGCACGTGCCCACCCTCCCTAGACCCCCTGAAAATGGCCCTTGATATGACTCTTAACTATAGGGAATGTGGTCAAGAACCCTGCCTGTGCCCCCCCCCCCCCCCCCATAACCAACTTTTCTTGGCTGTGCCCCCCCCCCTAGACCACCCCTTCTGGATCCGCCCCTGTTATATAACCTTCCTCATACCCTCCCAGGGACCATACGGTACCTCCCCAGGGTACAACAACCCTCAGCGGCCAGGTCAGAGTGGATCCAGGGGCGCGGCATCCACTCCTGTATTGATACCTGGGGGTGCTTACTTACTCCTGCCCCCCCCCCCCCCCCTCACCCATTTTTGCAATTCTTGGGCCCGCCCCTGTCGTCTACTAAAATGCACCATTAGAGGCCTGGCTGCATTAAAATGGTCTATTATGTGTGGACAGACACAAACCTATAAACCATAGAACTGTTACAATGACACACACACACAACAAGGGAACGAGCAGCCTGATGTAAGTGGTGAGCACACACGGACAGGTAGGTTAGGTTGTTTTAACCCTTTAAGGATGGCATGATGCACCAACCAAGTCCAACTTCAGGCGAGTTACTTATCATAGCGCTGCATTGATGCATCATGACGATGCATTACAGTCAACCCTATGGATGTCACTCATTGGCTGACAAAATGTGGCAAATATTTGCACTTTGGTCCATTTTCTGTAGGGATTAACATAATTTGATTTAGTAATTCCAGCCAAAAAGTAGGAATTCCTGCTAAACTATGAAAAGTGGCCTCTGTGCTATACCTCGAAGATATACTTCCTCGGATCCCTCACCCCAGGCAGTTGGCAGTTGCCTGACAACCTGCCTTGTGTGTTACATTAAATTTGGACTTTATTCTTCAGATAATCTGCTTTTTTCAGACATGTTTCTTTGCATTTCCAGAATTCGAGTGAGTACTTTAGTATGCATACTTCTCCGACTGTATATACATGTGGAGGAAGTGTAGGGTTCAATGTCTCTATCCATGAATGCAGCCATGGCGAGTTACTCACCTAGAGCTGCATTTATGTACCATAATGATAAAGGGCATAGCACATTAAAACACTATCAGTATGTCATCCTTAAATGGTTAATACACGTACCATAGGCTACTGCAGCCTCCAGGTCATAGCGTTAAAAGGTCCATGCACAGGTGTGGTGGGGGTCTGTTTTATCTAACTGTATAAAGGCACTCTTTCTGCTGCTTCTAAAAGGTTTCTGGTACAAAGTGTATTTACCCATACATCTATAGTATTTGGCCATACCATTGCCGTGATGGAGCCGTATACGACCAACCCCCCCCCCCCCCCCCCCCCCCCCCCCCCCGCAGACACACACACATACTCACAAAGTTAGGGAGTGGTCATTTTTTAACAACAGGGGGGGGGGGGGTTGGTGGATTTGGGGGGGGGGACCAAAAAAATTTGGACCCCTTGAAGGGGGGGGACCAAAAAAATTTGGACCCCTCTTGCACCCCTTTTTAGCGAAAAAGCCAGCGCGTTACTATAGCTCAAAGGGGTCGGCCGCACTCAATTTCAACTTGCCTGAGGGGGGGGACCAAAAGATTTTTGACCTCTCCCGTGGGGGGTACCGAAAAAATTTCGACCTGCTCGCGCGAAAATCCACCAACCCCCCCCCCCCCCTGTTCTTAAAAAATGACCACTCCCTTAGTAGTACACCCAAATAAGAGTAACTGGCGAGTAAACACGGCACATAGGGACAGGTATACAGGTTGAGGTAGGGCTTTAAGAGGAGCGTCGTCACAGGTGTACAACTTACACTTAACATATGCAGCCCAAGGGCTTTTCCAAAGTATGTCAGTTACTTTAAGAGTCACCTTGTAGTTGTCTTGTCTTGCTGTGCCATTGATACAACCACCTAGTTGTCCATAATGTAATAGCACATGTCCCTACTATACTAGTCTATGGGAAGTGAATAGTAAGCCTAAAATGTCTGATATTATGATGTACAAAAGGTATAAAAGGTTGGGTCTGACAGTATGTACATGACAACATGCAGGCCTGTCCCACTTGCCCCAGTGGGATTGAATGACATCATCTCCCCCCTCCCCAACTCTCCACAACTTCCCCCCTGCCCCTTTTGTATATAAATGAGAGTGCATTTCCCAGAAATGCTGTAGACCTGTCAGATCTAGTATAGACGAGTTGGAAGGATTCGGACACAAAAGAGTCGTGTAAAATATGGTACATACAAGTACTAAAGGCCCAAATGCATGTCCGTATACTCAGTATAACTTCTCTCTATATCTATGCTTATAGCATGGCCCCGGAGCATGGCCCTATTATAGCCTATACCTTTGTAGCGCCAAACATGCATGTGGCTTGATAAAGTGGGGGTGCAGAGGGGTCCCCCCTGAGGTCGGAAAGTCGCCGAAATTAAGGGGTCCAGGTCGTAAAGTCGCTTTTTTAGACCCTTTAATCTATTGTAAAGTTTGTCCAAAAGTCGCCAGGTCACATATATTATTGCCTTAGGTCGGAAGTCGTCTCCAAAACAGCCCAGGTCGCCAGGTCGCTTTTGACCCATCTGGAGCCACATAAAGTGGCAGTTTTATAGTACCCGTAATCCTCTCCTGAAACTGAAAGACGATCACTGGGATCAGGCACTACCGGATTAATACCGCGTATTTTCTGTGTGAAAGCTTGTGGCTTTCACACAACACATTTCAGATGTGGATTAGCAAATGGTCCAAAGTTGAAAGTGGGTGTCATACATGATCAATATTCCCATCCTTTCAGTGTAATTGCATACTTTTACCATCGTCCTCTAGCCTCTATGCTAGTAAACAGAAAGATCTCATTATACACTTTAGGCACATACATAGGCTATATATGAATCATGATGCGTTATTCATATCGGATGTACATACTGAATGATAACCATCCCAAGAGATGACTAGCACCATGTGATGTGGCTGCAGATGGGTCAAAAGCGACCTGGCGACCTGGGCCGTTTTGGAGGCGACTTTCGACCTATTGCAATAATAAAAGTGACCTGGCGACTCTTAGAGAAATTTGACAATACTTTAGGGGGTCCAAAAAAGCGACTTTGTGACCTGGACCCCTTAATTTCGGCGACTTTCCGACCCCAGGGGGGGACCCCTCTGCACCCCCATGTGATGAAAGGGGTAGACCCTGACTGCCTGAGCAGGCCCGTAACTAGCCCTCTTCGCGGGGCGGTTCGTTTTTGGATAAGGTGGAACTTGACATGATTATTTCAATGGTGGAACTGGACTTCTCCAATATGGTGGTGGAACTTTGTATGATATATTTAAAGAGAAAGCAGAGTTTGGGGTATATAATCAATCTTTCATGTTTTCTCTCTAGAATCCTTAATAATTGTCCGATCAACAAGCCGTAAAAAATGACATGTAGGCAAATATGTCCTCTTTACAGTCAGGTAGGGTGGAACCCTTTTTCTCCTTCAGTAAGGTGGGGTGGTTCGTTCGAAACGACGAACCCCCCCCCCCCCCTAGTTACGGGCCTGCTGAGCCCGAGGATCTTTTGTGGGCCAAGTGGGACATTTATGATTTCACTTAGGATCCTTGACAGTGAAGTGAAGATCATGATAGATGTCGTAAGTGACCTGGCCATACTGGATGGATATATTAACAACACTTAACATATACAGTTGATAAACAATAGGGTTGTATTTATTTATGTTTATGCAGAAAAGGGTCATTGTAATCCACTTTCAATAGTTGGTGATGGTTTAGTAAGCTTTAAATTGGGTTAGGGTGGGGCTACTCCCCCCCCCCCCCAGCTTTGCCAACATTTTGGGGCAAACTCTACATTTTTGAAAATAATTTAATTTAGGGTAAAAAGTTGGCCCACCTACCACACAGTCCTATCACACGTTCAATAGTTGCTGAGCTTTAAATTGGTGAGGTCGGGGGCTACTCCCCCCCCCCCCCCCCCGCCCAGTTTTGGGGCATAATTTACCTTTTATGAACATAAGATTTGGCCCACTTACCAGATAGTCCTATCACAGCCGTCCCTTGTCTGCTGCTGCTGAGGTCCCCCATGCTGTAGTAGGAGTCCTGTCTGCTGTGTGGGCACCTCCAGTACCTCCTCCTGTAGCGGCTTACCCATAGACACACCAGGTAGGCACAGGAGGACGATGGCCGCCACCACCAGCCACCCCCGGCCTCCCCGCCCCGGCCCGCAGCCTCCCCCTCCCCGGGCGGCGGGCGGGCAGGGGCCGGGGCAGGTCGGGGCGCCGCCCGGTCTCCCTCCGCTCACCGCTGACATGTCCCACCCTACGTGGTCAGCAGTACACATCCAGCCCGGCCCCGATACATGGGACCCCGGGCCGCATTACTGGGGTAGACTCCAAGGGGGTTATAGCGTTAATCCTATGGGGTTTGGTAATAATCCTGGGGTAGATTTAGAGGTGTATATATCCAGTGTTTTAGTCCTGTAGTGCCGTATATAGGTGCTGCGCTGTGGACTGTCTCTCTGCTACCGATGTGTTTGTGTGTTTGAACGCCGGACCGCGCAGCGCGCCACCAGTGGACGTTCTGAGAACTAACCCAGGGGGCGCCACTGAGGACGTGGGACGCTGGTGAGACGCTATGCCGCGTCCACCACTTGCTGTGGGACGCAGGGTGGGACGCAGTGGGATGGCTACTTGTTACAAAGATTAGATACATGTAGATATCTGTCCCAATCTGTGGGAATGGCATGTCCGTCGGGCATAGTGAAGTTGTGAGAGAGAAGAATACCAACATTGGACAACATTTTTGGAGGGGTGATTACCGGAAAGATGGTTAGATAGGCTACTATCAAGAAGGGTGGGAAATGGAAGAAATTCAAGAATAGATATGCCCACAATATCTCAATCTGTGTGAAATTCTCGTTCCGGGGTGGGGCTGGGGCCCAGGAGGGAATGCAAGTTCAAATGACCATGTATAGGAATCAGAAAAGTAGATTGACATCTTTCTTTATATGAACATATGACCTTATAAACGTTGTACACTGATATATGGACATCGCTGAATAGGTCTCTATATATAGGCACATATACTTAACCATTTATACATATTTTGTGTAGGTTTATAGGCCTGTGGCAAACCTTCCAAAAGAGGCTTATTTAAGGAGATACCCCTACCCATCTTACAACAAGCTGAATTTCACATATGTTCAAGCATTTTTCATCAGCTTTCTGAATATTGATATTGGCCCTGCCGGAAATGGTGCGAAGTCAGCCATTTTGGATGGTTACCATGGTAACCATGAAATTTCTCAAATTTCTCAAATTTTATAATCCGGGACACACTTATTGCTCTAATTCTGGAACCAGTTAAGCTACATACAAGATATTTTGACAGGGAGTATGTATATGAGGTACCCTCATGTGACCTTACTATCAGTGACCTTTGTCAAGGTCAAGGTCACTTAATTTGACCTTGAATGTGCAAAAAAAACTTAAAAATCATGAAAATACTGTTTATGACTACATTTATTGCTCTATTTATGGAACCAGTTAAGCTACATTCAGGATATTTTGACAGAGGATATGTATATTAGATACCTTTATGTGCCCTTAATATTGGTGACCTTGGTCAAGGTCAAGGTCACGTAATTTGACCTTAAACGGGCAAAAACCCTTAAAAATCATCAAAATACTGTTTATGACTACATTTATTGCTCTATTTCTGGAACCAGTTAAGCTACATGCAAGATCTTTGGACAGGGGATGTGTATATGAGATACCCTCATGTGACCTTACTATGGGTGACCTCGGTCAAGGTCACTTAATTTGACCTTGGACATGCAAAAACCCTAAAAAATCATCAAAATACTGTTTATGACTAAATTTATTGCTTTATTTCTGGAACCAGTTAACCTACATTCAAGATATTTTGACAGGGGGTACGTATATGAGGTACCCTCATGTTACTTTACTATAGGTGACCTCGGTCAAGGTCAAGGTCACTTAATTTGACCTTGGACATGCAAAAACCCTTAAAAATCATCAAAATACTGTTAACCCTTTAAGGGGTGCTGCTGCCTGTGGGCAGCATCTAAATTACAGCTCCTGCTATGAAACAAAGAATAAGAATTTTTGAATCAATCCAAAAATATTTAACAGTAATACTAGATCCCCTTGTCAAAAAAGTGTAAAAGTGTAATTCTGTCTCCAATACAAATTATTTCACTCCTTAGCCACTATCCCAGGGAGCACATACTTGCAAAGTTGCATATTCCCATGGCATTGGGCCGGTGGTTAAGTCCCAAATGACGTGTTTCAAGGCTAGCAGGGAAAGGGTTAATGACTCTATTTCTGGAACCAGAAATTGGAGAAAATCAGCACATCACATGTAAAATGCACATGTTAGGGTAACACTGAAATATTCATAACTAATTTTTTTTCAGGAGTCACCATACCTATAGTAGCTCTTCTGAGGTATTTTAATTGAGTTTAAACTAGGTTGCTATGGCAACCACAGTTTTGGAAATTTTTGTCGTTCGCTATGGCAACCACACACAATCTGTATAAATTGACAATGTATTAGCTACATATAATGTGCGAATTTCATAAGGTAGGAGACAGATACATAATATTTGAAGGGGCAAATACATACCATCCCCTCAACCGGCCTTACTATTGTTGAACTTTTGTCAAGGTCAAAGTCACTCAAACTGACCTTGAGCAGGCAATAATCTGAAAATACTGCCTATGATTTAGTTTAAACTTTTATCAAAAACCAGAAATGTTAATTCCAGCATTAGATTTCATTGAGAATTTACAACCATGTCATAGATTGACAAGGAAATTAGAGTAGATGTTATGTGTGTGTGTGGTGGCGGGTGTGGGAGGGGAGAAAGCTAAATGCATACAGAGGGGGGTTGAGAGGGGGGGTTAAGGTAGGGGGCTGGTTGGATAAGGTGGTTGGGGCATACCGTATGTTATATTTTCTGATATCTGAATATTGTAGCAGCACCCTCAGATGTTGAGTGTATGGTTATTTTTGACAGATCTTAAGCATTGCAAACAAGGTAGCAAGGGTCCTCTACCACTCCCCATAATAATAATACAGGGTTTATTATTGGTTTAAATAATATCTAGGGTTCAGAGTATCTATGTACCACCCATGCTTTCATTTTTTTTTCAATTTCTCTCAAATAAGCTAAGTTAAAATTTATTTCTAAGACCAACATAAGGTTGGGTCTTGTAAGTCCAACATTATGGGACAAATTTTGGAACAATAAATTATTTGTATGGAAAAATAAAATAAAGAATTTTTGGGGAACTGACCTGGTTCCCACACAGCAGCCAATGTAATGCTTAGGATCGGATCACATGACCTGGTCCCTACCTGAGGAGGGGAAATCAAAGTCACCTTTGGTCAATAGGAATGTATTGTTGGGATCTATCACATGCCACATCCACCGTACACAGCTCATGTATCTCTTTTATACCAAAGAGGATGCCCTTCCTAAAGGGGTTATATTCATACAGTCACAAGAATATGACTTTTGGTGGTCTCTTTGAGTCCCTTTTGAGTCAATTTTGTGGTGAGGTGCTAAAGCCATTTATGTATTATAAGTGAATTATAAGAGGTCTGATGGCTGGAGTGCCTAGATGTGCTCAGGTATCCCCTCCTCTTGGAATGTTTTCTTCTTTTTTGTGGGGGGGGGGGAGGGAGGTCTGGGGGTCTTGGCCCCCTTCATACCCTTCACCCCTCGATTACACACACCACTGCTTTACTTCCAAGACAGGCCATGGTTTGTGAATGCCTAATGATATTCAAAGATCCTGACATTGTGCATACAGTGTAATATGGAGGCAAAGGTAGGGAGGGGGGTTATCTGATGGCTTTTGGTGCAAACTGGGGGGAGGGGGAGTCATAGGGGGTAGTCAACAGGAAGAGGGGGTTTGAGGCCCCTATCCCTCAAAATGATTCGAGACATAAGGGCAACCTGAAGTCCTTAAGTCACATATATTTTTGTCATGTCCCTATCCCTCAAAATAGTCCCAAAAACCATTTGAAACATACTTGCTCAAGTCCTAGAATTTGAATAAAGACAGAAACGGCTTTTTTTCTCAACTAAGCTTTTCTCAACTGTCTTAATTCTAGGGACTTGTTGGACTGGGGCCATATCCATTGAAGCCCCCCATGCATCACACCCCCTGACCACAACCGAGTGGGCACAATACCTTGATTCAACGTTGACAACTGGTTGATATAGGGTTACAGGGTAGATCAACATGTTTTCAACATTGATGCAATGTTACTATTTCAACGTTGTCAACCAACATCTGTTTCAACATTCATGCAATGTTTGGATATCAACCTTGAACCAAACATGTGTTTCCTGATTTCCAACTAGGTGCCTCCACAACCTACTCCTTAGCAAATCTGTCTACATGCTACATCTATTTTCCCTAATTGTAAGCTCTTATTTTCTTATCAATGTATACAATTGATCAAAATCTCATTAATTTTCATTGACAACTATGGTGTGTGCATTTGGTTGACATTTGGAATTAAATGATATAAAATAAATGCTTGGTTTCAGAATAATAGATAAAGCCTGACCATTTTAGTTTGAAATGGATATGAATGCCTCTTCGTGCAATCACCAGAGGTCATTCATGTTCCCCTGCCTGGATGGTGCTAGAATTAGCATTCAATCTTGAAAATGAAAATATATAAATTGCAAGGAATGCGCCTACATAAGAATACTGAATTTAGGTTGAAAACATGACTATATTCTTAATCTCAAAGTATGCATCAGCAGTCAATATTAAATCAATGTAAATCATCATTTACTATGCTTATTCATTGTTGATTCACAATGGCCATATCAGTGTTGAATCACTGTTGAATGATCAACGGTGATGACCTCATCAATATCAACTAAATGACAACCCTCTATCAACTGTTGATATCATGTCGCTACACACATTCAATCAACATTGAATCAACTAAAGTTTGCCCACTGGGAACCCCCCTCCCCTCTGACCACTCCCCCTCTCCAGTGTCTGACCTGTAACATAAACAGGAGGGGTCATCCCACTAATTAAACCAGGCCCCATGACCTCATCTTAGTGTATACATACCATCCAAAGGATACAGTCAGAGTTCCCCTTATGCTGAGCTGCTCACCACAGCCAAGTTTGGGCTCTCTGAGTGTGGACAATTTGGATACTTCAAATGGCTACACAAAATACACTTGGGTAACCAATGGTCCCTATGACAACTGTCATAGGGGGAAGAATAATATGGAAGGCCAGTGCGACATTTTGCCATTTGTTAATTACCATTTGCCGTTTGCTATTTGCCATTTGACATTTGCTAATTGTAGCTATTTGCTATTTGTCGCGTCATCGTCAGCGATGTCAAGTCATTGTTGGCAACTTCACAATGAGGTTGGCAATGTTATGATACCGCTGAACCTAAATATAGCTGGTGCTTGGGTGACCAATGGTCCCTATGACAACTGGTGACATTGTGCCATTTCCTATTTTGCCATTTGCCGTTTGTTATTTGCCATTTGCTGATTGTAGCTATTTGCTAATTGTCACGCCATCGTTGGCGACGACACAAAGATGTTGGGGACGTCACAATGACGTTATTAGGGAAGCTGGTACTTGGGTGACCAATGGTCCCTATGACAACTGGTTGTCATAGGACAATAATAATATGAAAGACCGGTGCGACATTTTGCCATTTGCTAATTGCATTTGCTGGTTGTAGCTATTTGCTATTTGGCATTTGCAGTTTGCTGGTGGACAATTGTCATTTCCCGCGTATAACCCGTGGGTTATACGCGAACAAAACCTCCAGTGCGGGTTATACAATATTCTCAAAGTCTAGGTGCGGGTAATACAAGGGTTTTTATAAGTATAGTACAGTACTAAAACGGTGATTTTCAGGTTATATGATTCTATCAAAATCAGTTATACGCGAGGTGCGGGTTATACACGGGAATTTACGTAGTAATCAGTTGCTATTTGCTAGTCTCAGGGTTGTTGCCATAAGGGTCAGACTAGGCCTACATGGACCTACACATAGGCCTATAGAAACCTATAACATGATCATCCTAGAAAGTGCAATCCTAACCATTAAATGGCAACTCGATGACTGGCAATTGACAAAAAGCTCAATGGCAATTGGCAAATGGCAATTGACAAATGCCAAAATTGCTAATTGATGACCATATTAAACAATTGGCAACATCAAACCAGCAAATGACAATTGGCAACCAGCAAATGGCAATTGGCAATTAGCAAATAGCACAATGTTGCACCAGCCTTCCATATTATCACTAAAAACAAGGTGATCTTCCTATGACATCATAGGGACCATTGGTGACGTTACAACACAGACAACAACGTCACCTTACATGAAACACATGAACACATTCCTACCACTCAAATACTCCTTTATAACCTCCAGTTGATATGGTCTGGCTGCTTCATATCCATTCACACATACAAAGGTTTTTGATGGATAGGGCTTTTGACACTTAGAGATTGTTTGTAGGATAGGGGCCTGACATGTCCCTATCTCTCAAATGGACCCTATCCAACAAATATTTGTGAGATAGGGGCTGTTTACATATGGTCCCTTTGTCTCAAAATTTTGTGGGATAGGGACTTTTTGCTATATAGCGAACTGAGGTAGGCCCTAAGCCTCAAACGGCCCTATCCCACAAATATTTGAGGGATAGGGACCTTTTGAGGGATAGGGGCCTCACAGGGGGCCCTCCAGAAGGGTTCCATCTGCCTCATATTGATGTTATATGGCAGTATAGGGACTTGATTCTATGGGACCAATGTGGCCCTTTTTAAAGGATTAAGATGGTATTCCCAAAGCTGATAAGCATTATTTAGTCGCCTTAGAAGCAGTATTTTGATGATTATTGGCATTTCAAGTTCAGCTTAAGTGACCTTGACCATAACTAACATCAACAAGAAATTTCAAGTTAGTATGTCAAATGGTATAGCTATTCCCTATTCAAATATGACATATCTCAAGCGGTTCTAGAAACAGAGCTTTAAACATGTCCCAGCTCAGAAAATACATATATTTTACAACATCCAGGCTGCTAAAATGGTTGATTTACACAGGCCATATGTGCTTGCCATAGCAACATACTGATTAAACTCTATTTAAACAGCCAAGAAATGTATTGTTGGTTTATGTCTACCCTTAAACTAAACTATTTGTAGATATTTCAGTTTTAACATGACTTGAGTAGTTGTATATGTAGTGATATGGTAATTTCAAGGTCAAATCAGTCATATCAGTGACCTTGACTAAGGTCAAGGTCAACTTAATCAAGGTAACTTTAACCTTGGCCAAGGCTACAAGAACCATATCTAGTACTTAAAGGGCCAGATCTCGGTACCCCTCCACCGACAGTCAGGGTGCAGTCAGGACAGGTATACAGCCGTATAAATAGGGGAGCTCGGCCTTTAACCCTTTAACTGCTGGCCTTGAAAAATGTAATTTGGGCCTTAACCACGGGCCCTATGCCCAGGGAATATGCAACTTAGTAAGTATGTACTCCTTGGGATAGTGGCTAAGGAGTAAAATACATTGTATTGGAGACATAATTTACCCTTTTTTGACAAGGGGACGTCGTAGTACTCATATTAATTCTTTTTGGATTGATTCAAAAATTCTCATTCTTTGTGTCATAACAGGAGCTGCAATTTAGTGGTATTGCTTCCATAGGGCAGCACTGTTGCTGCCCTATGGCAGCAGCGTTTTTTCAGGGGTATTTTAGATGCTGCGGCCCTTAAAGGGTTAAGGTACTAATAGTTCATTGAATAGCATCTGTGCCAGAAATCTATCATTCAATATAAGAAATGTGCAGACCACAGGAAAAACTCATAGTGTCATTAGCCAATTGCTGAGATATGCTGAGAAGAAGAATGTGATATGTTATATGAACATTATAATTACAATATTCTGCACTTTTACAGGAGTTGAAAGATGTCTATAAGTGGGTATTTGGATAAGTTTTGATGATTTCTGCATGTTCAAGGTCAAATTAAGTCAAAATATCTTGTATAGCTTAACTGGTTCCATAAATAGAGCAATAAATTTAGGCATAAACAGTATTTTGATGATTTTTAAGGTTTTTTTGCCCGTTCAAGGTCAAATTACATGACCTTGACCTTGACCAAGGTCACCAAAAGTAAAGGCACATTAGGGTACCTCATATACATACCCCCTGTCAAAATATCTTGTATGTAGCTTAACTGGTTGCATAAATAGAGCAATAAATGTAGTCATAAACAGTATTTTCATGATTGTTAAGGGGTTTTTGCATGTTCAAGGTCAAATTAAGTGACCTTGACCTTGACCAAGGTCATCAATAGTAAGGTCACAGTAGGGTACCTCATATACATACCCCCTGTCAAAATATCTTGTATGTAGCTTTATTGGTTCCAGAAATAAAGCAAAAAATGTGTCCCAGATTATAAAATTTGAGAAATTTGAGAAATTTCATGGTTGCCATGGAAACCATCCAAAATGGCTGACTTCGCACCATTTCCGGCAGGGCCAATATCAATATTCAGAAAGCTGATGAAAAATGCTTGAACATATGTGAAATTCAGCTTGTTGTAAGATGGGTAGGGGTTCCTCCAAATATTGAGGTCTCTGCCACTGCCCTATTAATCATCAAATTCAATAGCGTATCATTGACATGTATAGGCCCCTGCATTGCAATTAGTTCGGCGCTGTAACGGGTCCTCATCAACTGATGTAAACCTACCAAAATACCATGATAGGATAGTGCTAAGATACCTCTCAAGTAGGCGCGTGTAGACAGTGTAGCATGGAGGGGGGGGGGGGGGGGTGTCACCATGAGGTGCTGGACGCTCTGTACACTGTGACACTGACATGAAGCACGGGTGGGGGACAGGTAGACAGGTAGGGGCAGAGACTAGATCCTAACGACGCCCTGCATGGTTGACCTCCCCGCTCACCACATCCAACCACCCAACTTCTCCTTCCTCTTCACCTCTATACACACAGCCCCCCCCCCCGCCCCCACACACACAGACACACACACAGACACACACAGATACACAGACACACACCAGAGCAGAGACACAGAGATCCACGTGCCAAGGTCACCACAGGTAGCCTATACTGGTTGTAGCTGCTCCTGCTATGTAGGCCGCCATCTTGTCCCCCGTGGCCCCCCCGGTGTCCTCAGCTGTCCTATACTAATGTAGCTGCTCCTGCTACGTAGGCGACCATCTTGTCCCCCATTGGTGTCCTATACTGATGTATCTTGTGTCACCACGTAGGCAGCCATCTTGTCCCCCATGGCCCCACAAGTGCCATATACTGGTGTAGCTGCTCCTCCTAAGTAGGCCGCCATCTTGTCCCCCATGGCACCCACATGTGTCCATAGTGGTGTAGTTTGTGTCACAACGAAAGCCCACATTTTGTCCCCCATGGCCCTTAAAGGTGTACTATACTGCTGTAGCTACTTTTCTTACGTAGGCCGCCATGTTGTCCCCCATGCCCCTACAGATCTCCTATATATGCTGTCAGTGCCTCTGCCCATAGTATTATAGTAGATCCCCTTTGACCCCTTGAGGTTACACCCCTATAAGCTCCTATGCTGGTGGTATGTTACGGTTTTGGCTGTTCTGACTGCGGCCTGAATTCTCCTGGAGCAGCCTAAATAACCCCAAACTGGCCTAAACACAGCGGCACACGCCACCAACACATCATAATATTGTTAGTGTGTCCGCAGCCGGAACTGCTACCGGGACGTGCCGCTATGTGGATGTGTAGGGGAGGGGAGGGGACATGGTGAGGGAATGGGCAGAAAGAAAGTGTAGTTATTTATTCCATGAGGAGAAACAAAGTTACTATATGATTAAGTACTAGAATGGCCGTTCTCCATATCCTTGTGGAGAAACTGATGCTCATTATCCATGGGGTGTTTCTCCATGATGACACCACTAAAATAGCTATGAAACCAACCTTTAAATGTCGTTTTAAAGCATAATAAACACAGAGATCCACTCTAATCAGCCCGAATTCCTGGTTTCTCCACTTGTGGTACCTTGGATCATATCACACTTGGCTCCGCCTCGTGTGATATGATCGAAGGTACTCATGGAGAAACCTGTCATTCAGACAGATCATCGTGGACCTCTGTTTATTTACTGTATACATTTGTATTGCTATGCTAATGTTGTACCATTAATTTAGTTGGTCTTACTGTACATTAGGGATGTCATTGATACCCTCCAAATCGAAATACCAACATTTACAGAATTGCGATTACCGCATCGGGATAATTGTTATATAGATACACTCTTTGACCCCTAAAGTGCTGGATGAATTCTCTTCTCAAAACTGGATAGGAACAAGATGGCTGCCGACATAGAGTAACCAGTTTCAGTGTTATAGCAGCCTCGGCCAGCGACTATCCTACCATGTTCAGCATAGGGAGCCGGAGCTGTGATGGTGTGGGAGTCCGAGACTGGTGTTATAGGGACAAGATGGCCGCCGACATAGGGTGCCAGTTACTGTTATAGGGACAACATGGCCGCCATTAGCCGCACCCCCTTCCTAAAAGATGAGGATTCTCTAACGATACACTGTAAGTTACACGAGTGTAAGAAGTAAGTACTGTACACCTACAGCAAAAGTTGCTGGCAACTTTTGTTTCAGTAGATTTTGCTGTAGGTGTACAGCAACTGACTTGCTGTAAATTTACAGCAACTTCTACTGTACATCTACAGCAAAAGTTTCTGGCAACTTTTGTTCCAGTAGATTTTGCTGTACATGTACAGCAACTGGGTGCTGTAAATCACAGCAACTTCTATTGTAGGTTTCCTATTGTTGTTCTCATCAATTTATATCAATTAATACGCATGCATGGAGAGTGCTTTCCTGCATAATAGTTCAATCTCAGCTAGGATAATACACACTACACAATGTAATGGTTTAATCCTGCTTCAATACTGCTGAACCGTATGTGATACCAGCTTTTCCCCAGTCCGGGCACTTAAGCATTTAACTTTTCCCACCAATGTGGTGTCTATTCTATACTATTGCTGTTTTTTTGTATTATTCAACACAATTATGCAAATATCAATACACTTTATGATAACTGCATTCAGTCTCTCTCATCCATTCTTATTCTACGATGTCTTGAGAGTTTGTGAGGTTTTATTTGACTCGGGAAAGGGTTGGGTGGAATAATTAATACAGAAATGGTTTACTGCTGCCACCTAGCGGCGGAAATGTACAGCACAATGTACTGTAAATGTACAGCAACATTGCCAGGAACCCAATTTACAGTACATAATGCTGTAATTATACAGCAAATAGTGCTGTAATACCAACTACAGCAAAAAGTGCTGTAAATGTACAGCACATTGTGCTGTTTAAATACAGTAACTTCTTACAGTGTAACGCATGGGTTTATATAGGCAGTGGATCCAGTATTTTGAAAGGGGGAGGGCGCTTTTAGAAACATTTCACCTGGGCCACTTTTGGGCAAAATATTACATTAAAGAAAATAGTACAAAATACGTAGATTTCCCGGAAATCGTCCGGGGGGGGGGGGGGGGTATGGGGTGGCGACCCCTCTAAACCCGCCAGCTGTAAAGCTATTGGACTATATGATATAAAGGTATATACAGTATAGCCTATATTATAATCTGTATAAATGTACAACGTTCATGTATGACATGTATACAGGTCAGTGAATGGGGTCAAACATCGGGGGCAATGCTGCACATTCAGGTCACCTACAGCACACACATACACACATAGCGTGTCTGTATAGAACACATCAAATAATATAAAATGTACAATGATTTAGTTTATAAGAGAGAGGAACACAGACGACATACCCTACCAGCGGGTTGGCGGGGGGGGGGGAGCTCGTTTATAGGGAAAGTTTACACTTTTTTCATGTAACATCTTGCCCAAGACTGGCAAGAGAGACTCATAAGAAAAGTATATTGTAGCACGCCCTTCCCTTCTCAAATATGCCTTGACTATGTAAACTTGATATTTTCTATTTTGTTATTCACATTTGCTGTCCACAAGGTAAATAAAAAAAAATCGTTAATACATTCGCATATTATAAGGCCCCCGACAGGTGTAGGCATAGTGTTCTGTAAATCATTAGGGACCTTTAGCAAACCCGACGTAGCTCAGTAAACGCAGACGTATTCTATGCCTTCAGCACTGCTACGTCTGCGTTTTATGAGCTTTTACGTGGTTGCTAAAGGTCCCTATTAGATACATTTTGGCCTGTGGTTTGACACATGACACCAGTGGATTAATATCCAGGATTGCGTTTACTACTACCTGTACTTCAAATCCTGAAGGTTTAGCTCGACCTGCCACCTGCCTCTGTGGCGCAATGGATAGCGCGCCGGACTTCTACATGTGAACCCTATATGGGTCGTCGGTGTGAGACATCCGGAGGTTGTGGGTTCGAGTCCCACCGGAGGTGCTACCTTTTGATTACCATAAGCAGGTATAAACGTATGTGTGTGCAGGGCGACACCCGGTCCCTGCACTTGGGATGGAAATGTACACCATCCATGTTACGAAAACGCCGAGAAAGGGGTACTTTTTAACTCACTCTGCACGTCCGTGAAATTCATAAATAGGGGGTCTTTTTCAGCCAAATGTCAGTGAAAAGTAGAAGAGGGGGGTTAATATACTATCATCTCAATGAATAAGGCAAAAAAAGGGCAAATCTCTGACCCCTTATGTCTGTGTAAGGCCTATGAATAATTGAACATATATTTACATGGCAATTTCTTACTTTTTACATTAGCTTATTAGAAAATGGGGATATTCCCTGGGGGTCAGTATTTGGAGAGAAAAAAAAGGGGGTGTTTATGGGCTGAACAAGTCAGCGTATTGAAAAAAAGGGGTATTTTCAGAGGCCAAAAAGTCAGCGTTTTTATTCTAAAAGGGGGGTATTTTACAGCAAAAGTCGGTGGTAAGGGGGTATATTTCAAATCCCATAACACGGATGGTGTTGCTTAGGTATTAGAGTGCAGGGACCGGGGGGCGACATCACAACGCCTGCCAGTGACGCCCTACAGTAGCGATGTGATAAACCCGGGAGGGGGGGGGGGGTACTCAATTTCTTTTTGACACGGGTGTGCGGCTGGCCCTTTGACAACCCTTACCCTTGGTGAGGGGGATTTTGGTCAGAAGTGACCCTTGGCGAGGGGGATTTTGGTCAAAAGTGACCCTTGCTGAGGGGGATTTAGGACAAAAGTGCCTAGGTTTTAGCAATTTTCCCCGAGGAGTCGGCCTTGATGTAAGAATTTTGGTCAAAAGTGACCCTTGCTGCAAAGAATTTTGGCAAAATGTGACCCTTTTTGGTGGGATTTTGTTGAAATCTCCAAAAAGTGACCCTTGGTGAGGGGGATTTTGGTGAAAATTGACCCTTGGTGAGGGGGATTTAGGTGAAAAGCAGACCCTTGGTGAGGGGGATTTTGCTCAAAAAGTGCCCTTCCCAGCCGCACACCTGTGTATACAAAATATATGAAGTGCCCCCCCCCCCCCCCCCCCGGGGTGATAAACCATGGGCATGGCACAGCCCGGGGCACATCTGCAGTGAGCATGACATTTTGCATGGCGGTTTTTGGACATGCTGAATCCAAATCTGTTAAAATGGCCATCTTATTTTCGACAAATGTTTGCATTTAAAATTGCCATTGGAAATATTCTAAAAAGTTGGAAATTCATATCTAGGATTATAGGGGGTATAGATGGGGGGGTCCCCATGTCGCATGTCGATTTTAAGAAATGGCCATGTCGCATGTCAATGTCGCTTAATAATCCCCATGTCCCATGTCGATTTTAAGAATTGCTCATGTCCCCTGTCACTATCTTTTCAAACCTCATGTCGCATGTCACTAAGCTCCATGTCGCATGTCGATTTTAAGAAATGGCCATGTCGCTGTGTCGAATTTAGCCATCCACCCCCATATTATATAATTCAGTTCGAAATATCCCGGCGAAAGATAAATGTATAGTGCCTAGGGGAGACCGGGGCACGTAAATCCAGGCATGTTGAACTGCTTTCACACCTATATTTTTTTCCTGACCTTGCCAAAGAGCGCCGACAAATGGGGCACCTTGAACCAGGCTCAAGGTGCCCCAGAGCTTGGGGCACCTTGAGCATGGCTCAAGGTGCCCTGAGTTTTGTGGCTCAATGTACCCTGTGCTGCCCATCATAGATAAGAGTGATATTATTCAAATTACATAACACACCCAGCAGTAAAGTGGGGTTCTATTCAAGGGTTCACATGTATAGTTTGACCTCCATAGAGATCTTAGGCTAGCAATATTTTTAATGACACAAGAACAACAGTTTAACAATTGCAAATATCTACTTTCAATGCCATAAACATTTAATACAGTCAAACTTTCTCATCTGAACTGTCTATATAAGGGGGTAATGTGGTAGGCACACTGCTCAAAAATTCCCAAAGGAATAGCAAACACAGCGGGCGGCTCAACGTGCCCGGCTGGTCAAAGTGTGCCCCGGTCTCCCCTACTGTAATCACTCAAATCATTCAAATCACTCTGATTGGAAATCACTCTTATCATTCAAAAGTGGTTAAGGTGGGTCGATCACATTGAATCAAAATGTTCAGAATTCCACAATTTTTTTTCTGAGGCAACCCTTAGTCATTTAAAAACGGAAAATGAAAAGAAAAATAGGGGGTCCCGAGCTACTTTTTAAAATATGGAATTTTGAAAAAAAAATTAATTTTACAATAAAAAAACGAAAATAATGCAAAAATGTCTAGGATTTTTTTGTTATCAACCAATAACCACCGAATTTTGAAACATCACACAATGAACACAAGGATATATACCTTTATTCTAAAAATAGTTTTTGTGTTTTATCACTTTGCATTCTGGGTAAAAATGTCATCTTTCGGAAAAGAATAGGAATCAATTTTCATTATCTCTTTACATAATCAAAGAAAAATGATAATGAAAATGTTCAGATTTTTCTTAAACTTTCCCAAAAGATTGCTCAAATCATTTGCCAATGAATAAGTCTAATTTTGATATAGGTTCCCGTGCATAATTTGAGGGTTTTGGCTCTTCAATGTAAAAAAGTAATGCAAAAACGGACTAAATCAAATCTTTGAAGCATTGCATTGTGGGTAAATCCCCAATAGTCCGCATGAAAAATGCTCTCATTATGTAGCTATGGATATATACAAAGAAGTTATTCACTTTTATACTCTTTTAAATGCATTTTATTACTTCATAAATGAAAGCTCCTGAAGAATTGTATAAAATGCCTAAAATACCTTAAATTATTACATCTAAAATATAAAGTGCCATAAAAGGCTTAATTTTGCTCGAAATTGTCCAAAAATTGTTTGCAGTATAGACAACCAGTCTGAGCATATCCCTACCAAAAATAGTGTTATTCTGACATATTTAAGCTATATGCGCAGAAAGATGCGCAGTAGTCTATTCTGCAATGGCCGCGACCCACCTTAAATATGATGAATTTTCCACGAGACAAATGGGGCACTATGGTCGTGAAACAACCCTGAATGATGATACATGGTTTCTCTGAATGGAATTGTCCATGAAGATATAAAGGTAGATACAGTGTGATAGATAGCAGATATATGGGGAGATAGGCTTAGATAGAGATCTTAGATACCATCCCATTTATAGATTATAAGTCCTACACGCTGTCTGCTACACTGAAGGGGGTATATATAGCTCAGCCATGGAGACTGTCGTATATGATACCTACATCCCAGGTAGCAAGGGTATATTATATTGGGCCAATGTCAGCAATGATCGACTCCATCACAATTGTTACACCGACCATGGCCCATTGTAGGTAATGCACACATTGGTTCAACATACAAATAACAATGATGGCCCACCCTTGGCGATTCGGACAATGGACCATTGCTGGGTTGACCGCTGGTCCAGAGCTGGTCCATGCTTGATATGGCTGATATTGACCCAGTGTTGGCCCAGTGTTGGAACATCTCAGGGCCATCATATTATTTCTGATGTTGGACCAACATAACTTCCAACTACACATGTCCAATATTGGCTGTGATCTACACCAGGGGGATTCAATGTTGCCTGAAGAATATCTTCTAGGATGGCTCCTACTTTGCCATCATATTGGGTCACAAATGTGATCCCCAGTGTGCTCTACATGTTTAAAGGTCAAAGGAAGTTCATGGATGAAATTTGATAGCTAAAAGTCCCATTCACTGCATGACATCAGTGGGAATTTGTCGAAAGTAACTTGAAGACACCTCATGTGTGGGTAATGGAGTTAGATAAGTCCTAAATGATAGTAATGCAGTTTGTATGGTGTCTAACCAATTTGGGATAGAGATCAAGATGGCTTAAAAAGACAGAAATGGCTTTTTCTAAACTGATGACACTTGGCAGTCATGTCTTAAAGCTGCTATGGTATGAACTCACTTCTGCTGCTAACGGCGCCGCCGTTAGCAGGCCTTATATAATCAAGAAATAGAGCTCATACAGGTCCAGTCTACCCATCCCTCCTTCTTCCCTGTCCCATCTCCCTTCTTTTGGCTGCTTTACTGTCCACATATGTGAAACCATTACATAATATAAATACATGGTAATCTCTCTATCTCTTTGTAGCTGTAACACATCCCTCTATTACCACTGCCTGTGACACCACATCACAGCAGGAGGTCTGAGCTGCTCATATGGGGTCAGGGGTCAAAAACCACCTGCTGTGACTCCTACTGAGCATAAATAATTGTAGATAACTTTTATCTTGTGCTTGGACTTTGAGCTAAGATTGTGTAACCCATAGTAATCTTAGTGTCTTTTCCACCCACGAGAGGGGGTGTCAATGTGAGCGAGTATGTCCAGTACACGCCAGTGTAGCTTTAAGTATGCTTGCACATTCAATTATACACATAAAAATAGTATTGTTCAATATTAGTGATTGTAGCAGTGGTCCTATAATGAAAATCATATGTTGTGGCAACATATGTACTTCAAGGTTGCCCCGATGTTTAATTTCTAACCTTGAAATAATGTAAAAACATTGTAATGTTGGCCCACCATGCATTGGGCCAACATGAAATCAATATCCCCTTTTCCGAGCATGGGCAATTACTGGGCCAGCAGTCAAACCAGCGGTGGGCCAATATCAAAATGCCAATATTGGCCCATTTTTAAGTGGTATATTGGCACAATCATGGCCCAATGTACTTATGTTACCTGGGATACTATCACACATGAAATAATATAAGGCAAACGTCAATTACACAGTGAAATATATGTTTCTGCCACCCCTCCCCTCCCAGGGTTGGAGGGGGGGTGAGGGGAGGGGGGGTGAGGGGAGGGGGGGGTTGACAGAAGATGCAGCCCCCCGACTCCCAACAACTCCTCCATACACGATATCTGTATATAAATACTGGATCCTCAACCATCATTTTCCCTCATTTTCTCCTAGGATCAGCATTTGATTTTACTTCCTATTGTATACTATTGTCGCCGTCACCGTCCCGCTGTCTCCCTACAAAGCTGTTACAACGGTCCTGTATCATAGCACATATATAGAAGATACCAGCTCTAGATGTAGATAATGTGCAGATGTAGGATAAGATACAGCAGCAGATATAGAGGGACTCAGTATGAAGGAGATCAGGATATACATATAGAGTGCCATTCACAGATTAACCCTTTAAGGATGGCATAATGCCATAACCCTTTAAGGACAGATGTCACTAAAAGATGACATTTGTCGGCATGATCCACCAATGCAGACCCGGGTGCTGCATTGGTGCAGCATGCCAACCCTCCGGGAGTGTCGTAATCGGATAGGGTTGGCATGATGCCTGAATGCAACTCTGGCAAGTTACCCGCCAGGGCTGCATTCATGCATCATGATGACCAAGGCCATGATGCATTAAGGTAGCATGCTGTCCTTAAAGGAGCCCTTGCGAGTAACTCTCCAAGGCTGCGTTCACGCATCATGCCGACCCTATGGGGTTAAGACACCCCCAAAGGTTCGGCATGATGCACCAATGCAGCCCTGGTGAGTTAATCACCGGGGCCGTATTGATGCATTAGGATGCCCATATATTATCTTTTAGCGACATGCTGTCATTAGGGGGTTAAACGTTACACTAGCTGATAGCCTTATACACGGCGGTCCCATTGACAGAGTATAAACGTTACACTATAACTGATAGACCTATCTCTATATACGGTGGTGGTGATGAGTGATAAGATACAGTGCCGGTGTTGTCTGCACTCATATAGTAGAATGGGTGGATAGCATATCCAATGTGTTTATCACTATATATAATAGGTTTCTCATCCATGATACACATGAAGAGGGTACATACTTTCATTTCTTTTATTTCCTTACTTCATTTTAATTGCAAAAGTTTTTTTAAAAGCAAAAACACTTCATTTTAAGTGTAAAGGCTTGGGCTTCACTCTGTTCACTGGATTCCTTATAATATCACTGTAATTTTATATAATATGACCAGACGTATGTCAGATTAATTTGATAAAAAATGGGCTACCCACAGTTTTAACTTAACTTGTAGAAATAACAGACTGCATATTCAACTGTTCTTATGAGCATAAAACCCCCCAAAAAACCGGTTGGTTTCCAGCAGGCCTAACATAGCAGTACTTATGGCCCTATAGAAGCTAGACTTGGCAGGTCGCAATTATATTACCATTCCTTTTAAAGGGGGTCCACCAAACATCAAAGTACTGTAAAATGCTGCACCACCTTTCCACAACTCGTAGTGGATCACAATATCTCATTCAAAACATTTTAAAAAGGGTAAGGGGGGATCCCAGGACTCATTCCCTGGATTCGCCCCTGTCAGATGTGTAAAGTATTCTGGTCGGCCATTTTTTTTTTTTTTGGGGGGGGGGGGGGATGGATCATGTTACAATTTTAGCTCTAGAATCATAACAATTGCCTGATTTACAATAGGTGAGAACTGACGTGTACAAAAAAGGGAAGACAAAGTCAGACCTATTGTGATACACCCGGTTGGGTGAATGGAAACAACCTCCTTTTTTCGGCCTAATACAAACCATATGCCATCATTTTAGCTAATATGCAACATTTCTTTGATAAACAAGTCAAGAAAAATGGGTCAACTATATATAAAGAGGGGGGGGGGATATCCCGCCGGGAATGAAGAATAAAAGAACTAATACTTAAATTATAAGTACACTATTAGACTACATATCCAGACGTATACATTGAATGAGAAATGAAGTCAAATACAACAATAAATCTGTCAATAAAGGGTCAATATGTGAGTAGCACTTTTATTAGACTCACTCATTTTATATGAATGTACTTGAACACATATTCTCCTCGCCATCTCTGATCAATTTATTCACTGCTAGTAGGCCTTAGGCCAAAAAAAAAGAGGTTTGTTTCAGGTCACCCGACCGACCCTATCAAAACAGGGCCGACCTGACGTTTTTTTATGCAAATTTGAAAACATTTCTCTATTTTTAACCATTTTTGGTCAAATTTAAGGTCCTCGGAGAGACCGGCTAGTACTTTCATGTTAAAAAAAAAAGTTTAAAAAAAAAGAGATCCGACCTACCGACCCTACATTCTCTGCCCATGCTACCTGAAACAAACCTTTTTTTTTTAGCCTTAGTGATGTGTGTGGTATATGTTCAATTTCTCTCTCTGCGGCGGTATACAAGTATTATGACTGGCATGACTGTTTCTGTATCCAGGTCCCTACAAAAGATAAAGGGGTCTTGGAGGCAGAATGGCAATGCGCCGAATCCAATGTATGTATGTTATAATTATACCCAATAAAACACTTGAAATAATTGAGCTAATAAGATAATGCATACTAATATAACCTATATAGACCCGCCTATATGTCTGGGGGACTGGACGATTTAAGAGGTTATTTGGAGGTATTCATACAATTTCTCTTTTTAAGAGGCTGGGTGGGGCTTAAGCATATAGAGCTATAATCCTTTAAAAGAATTTAACGTCGATGAAAATAGAAGTAAATCCGACTAAATCTGCTGAGCAATGTCTGGGTACCTGGATGGATTAGGGCAACACTAAGCGGAACAAAAAGGAGACTTATAAATATATATATATATATATATATATATATATATATATATATATATATATATATATATATATATATATATATATATATATGATACCCTTTATAGTTGTAGGCATATAGAGTGTTTCTAGTTAAGGGAAATGGCGGGGTCGGATCCAGGATTTTGGCAAAAAAAAGGGGGGGGGGGGCGTGAAATAGGCAATGTACTGGGGCTATTGGAAAATATACAGAAAAATGGGGGGGGGGGGGGCGCACGCCGGGTCCGCCCCCCCCCCTAAATCCGCCCCTGTTATAATAATGGTCACTGTCTAAATTGTCAAAAGTGGATCAACCTCGTATTGGGTCGGCATGATACACGGCTGCAGTGTTGGGTCCCTCAGGAGGTCTGCATTTATGCATCATGCTTCAAAAGTAAGAGTGACATGTATTAAAGGGGTTAATAAAAGTGTTGATTTCCCCTCTCAGGCCAAATTCAAAAAAAAGGTGTGTTTCAGGTCACCCGACCCTACCTAGGAAAAAAGGGCCTACCCTAGAAATTTTTATCCAATTTTGAAAAAATATTTATACTTTAGGTCATTTTAGGGCAATTTAAGAGTTGTTCTGATAATTCACGAGTTGAGGCGGTCGTCGGCGAGTCGGCATTAAAGTTCGCGAGTCAATTTCTAGGTACTTTTCAGGCCAACCTACCCTAGATTTTACAGACCATGTAACCTGAAACACACCTTCTTTTTTTTTTCTTTTTTTTTGGCCTCACCAGTACTACATTCGTTGATCACCCTGACTCTTTGGGAGTGTATCAGTCCTGTAGGGTCGGCATGATGCATGACTTCAGTCCTGGTGAGTTACTCACGAGGTCTGCATTCATGCATCATGCCGTCAAGGAGTATAAAACTGCATAAAAGAGTTTATACAAGGCTTTCTTTCTGCTACCTCAGCATTGCAGGTGATCCTGACTCTTTGGGAGTACTTCAGTATGATGCATATACACATGCAGCACTGGTGACTTAGGGAGTGGCCATTTTCTAACAAGGGAAGGTTGGTGGATTTGAAGGGGAGGGGGGGGGGGACCAAAAGGATATTGACCCGCTCGCACGAAAATACACCGACCCCCCCCCCCCCCCCCCCCCCCGACACCCTGTTCCTGTTGTTAAAAAATGATATTGTGTATATATCTTCGACATAAGAAAAGAGTGCATTAAAGCCCACTGTTGTCCTTAACGATTTAACGTTCTACATGTATTCCCCCATGTTATAAAACTGCCTCTTGGGCACGCTCCTTACACTAACACAGAGAGAAAGGAAACAGCGTCAAAAGGGAGTCCAGGGTGCCCCCAGATCACTCCCCTCTATAGTGGAGCCCAGGTCTCCTAAGGGAGTCAAGGGGACTCTCTGGCTGACCTATTAAAGGGAGTCACCTAGGGAAGTCATATGACCCAGAGAGCTATATGACCCCCTAGGTGACTCCCTTCAGTCAGAGAGTCACCTAGGCTCCCGTATGCGACCTATGCTCCTCCAGAGAGGGGGGGGGGTAGTCCTGGAGGCAACCTGGACTCCCTTTTGACCGGGGGGCTTTTGACGCTGTTTCTTTTCTGTGGATGTATTCCCCCATGTTATAAAACTGCCTCTTGGACACGTTCCCCACACCAACACACTCATACAACCATGTCATGAGGCACCGCAAACACAGCCTGTACAGGGGGTTGGCGCAGCCAGCAAAAATATAGTTTTATTTGCCAAGATAATTCGTCCATAAGCCCTTCTTCCTCCCTTCACAAAGGCTGTGCGGTGCTGTTTTGGCTCCAGGAGGTAGCAGGGACTCTGTGTGGGGGTGGCTGGTTTTGGAGTCGGAGAGGAGTTGGGTGTAGGTTCAACCTTTAAAGATACATTACCAGCTAATTGTGGGTGATTTTTTATTTTCATTATGGTTCCACCATGTGCCTCTCAGTGTACATACGGAATTTGGAGTCCTTTTATTTCTCTTTTAACCTGTAAATATAGGACCATAATAGATTGCAAAATATTATAAGTTACAGCCGACACAAATGGAAATCAGGAAGGGGTGCATACACATATGCTCTCACAGTGGATCCATAGGTCTACCAAAGAGCCCCCAATTCAGTATTTCATTTAGGTTTCATAGGAAATAGCTTTCCTTTGATAAAGTAAATGACTAATGGAGGTCTATATTTGGTTTATTTCATAACTTGATTTTGAGTCGATTGAGATGGTAATGTATTTTTATAGACAGATTAGTGCAATAATGCATCATGCCCTTAGTCGTCATGATGGATGAATGAAGCGCTCGAGAATAACTTGCCAGTGCTGCATTCAAACATCATGCCGACCCTATGTGGTTAAGACACTCCTTAAGGGTGGGCATGATGCACCAATGCAGTTATAACATCAGCGAGTTACTCACCGGGGCTGCATTGAATTAGAATTTAATTAATTAATAACTGCACTAACGTAATTTAGGATTTCCCATAACCCTGCCTGTATTTGAACGGTGTTTTGGTTGTGAGTGTGTATGTACCTATAATATATTTATGTAACACTCTATTGATCCACCAGCTGGGTGTTCCATTTAAACGTAGTGGTATTGGTAGTATCATGAGTATGCTACCTCACTGTGTGTATTTGTGGATTTAAATTGTATTTTGCACCTAGGGTTGCACCGTGAATTATCACATAGCATCAGTAGTATAGTATGTATCGGAACGGGACTATAGTTAAGTACTGTTTATTACTCAATCGACATGCAGCCAATCAGAGGCCTCCATTTGGTCACGTGACCCGTTGCCATGGTAACGTGACCTACTTAGGGCTCTCAGCCAATCAGAAGCCAGCATTCTGGGTGACCTACTGACCTACTTAGAAGCTCTCAGCCAATCAGAGGCCGGCATTCTGGTAACCATGGTAACGTGACCTGCTTACGTCACGTGACCTACTTAGGCTCAGCCAATCAGAAGCCGGCATTCTGGTAACTAGGGTAACGTGACCTACTTAGGGTTTGTTTGTAAACAACACCACGTGGCTCTCTTGTTTGTAAACAACACCACGTGACACGTGACTGTTTGTAAACAAACAACTTATATATAGAAAATAAACACAACAAGTTCCATGTTATGTTAAAATTATATTTTCAAAAAAAAAAGCACATCTGTTACAGCGTCTATGTGTAACTACGCGCGTTCTCATTCAAACACTATAACACTATCATACCGTAGCAGCAGCAGGTAGGACTGGAAGAAAAGCAAGCGCACGAGCAGAAGCGACGACACCAGTTGCACCATCCGGCCGTCGCGTTGGTAGCCCTACTACTCGTCGCGCGTTCAACTGGAGGTTTAAGAGTGACAAATGACGATTCTTTGTCGACGCGACTGCTAACATCAGCATCGGCAGCAGCATCGGCAGCATCGGCAGCAGCATCGGCAGCAGCGGCAGCAGCCTCGGCAGCAGCGGTAGCAGCAGTAGCAGCAGCTGTAGCAGCAGTAGCGTGAGCATTAGCAACAACAGCAGCAGCGACAGTAGCGTCGGCATCGGTGGCATGAGTAGCTGCATCGGCGGCAGCAACAGCAGCAGTCACAGCCGCAGCGGCAACAACAACAACGTCATCACAACCAGCGTCACTAACAGCCGCAGTAAATGCAGCAGTAGCACGCTGAGCAGCACTAGCAGCAGCAGTAGCAGAGGCTACAGCATCAGCTTCACATTCGCGCGCCGCTTCGTCATTCCGCTTCATGTCACGGTAGCAACTTTCCATCATGGGGATCTGCAAATTGAGGCGCGGTGCTGGTGGTGGTAGTAGTAGTAGTAGTAGTAGTAGTAGTAGTAGTAGCGTGAACGATGATGACGATGCCGAATACGGTTTCACTCCCCCTTATATACCCTTACTCCCCCCCCTTTTTTTTCAAGCCACCGGCCAGCTGCCCCCTCACGGCAGGTCTTTAGATCAGCCTTAAGTCGCTTACTACGCGGCTCATCATCCCTCTAATCGCATTTTCCAGCCGCCGGCCGGCTGACTGCTGACGACAGGAGAGGGTGATTTGTTTTTCTTTAGATTTAAGCCGCTTACCACACGCACACCCTCTAGTCACAGACAGAGTGACAGAAAGGGAGGGGGTCGCTTTGTTCACGCTACCTGTAGTTGTTTTTCTATACACACGCTGAGCCCATGACCCGCTAATCCTTTATACAGGTAACACGCGTTCAACTAATTACTCTATTGTATGACAGTCGGTACACGGATTTAATTTTAAACCACCTTCCCATCTGGATCCATGTCTGGCGGGGTGGAAGGATCCAGCTGAAAAGCGTGATTAGGGCTTTTGTTTCTCTTATGATAGCAGCAGGTCAGCATGCGACAGCTGAAAATGTCAGACTCGCCGCTCCTATAAAAGACTGAGATGCGTCTCTCTTTCCACACACCCTTCTACCATCGCCGCCGACACCGCCACCGCCGGCCAGCCGACCGCCGCCACCGCCTGCAGTCACCGCCATCACACCAGCAGGGAATTTCGAGCTGAGTCTGCTTATTGCTTATTTTTTTTGTTTGAGCTTTTTGTTTTTTAAAATTTTTTATTTTCACTCAGTCTTTTTTGTTTCGGAGGAAAGAAATATGGCGCTGCAGAGGGCGCGAGTTTCTAAAAGACGGTCGCGCGAACAAAGTGCTCTCCTCAACTGCCCGGCTATTTTTTTATCTCAAAGGAGAGAGCGTCACGTAGTTGAGGTTCACGCTTCTCTTGAAGCGTACCGAATTCTCGAGAAATGCAAAGCTGAGCGCCATCGTCGTTATACAAGAGCGGAAAAGGAAAACGTAGCGACATGGCCGAGAGCCGTCTTCTCAGAACAGCATTTACTCTACTATTGCATAACAGCCGCTCTCAGCGCCCCCACTCGTTGGGCGTTTCATGAAAAGAAAGAGCGCCGCTACTCTCCTCACCCTGCCTCCTCTTATAAAGTGAGAATAAGTGCTATGAAACGATTCGACAAGCCGATCGGTTTCTTGGGAGCGACTGCAGCTCCCACTCGGTGGGCGCGCGTTGTGGCCGACGTGAACACGGTCTCTAAACGTTTCGACGTCGTCACTTGTTATCCCGCATATTGCAACGCAGCCGAATTGAAGAAGATAGGGACGCACTATTTTAAACCATACGCTCCAATATGTATTTGTCACCGCCGCGCTCACACGCCTTATTGCTTTTTCGAGACGATCGTGTCACAACACAGAAATAGAAAAAAAAACGGCAAAGCGACGAGCTTTGCCTAAATGATCAAAAAAAAAAAAAAAAAAAAAATTAATCTCCTCCTCCTCCTCCTCCTCCTCCTCCTCCTCCTCCTCCTCCTCTTCTTCTTTTTAAAAAAAAAAATAAATATTTGTATCAGACTCCTCTGGAGTCTGATACAAACATTTATGACTATTGAGTGAAAATAGAATTTTATCGCAAAAAAAAAAGAAAAAAAAGTCACTTCTGCCGCCGCTACTGTGACACCGGCCGGTATCAATAAAAAGGTCGGCTGACTTTTCTCCACAACCATTCACTACCGACCGTTCGAGTGAGAAACACAGCAGACAGTCAGACACACAACCGCTCTCTGACGCGTCCTGAAAAAAAACAAAAAAAATGTCCAGTAGTAAAAGCAAACTCTTCACAGAAATTCATTTCGACGCTCGACTACAAGGACCCTTTAGTTGTATCATTAGCGGTCCGTCGGGTTGTGGAAAATCGCGCTTGGTGGATCAATTTCTGAGCGACGTGAACAATTTGGTCACGCCGCCGGTGGAAAAGACTTTTTACCATTACGGTGAGTGGCAACCTCTGTTTGAAAAAATGCAAAATCAGTACGGTGTGGAATTCAGAGAAGGTCTTCCTAGCAAAGAGTCTATAGCGGGAGACGTGGAAGTAGCAGAAGACGCTTTACGACCCCACACTCTACTGATATTGGACGATCTGATGAGCAGTTCCAATCAGCAAGTGGTAGCCGACATCTTTACTAAATACTCGCATCACTGGAACGTGAGCGTCATATACATCACTCAGAACCTATTCCAGAAATCACCCGACTTTCGAACTATGAGTCTGAACGCTCACTACATGATCGTTTTCAAGAACCCGCGCGACATGGGGCAAATAGCTAGTCTGTCTCGCCAGGTGTTTCCGTCCAACGCGGCGGCCCTCTCTAGTATATTTACCCATGAACTCAAGCGACCTCACTCATACCTCCTTCTGGACTTCAAGCAGTCAACACCTGACGATCTGAGAATACGCTCCTCTTTGACGTCCATACACTCTCAGCTAGTGTTCGTACCGCTAGACAAAAAAAAGAACAAGAGAAAGCAGTAGCAAAAAAATGTCTTCTCATCTACTCGAAAGACACTTTGGTACTCTCAAGCACTTAGCTAAGTGCTCGCCAAAGGACTGCTCGCATCTAATAGACTCTGGAAGCGACGATCTGATCGCAGCGTTAAGTGAGATCTGTCACAATTTACTGGTAGGGAACATCCCGCTCAGCGACAAACAACTGGACAAGCTTCGAGAATCGGCTGACGTGTTGAGGGAGGTCGGCAAAAAATCTACGCCCATCAAAAAAAAGAGACGCGTCTTGGTACAAGAGGGAGGTTTCCTCATTCCGGCTCTCATAGGGATGGCCTTACCGCTTATAAAGAGCATTCTCCGTATATGAGACACCTCATTCGACACCTACTCGCCGACAGCACCACCACCACCACCACCACTACCGCCACCACCAGCGTCATTGCCACCGTCGTCCCCATGACGGACTCAGAGCAGCAACAACACTACAAACGTTTAGCGCTCGTGGATCCTGAGACGCTCTACAAATCATCACGAGCAGGTCTACTTCATCATGTGCCCGCTGCTGCTGCTACTACTAGCGCTGCTACTACTGCAGTCGCTGCTGCTAGTACTTCTACTGCTCCAAACCTTCCTCCTCTTCCTGATGAGCGCACTGAAAAGAACGAGAGTTCCGCTCCTGCCACCGCCGCCCGCCTACCTGCCGACATGGCCTATTACCACAAGCAGGCAGAACAGTCCCTTCATCCCGACGCGGCCTTGCACCAGGTGCTACAGTTTATCTACAGGGACTTGGATTTAGTGTTGAACGACTCCACTTTGGAATCGCGCGAGAAAATGTTGAAATACCGAAGGTTGTTGAATAGATTGCAATTTTTTCTCGCGAATCCCCACAACAGCAACATCTCTTCGTCCTACTCTTCTTCGCCCCCGGCTCACCTCCGTCAGTCTGCTGAAGAGGCCAGCGCGTCCCTACTCGAGCGGTTGGTGAACCAAGTTCCCAAGAGGAATCGCACTCGGACCGTGGCGCTGTACAAACAATTGGAGAAATCCGGTGTGATCAAGTGGAACGAGGACGGTGCGGTGCGCGAGATGTCGGGTCGGAGAATACCACCTGAGCATCGCATCAACATAGTGGACTTACTGAACGACGCTGCCAGGTTCAGGAAGACGGCGCCCAGACCGGCGGGCTACTCGCCGTTCACGAAAGCGCTGCGCGAAGCAGTTCCCACAGACTCCTTGATCGGAAACCATCTGTATAAAGCGAGCGGACCTGGCCGAAGTTTGGACACACGGCTTGTTGACAGAGGTCGGAAACGACCGAGCTTCGACTCGGAAGAAAGAGAAGCAGCAGCAGCAGCAGCAGCAGTAGCAGCAGCAGACTCTTCTCTCCAGGTGGACGATCAATCCTCTGACGACGAGGAGGACGACAGTGAACTTTTCCAAACTCCGACTTCCTATAGGAGCGTGGCGAGTAAGAAAAGGAGAGGGCGCAACCGCCTAGCGGCGAGCTCGTCGTTCACGCCCTCAACAGGCCCACCATGGGCAAACCAGTGAAGAGACTGACCAAGAAGGAAAAAGAAAAGAAGCGCGTAGTAGCTAGATACGCCGACGTCAAAGCGCCCTCCAGTTTCACTAGCGTGACTAAACTCCAGAAACATCATTTTCGCCACCTGAACCTGGCCGTCATCCGAGATGCTTTAGTGTCGCTGGACGCCTACACTAAACATAAACCCATTCGGAGAAAATTCGCAAGGAACAAGACTATAACCGGCGCAATCGATCAGCAGTGGCAGATAGATCTGATGGACATGCAAGCTTTGGCGTCTCACAACGACCGCTTCCGGTACGTGGTGACGGCGATCGACGTTTTCTCTAGGTACGCGTGGGCCGTTCCCATTAAATCCAAGAGCGGCGCTGATGTCACCGAGGCCTTCCGAGAGATGACAGGCACTGGCGAGAGACGACCGCGCACTGTTCAGACAGACAAGGGGAAAGAGTTTTTGAACAAGATCTTTCAAGATCACTTGAAGAGCGAGGGCATAGAGTTCTTCACTGGCGAGAACGACGACATCAAAGCTAGTCTAGTGGAGCGCTTGAACCGCAGTCTGAAGGAGAAGCTGTGGCGTTATTTCACACACAAGCGCACGTATCGCTACGTAGACGTACTGCACCATGTAGTGTCTTCTTACAATCGCACTCACCACAAGACGTTGAAAATGGCGCCGGCTCAAGTCAGCTCGGAAAACAGCGAAACAGTTTTCTACCGACAAGATCTCCCAACTAACAAACAAATCGACGAAATATGGAAAAAGAAGAAAAAAACAAAGACGTCCGCCGTCGACGTCATCGCTCCGGGTGACAGAGTGAGGATGTTGAGAACTAAAGGCGCCTTCGACAAAGGGTACGAGGGAAACTGGCGCGAGGAAGTGGTCGACGTTGCTAAGACGTTGGGAAGCAGAGGGTTCGAGCTGAAAGACGACAAGGGCGAGGAGATAAAAGGCGTCTTCTACCCGGAAGAGGTTCAGAAGGTGTACAAGAGTCGTTACGACAACAACTACCTGATAGACGAGGTGTTGCGCCGCAAGACCGTCGACGGTAAAGAGTTAGCTTTCGTACGTTGGTTAGGTTACGACGACAAGTTCAACGAGTGGATCCCCGTCAAAAAAATAACGTAGAAAAAAAAAAAAAAAAAAAAAAAAATGAACATCACTCTACCTAGCAACAGCTCTATGGAGTATTATCCTGACAACAGCTTGACGTCTTTCCGAACTCACTTCGACTCGCCGCTCCTTCTGCCCGAAGCGTACGAAGCGGCTCTGACTGAGATCATCCTCCCTACAGAATGGACTAACGTGCACGACGACGACTTGATCATCGTTGTTCCTCTGCGCACCAAAGGTTCGCTAGAGGAGGCGATCCAGGTTTTAAAAGAAACTAAATTCTCCGAAGGAAAAAAAACACAGGTAGACTGGAAGAGAATGAAAAACGCGAACGGTCTGAGCAAGCTAACGTTCAGCTCAAAATTCCCGCTGAGCTGGAAGGAAGCGAGCTATGTAACGGTGGAAGAGATATCAGACACGTCGGAAGAGCAGCAATTGAAACCGGAAACAAAAAAGTTTAAGAGAGAGGTCGACTTGAGACAGACGAATGCCGTATACAAGCAGTTATTGTCCCCGGCGGTGAAGAAGAAGACGATCAGCCATCAAGCAAGACAGATGATCGAAAAGATGGAGAAGGACATGGGAGTGCGCAGTTTCATGCCAAACATATTCGAGATACCTCCTATTTTCACCGGAAGCAACCACACCCTAATCGAGCGCTTGAGTGAGACGTTGCGAGATGACAGACTAGAGGGCGACAGCTTCTTGCTCAAACCGATGCGGATCTTATCGTACGACGCCAAGACGAAACGCGTCACCATCAAACCGCCGAGACACTGTGCTGTCCTGCTGAGTCAGCATCTCGCATGCGTTCTAGGCTTCGGAGAGAAGACGTGTTTCGCGTCGCCGACTACCGGCGCCTACTCGATGGATGTTTACGGGGACGTGCACTCTGTGTACATATACACCGACATGATCCAGGAGAGACGTGTGGGCGACATGCAAGTGCCGCTGTTGCGCTGCGTGGCGGTGGACAGAGGCGGAAAGCGTCGAGGTGGCGTGCAAGCTATCAGTTTTCCCCATTTGGATTATTTCCCCTTGAAATCCAAGAGGTTTACCGAGGTCGGCATCTATTTAAGAGACCGATCCGGTCATTCCATCCCATTCGGTAGAGGCGAGGTGACCGTGACACTTCATCTGAGACCTATTGAGCGCTGAAAGAGAGAAAAATGATGCGTCAACGCGTTCCGTACTTTCCACCCAGGCGCACCGTCGGCAGAGGGTACAGCGATTACTACAACGCGCAGCTGGGAAACGGCGTCAACGTGTACAGCGGGCGCTCTTTCCAGAGCGGGCACGGTTTGGGCGGCGCTCTGTTAGGTCTGATGCGCTCGGCTACCCCGCTATTGAAGTCGGTGGGAAAAACGCTGCTCCGCGCCGGTGTGGGCGTAGCTAAAGATGTGCTGGCGGGTCGGACTTTAAAGAGCAGCGTGAAAGACCGAGGCGCAGGCGCTCTGAAGAGACTGGCGAGTACGGCGTTCTCGGGAGGAAAGACGCCTGTCGCGTCTAAGAAAGGGTCGAAACGTCGCCGGCATTCTCCTCAGACGGGCGGTGGCTCTTGCAAGAGACGTAGAGGGGATGTATTCGACCGGTAAGCGCCTAGGCGTTCAGGTATAAATAAAAAGACTGGAGGCGGCCAGCGTCAGTCTGTCGGCCGCGTGAAGAGAGAACACAATGGCTTACGTACACGAGAGCAGTAACGAGTGCGCGCTCTCTGAGCTCGACCTGCACACCGTAGCGCCGACTCAGACTACTATCTTAAAGTCGTCTTTCCTGGGGATAGAAACAAAAAACTCTTTAGAGGATGGAGGTAACATAAATTTCACCATCAACAAGTCGCAAGAGTACACAGACCTGAACGAGAATTACCTTCATCTGGAATGTCAAGTGCTGAAAGCGAACGGAGCGGCGATCGAGGACACCGACGCGGTAGCTCCGGTGAACAACTTGGCTCACTCGCTCTTCAAAGACGTCCAAGTCTCCATCGGCGGTTTCAAAGTGTCTGGCAACACCGAGACCTACCCTTACCGAGCTTACTTGGAAGGGTTACTCAACTACAACAAAGACGTGAAGGACGGCGTCATGAGCGCCCAGGGGTGGCATGAAGATACGCCCGGTCAGTTTGACACGTTGACTGACGCGAATGCGGGGTACAAAGCGCGCAAGAAGCTAATCTCCAACAAGCGCTTTTCGCTGATGGCGCGACTGCACTTTGACCTGGCTCATCAACCGAAGCTCATCGTTGGAGAGACAGAAATCAATCTCACTCTGAAACAAGCGGCGCCCTCTTTCTATCTGATGTGCGCCGCTGACGGAGGCTACAGCTTGAAGATCTACAAAGCAAAGCTCTACGTGCGACGCGTGCTGGTGGCGGACGCTGTAGCGGAAACGCACGAGAGAGCGGTGATAGAACACGGGCCCTTCGACTACCCGGTGAACAGAGTGGAGGTGACGACGTACGCCATCCCTCAAGGTAACAGAGATCACAGCTACACGCACTCCAACACAGGCCAGCTTCCCAAGTCGATGATGATTTGCTTCCTTGACCACGACGCTTTCAACGGTAGCTACACCAAGAACCCGTTCGAGATGAAGCATTACGACATCAGCTCGCTTCAAGTGATAGTGAACGATCAGAAAGTGCCGAACGACGCCTACGTGCCCGACTTTAAGACCAAAGCGGCCGTGAGAGAGTACTTGGCGCTACACACGGAAACGGGGATGTACGAGGGCGCGCGCTCCTGCGGTATTTCATACGATCAATTCCTGAACGGTTACACGGTGTTCCCCCTCGACTTAACCCCAGACAGATCGCACGACGGGTGTCGCGTGAACCTTATAAGAGCGGGTCAGCTGAGGGTGGAAGTCAGTTTCCGCTCGGCGCTACAAGCGACAACAACGGTGCTACTCTACTTGGTGTACGACAACGTCGTCGAGCTGACCCGAGATCGACACCCCGTCACCGACTACCACATGAACTGAAGACAAGACGGCGGTACTTGGCGTATCGTATGAACACGCTTGAAATAAGCAGAGTGTTGAAGGAAAACGTTCACACAAAACATCGTTTCCTGGGCGTTTTCTCTTGTGACACTATTCCGAAGCACCCTATCAAAGACACTTGTTTCGTGAGCAACACAGATCCGCAACATTTACCAGGTCAGCATTGGGTGGCGTTTTACGTGTCGAGCACGGGTGAAGTGTACTACTTTGATTCCTTCGGCTTACCGCCGCTGAGTGCGGAGTTCTTGTCTTTCGTGGAACGCTCTGCTCCGTTCAAGTGGCAAAGAAACCGCATTCAACTACAAGACACTTCTGCTGACACCTGTGGACCTCATTGCGTTCATTTCCATGAAGCATGTCGAACAAGAAACCCCAAGAAGTGCGTCATGCGCATGAGCAAAATCCCAAAGCTGAGCGACCGGGCCGTGAGTCAGAAGCTATCGATGATGCTGTTGTGACGGGTTGTTGCGATGGCGGCCGTTTCATGGAGGCAAAGATTCTCTGCCTTGCCGAAATGGTGTTGGATTTATCCAAAGTCGTGCAATGTCTATTGGAGAGAAGTCGTCCGGGGTGTGGTGGTGCGAGTGACGGCGGCGTGAGACTTTGCGGCCTGTTGAGTTGCTGCAAATCGAAGAAGCAAGCTAAAAAAGCATAAACTTGTGTGTTTTTTCTGATTGAAATGAAAATAAAGAATAAAATGAAAAGAAAAGAAATTATCTTGTTGTGTTTTTATTTCTATATATAAGTTACATAACTTTTTTTTGTTTGTTTGTTTACAAACAGTCACGTGTCACGTGGTGTTGTTTACAAACAAGAGAGCCACGTGGTGTTGTTTACAAACAAACCCTAAGTAGGTCACGTTACCCTAGTTACCAGAATGCCGGCTTCTGATTGGCTGAGCCTAAGTAGGTCACGTGACGTAAGTAGGTCACGTTACCATGGTTACCAGAATGCCGGCCTCTGATTGGCTGAGAGCTTCTAAGTAGGTCAGTAGGTCACCCAGAATGCTGGCTTCTGATTGGCTGAGAGCCCTAAGTAGGTCACGTTACCATGGCAACGGGTCACGTGACCAAATGGAGGCCTCTGATTGGCTGCATGTCGATTGAGTAATAAACAGTACTTAACTATAGTCCCGTTCCGATACATACTATACTACTAGCATCCTTGCACTCTGTGCCCTACTTGTTAGCGCCTGAGGCATTATGTTTTCACTTGTAATAATTATTGAAGGTTTGTGTGTTGATGTAGGCATAGTGGACACTGTTAGTAGATATGGTTGGGGGTTGAGAGAATCAAATGATGTCTTACCTTAATTATGTACAGCTAGGTCATTGTAAAGGGTTTAAGATTGTCAATATGAATGTCCAGAGTCTCAGAAGTAAGATTGAGAAAATGAGGAAAATTTCTTGGGATGTCGATCATATTAGTGTCACCGAGACGTGGCTTAATGCGACGGATCCTGACTGGACTGTTGGACTACCCGGTATGACTCTATATCGTCAGGACCGCTTAGTAGCGAGATGGAAAAGTGGGGGTGTGGGTTGTTTTGTACCCAACCACTATGCTGTGTATACCTCCGTTGTAGATGAACTTACTTTTACACACAAAGACCTGGAATGTTTAGGAATTATCACCAAATATCCGGGACAAAAATTTCGTATAATTCTGACCCTCTATCGCCCACCAAATAAATCAAGTTATAACAATTGTTATAAATTGTTGAAGAAGTTGTTAAAACTCCCTGTGTGTAAAAATAAGGAACTCTGGTTGATGGGCGATCTAAATGTAAATGCTATGCAGAGGAATAGTCCTAAATGTAAATGTATGTACCGTTTTCTGAAAACGAGTAAGCTTAAATACCTTCAGACAAAGCCTACACACTACCACCCTCATGGAAAGTCCACTCTGGACCATTTTTATACAAATTGCAAATTCATACAAACTGCTGGTGTGGTTAATGATATGTACGGCGACCACGCCCCTGTTTACGTTATAAAGAAACAAGAACGCACTATCAATAGCCGGGAAACTAAAAAAGTTACCGGTGGGTCTTATAAAAGTTATGATTGTGTGACTTGAAGAGTTCTATGGATCTACATGATTGGAAACTTGATGTTGTAATCAATAATGAGCAATATATTTCTGACTTGATAGATTGGATCAGTGCTTATTTAGATGTGTCACACCCTGTAAAGACGTTCGAGGTCTATACTAACCTAGCTGAAGGGTTTACTCCGCGTATTGTAAAGCTTCTTGACCTAAAGAAACCCTTATTGAATAAGTCGAGGAAGGTCGGAGCTGGAGTTTTCAACACATATCTAGTTACAATAAGGGCTATTGATAAGAGAGTTAGTTCCTTATTGTCCTACAACCGCCTAAACAGTATCAGGAGGAAACTTGAGCGCTTCAAAGATGATCCAGCCAGGTTTTGGTCTGAAGTGAATGTAGTCTGGAGGGGTCCGAAAAAATCTGTATCCATGAAACTAAAACGTGAAAATGGAATCTTTGTGGATGACTCTGATTTGGCAAATTACATAAATGTATACTACAGTGAGATTGGCCTCAAGCTGGCTGCTGCCTTCAGTAATATCGCTGCCCCTGTTGCCTTAAATGAAGCGGCTGTTGTTGTGGACCGACCAAGTCTAGCTCTAGTACCTTTGGATGTTGTACAAATAATGAAAATTGTTAGGAAAATTAAGTAAATAAATCTTCTTGTATTAAACATATAAAATCTAATGTAATCAAGGACACATTATTGCACAAGCCTAATATCCTATTGAAGATTGTGAATTCATCTATTACTAGAAGGTCAGGAAGGCAAATTGGGGACCTGAAAACTAGTTATTTTCTATCTAATTCTTTAATATTGACATTGTGAGAGAAGTACTAAGAGTAGAGAGTAACCAAAGATATCACTGTAAAGCTCTTTTAATGCTGATTGTAACTAGATCCATTTCCCAGTAGCTTGAGATAGGTGGAAGGTGTATATCAGGATATATATCTGGATAAATATTACAAAAAGCTCTAATAAATAGTATGTTTAATTTGGCGATATGGACAATAAAGTCAACTTCCTTTTTATTTTAAAGCTATCCCACTTTAGATGTAGAGAGGACACATTGGGGATTATTTATCTGTAAAAAATGTTAAATTCCGATAATTACAAAGTTTTATACAACCTTTTGAAGTCAGAATTTAAAACAAAATAAATGAGCTTTTAATGCATGAATTGAAACTTTGAGACTTCCCCATTATCTGATTATAATGTTAGAAGCTTATATTAGAGAACTTCCCTATGGTCTGAAGGTGACATGACACATTGTTTACAAATCAATTTTATATTTCAAACCTACAAGTTGCACATGATTCAAATTATTAGACATAAGGGTCAGTATAGTACAACTTCACTACATATATTTATGTCTATGCCATTCAAATGTTTAAATACATGAAATAATGGAAAATCCAGGAAAATGACAAAAAACACTAAATTTGTCACAATTCAGGCAGACATGTTGATAAAGGGCTTATTTTTACATAAAATATATAAAAATTCAAGTTATTTCTTCAATTCTATATACTTTAAATGATATTTTGTTAGTTTTCTTGAGTTGCTTAGAAGTGCTTATGTATATTCCCTGGCTTAAAACCTTTAAAACACTGGATAGGGCCCAAGTCCACTATTTGCCTTCCTGACCTCTAATGGCGTGTTCCCTGCGTGTTTGAAAAAAGCAGTGGTAGTGCCTCTACCGAAGGGTGGAGATTTATCTCTCGTGACTAATTGGAGACCTGTTAGTCAGTTAAGTATATTTTCTAAACTGTTGGAAAAATCAGTACACTGTCAATTAATGTCGTACCTCTTGGATCATAATGTAATTAGTGAGAGACAATTCGGCTTCATGCCCGGTCGTTCTACTACAGACGCTTGTCTGGGACTGATCCAGAGACTCTTTGGATGTGTTAATAGGGGTGAGGTGGTTGCTGTGGTCTTCTTCGACTTGAAGAAGGCTTTTGATACAGTCAACCACCTCATCCTGTTAAACATGCTTTATAATATGGGTTGTAGTGAATTGTGTGTCAATTGGTTTAGAAGTTATCTTTCGGGTAGAACCCAGACCACATTGGTGCCAGGCTTGGATGGCGATCTGTATATGTCAGATGAGCGTACGGTATCCTGTGGTGTTCCACAGGGTTCCGTTCTAGGACCCCTGTTATTTAATATCTACATAAATAATATTGTAAATTCTCTGAAAAATGCTGATTACTTCATGTATGCGGACGACCTTGCGATTATGGTGGGTGGTAAGGATCCAAAGATTGTGCAATCACTACTACAGTCGGATGTTAATAGCCTAGTTACTTGGTGCGATAATCATATGACAACGGTAAACTCTAGAAAAACTAATGTACTTTGGTGTCACAGTGTCGGTGATATTCGTGACTTGCATGCCTTGGATATTTACTTAAAACATGACAAACTTAAGGTGGTGTCTTCTTTTAATTACCTGGGAGTAATAATTGATGCAACGCTCGGCTTTAATGATCACTGTAACAGGGTGTTGAATTCTGGTTATACTAAATTGACTCATCTCCGCAGGCTAAAGAAACATATGGACACTTCGCTGTCCCTACTCATGTATAAACAAATGATTGTTCCTGCATTGGAATATTGCTCATTTATATTTGAAAGTGGTCCTGAAGGTTTTTGTAAGGAATTACAAACCATACAAAATCATTGTCTCCGCTGCTGCTTGGGTATAGTTGATCCGCGCTTAATTACCAGAGATGCCTTACACTTAAGATGTGAGTGTGTAAGACTATCACACAGGCGACGTAGAAGTATACTTCGTTTGATGTATAGGCATACACGTAATAGTGATTATCTAATTGTACCCAGGAGAGTGCTAAGGAGTAATGTCAAATTGAAGTTTAAACTTCAAATACCGAAAGGTGAATTATACCGTAAAAGCCCGCTGTATAGGGGCTCATTGATATGGGACAAATTAGATGCGAAAGTGCAGAATGCTGCTACACAAGTATTGTTTATGTCTAAAATTTGATGTATTTCTGAAGTCTAGTTGTGAGGTGTATATTGGTATATGATGCTCAGGAAGTAGATGGTATTTTGTCACTGTGTACGACTTTTTAGTTGATAGTCTTTTATGAGACTCCTATATCAGTTGTATCTAGGCAATTGATATCTCAATTATCCTCGTATATATTAGTGTTGCTTGATGTCTTGCACTATGATGACTCTCTGTGTGACTTGTGAGGGTTTGATGTCTGACATGTCTTTGAACTTACATGACCAAAAGCTGATGTCACTCGTTGTATAGATGTTTGTATGAAGTCAAATGGAAAGATGTAAACAGACCGGTACCTGTCTAAAACTAGTATGTGTTCCACTATCTTCATTGCCTACGGTGTATGTCCTGTGTTTTCTGTGTAGTAATTAATGGAGAATTATTACTTGTACTTATTCTTGATCGTGTGATATGTAATTTAAAGTTGTGTTATTAAAACACGGAAATGACACTGTATTGAAAGTCGCAACTTGTTGTGTATATTTGTGTCAATAAACATCTTCAAAACTCAAAAACTCATTGGTGCATCATGACGACAAATGTTAAATTTTAGCGACATCCGTCCTTAAAGGGTTACAAGAAGGTGGGAAACAGTCTCCATAGTTACCCTTTTTCCTTTTCTGCAGGCACCAAACTGTTATAACATCATGTATCTCATATTTGTAAAGTGCTAAATGTAAATAGTCTGATAGCTTTTAATAGCAGTGGGTGCCATATGAACGTGAGAAAAGCAGGCATGAAGCGGACAAGGTGGGCAGTGGGGGAGGTATTGTGAGTATAGTGTCCCAAACTGGGGGGAAAAAATTAAGAAATGGGTCTTGTCCCTTGTCAGTTTTAAGCAGCAGGTTTATCCATTGTCACCAACCCCAAGCATGCACTTGTCCCTTGGTCATGATGCTTAAAACAAGGGCTTGTCGCCTTGTCGAATTTAACCGTCTGGGTAGTAGTAGGGACCTTTAGCAAACCAGACGTAGCTCATTAAACGCAGACGTATCCTATGCCTTCAGCACTGCTACGTCTGCGTTTATTGAGCTTTTACGTGGTTGCTAAAGGTCCCTATTATCAGCCACATAGTTCATAGCAAACCGCCAGAGCAGGGTTCCGGGTGTTTTAAACAACAAAGTACTAAAAGTTTACTTGCCCTTGTAAACTCCTCGCCGTTGAATCAACTCATGAGCCCTTTTAGGCCACTCAAAAATAAAGTTTCTCATCACCAAGACGAGGGAGGCTTTTCTTTTTTTAATTTTCTTTTTTTAACTCACAGTATATGATAATTTACCTTTTGTGTGACCAAAATGCACATTTTATCAGTTAAGAATTAACTGATCTTTAAAAGTGGAGAAAATGTTAGTTATTTCTATACCACTGCATTGCTGGCATTATTAGCCTTGATTTGATACCAAACATGTCAATTTCTTTCTATATTTATCAGATTATTCATCAAAAATTGGCAAAAAAAAAGTTTTCCTCAAAACCTGATTTTTATGATGCGCGCGGTGATGAGAAACCAATATTATTTTTTTGAGTGGCCTTAGAAGTTGGATGTACACTGCGCATCATGTATGTAGGACGATATGTATAGCCCAGTTTATAGCATGGTCCTGTGGCCTTGGTAAAACGTCCACCACTTAGTACCAAAAACTGGCAGTAACTGCCAATAGAGGCTCCGCCCATGTTAAATGCATGTTCTGTGTATAGGGGTAACCTGAGTTATAGGGCTGAGGCTTGAGGGGGGGGGTCACTACTATTGGATCCCCTATACTATACGGCGGTATCTAGCCGCAGTACATGTGAACCTTTAAAGGTAGCATAGGGTAGATTCACCCTGAGTCGGACACATACCCTGAGACGGGCAGTGAAATTTGAGGTCATTTATGTACCCTACACTATAAAAATATTATGTAAAAATATTCTGTTGAATATATGGAGAATCGATGCAAAACTTTATGGTGGATCATCGTAAATGTGATTACAGTGAGGCAATGTTAAGTCAACCAATTTTACTGTGAATTTTTGTAATCCAGTATGGTAAAACACAGCTAGTTTATTCATTTACGGTGAAGCTATGTCTTGTAGAATTATTCTGTTGAATATACAAAGAATCAATGTAATATTTTACGGTGGATCATCATTATATATCATTACAGTGGGGCAATGTAAAATTGATCAATTTTACTTTGAATATCCTTAATCCAGCACAGTGAAACACAGTTTATTTTACAGTGAAACACAGTTTATTTTACAGTGAAACACAGTTTATTTATCTTATGGTGAAGCTACGTTTAATTGATGTTACTTTTATCACACCAGGTGGCAGTTTGGTTCATGAGGAGATTTTCATGGATGCTAAGAACACCATTATTGTTGTAATAAGAAAAATATATAGATAAACCACTGTAAGGTTTGCTCTGTAGCCATCCTAGAGTGACCTCTCCTCATGGACTGGCATTACAAAGTGTCATGAAGCATTTTATACGGCTCTCATAAACTGATTCCTAATGATTAGGCCTGAAGTCTTGACATTAAGATGATATTGCTGATTGTACATGGTACCAAATTTGGCATGGAACCATATTGAGCATAAAGTTAGGTATAGGTAAATAAATGGACGGAAAAATACTCGGATAAATGAGTTAAATTACACAAAATACCATTATAACTATAGTTGAGCACTGTATTGAAATTGGAAAAACGAATACATAATATTATGTAGGCTCCTATTGGCATATTCGCTACATGTATCAGATTAGAGATTATTGCCAGTGAGGCAGTGAGCAACATGCTTTTTGTGCTATATTTTAGTTTTCTTATAATAAAGAAGGGTTATTTCTCGCCCACTGCATTACTAACCATATACATTTTAATTTGTCAAAAAATAGAAGTTTTTTTTTAAATCCGGATTTCTATGACGTGCGCCAGAGTACATTTTACTAGTAATAGTGACACCCCTATATAGTAAGGCCCAAAAAGGTATGTTTCAGGTAACATGGAAAGAGGGTCGGTAGGTCGGAATTATCTATTTTTTTAATTATTTTTTTTAAACATGAAAGTACTACCCGGCCTCTCTGATGACCCTAAAATTGACCAATATAGGGTATAAATACGAGAAATTCTTCAAAATTGCATAAAAAATCCTGTTTTGGGTCGGTCGAGTGACCTGAAACAAACCTTTTTTTTGCCTAATGTACATCTAGGTGTACCCTGTATGCTCCCCCCCCCCCCCACCCAGCAGCATGTAGGACCGTGTTGACTGTGGCTATCAGGTAACTACAGCTGGGGTTTAATATGCAGCTGAGTATTTGTCTCCAGGACTACATGCAGACATGCAGAGGGAGGCAGGTGTATTAGGGGTGGGGATGTATAACCAGGCGGGAGCATTGGCGGATCCAGTGGGGTGCCCCCCCCCCAAAAAAAACAAACAAAAAAACAAAAAAAAACTGAGGAAGAATAGAAAAGAAAGGAGAAGAAAAGAGGGAAAAAGATGAAGAGATTTTGGAGTATTATTCATAGGGCCTGACCTGATCTGGATGGGGGGGGGGAGGGGGCTGAGTCTTAAAATATTGTATCCTAAAATGTATGAGAATGCACCATTTCAAGTCTAGATCAACGAACTGTTCTTGGGAGGCATGCCGCATGCCCCCCAAGCCCCCCTAGTATAGTATATGCCCCCCCTCTAGACAATCCTGGATCCGCGACTGGGGAGGGGGGGGGGGTTACAGGGTAACAAGATACCCCCCTCCACTCAAACACTACACATATGGAAAATTGCTATATTGGTGGAGCCCTCTCTCTCTCCCTCAAGTAGGCATATTCAGAACATTGAATCAACATTGACAAATGGTTGTCGAGGTTGATTCAATGTTGATTCAGCATCGATTCAACGCTGAGCTAAACTTTGTGCCCACTGGGATAGAGCATGTATTCCAGCAACGTTGGTCTGGAAATTTGTCATACAACAAAACCATCCCATCGGTTGCAAAACTTGAAGAAAGGGGCATACTACACTTACTAGAGGGCATCAACATAGCAATAGCAGTAGTTAAGGCTGAAATAGGTGAGCTAAAGAAAATTGTCAACAAAGAAAATTGATGATGAAGCAGTTCTAACTACAGCATAAACAAATGTATGGACTTTCAAAAGGCCTTTGACAAGGTACCCCATGAATGCCTCCTTCCTGCGGTAGAGCTACAAAAAAGCCAGGACTACCCAGTGGGCAAACTTTAGTTGATTCAATGTTGATTCAACATGTGTAGCGACATTATATCAACAGTTGATACAGGGTTGTCATTTGGTTGATATTGATGAGGTCATCAACATTGATCATTCATCAGTGATTCAATATTGATATAGCCATTGTGAATCAACAATGAATAAACATGATAAATGATGATTTACATTGATTTAATATTTACTGCTGATGCATATTTGAGATTAAGAATATAGTCATGGTTTCAATCTAAATGCAGTATTCTAATGTAGACATATCCCTTGCAATTTACATATTTTCATTACAACATCCCCCTGCCCATTTCTCCAAGAGTAAATGCTAATCCTAGCACCATCCAGGGCAGGGGTGTATGAATAACCTCTGGTGATCACACTAAGAGGCATTCACATCCACTTCAAACTAACCTGGTCAGGACTGAGGCTTTATCTATCATTCTTAGCAACATAAAGGGTGTCTTGCTGAAACCATGCATTCATTCTTGTCATTTAGTTCCAAATGTCAACCAAATGCACACACCATAGTTGTCAATGAAAATGAATGAAATTTTGATTAATTGTTTACATTGATGAGAAAATAAGAGCTTACAATTAGGGAAAATAGATGTAGCATGTACATAGATTTGCTAACGAGTAGGTTGTGGAGGCACCTAGTGGGAAAGGCGGGAAACACATGGTTGATTCAAGGTTGATATCCAAACATTGCATCAATGTTGAAACAGGTGTTGGTTGACAATGTTGAAATAGTAACATTGCATCAATGTTGAAAACATGTTGATCTACCCTATAATCCTATATCAACTAGTTGTCAACGTTGAATCAAGGTTTTGTGCCCATTAAATGGATCTAGAGCAATTCCTATCAGCTAGATATTAACGGGTAATGATAGATGGACACTGTCACAAAAATCCTAAACCCAAAGTGGAATTCCACAAGGCTCGGCTATAGGACCAATGCTATTTATGCTATACACAAATGATATTGATTGATTGATTGATTGATTGGGTTGTTTTACGGCCAAGTGCACTGTGGCGCCTGGGACATATCTCAAGTTGGCAAGGAGTCAGCCACAAATAGTGCTAGTCTGCCTCGCAGTAAACAAATGATATAAATACCTGAGAATCTCAGTTCTACGACAAAGATGTTCATGGATGAAAGGAACTGTCAGGAAATAAATATACTTCACTCAGTGACGTAGGAAAAAAGGGGGGGGGGGCAGGGGGGACCCTATAATATAATACACATTTCCCAAATCGTACCTCGCCCACATAGGAAACAGTGGGGGGGGGGGGGGGGCAGAGTTGCTTGGACTCCCTAATCAGGGCTCAAAACTACTTTTTTTAATACAATTCCAATAAAAGCGTGTGTAAACACCGTCATACTCGAAACCCGATATTCAAAACTGGTGGGGTGCCCCCCCCCCCTGCCCCCCCCCCCCCAATAAAGATTTGCTTCCTACGCCTCTGTCCACAATTTGTCTATGAAGCGGCAGATTCTTTTTCTCCATCCAGATAAAATGTATACAGGCAGGATAATGCACCTGGATAATGACCATTGTGTTGTCTTCTCAGAAAGTGAAATACCCTTCAAAGTAATGTGACAATACTCTGATCTGTCTCCGTCTTTGTCCCTGTGTTGGTCCCGTCTTCAAGTACTCACATAGTGAATTAATTTCTCATAGTGTGTGCACGTCTTCATCAGCATTGCACTCAAATCCCCCTTAACCCCCCCCTCTCCACCACCACCACCACCACCACCACCACTACACAAAAGTCCCTGACAACCATTGTCCATTGTAATTTGTTCTGAGAAGTACAAACATTCTCCTTAGTATGTCTTATTATAACCGCGTCATTGCAGACCCTTTAAGGGCCGCATAGTGCTTTAATGCATTGTGCCTCTTCTTTTGGTATGATGTATGAATGCAACCCTGACGGTAGACCCGCCCGTGCTGCAATCATAGGGCCCCAGACACGGGTACCTGTGTCACTTGTCGAATATAAGAAAGGCCAGTGTCCCTTGTCGATCGTACGAAATGGGTCTTGTCCCTTATCGATTTTAAGAAGTGGTCTTGTCCCTTGTCGCCAACCCCCTGCCCTCCCTTGTCCCTTGTCCATATAGGGCTCAGTCTCATGAGTTTGTAACATTTCAAACGTCTTTGACCGGTGCCGTCTTTGACCGGAGCCGTCTTTGACCGGAGCCGTCTTTGACCGGGTATGTGATTAAAATGAAGAAAAAAGTAGTGTATAGTAAAGAAATGGGTAAATATTTTGTATTATATGTTATAACACATCATTTCGAGGCATTATCTAAAATTGATATATTTCATATATTTATGTTACTGGCTCAGTCTCATGAGTTTGTAACAGTTGAAACGTCTTTGACCGGCGTCGTCTTTGACCTGTGACGTCTTTGACCTGCTGAAGAAAAAAAGCCCAAAAGGAACCCTTAATATGTGCATTAAAATATATTTTTTTAATTGGGTAAAACAACCATAGACTGTTTATTACATGAAGACGTTGAAGCTTAAATTTCTTTACTATATACTACTTTTTTCTTCATTTTAATCACATACCCGGTCAAAGACGCCACCGGTCAAAGACGCCACCGGTCAAAGACGCCACCGGTCAAAGACGTTTGAAATGTTACAAACTCATGAGACTGAGCCATAGTCTAAAACAGGGTCTTGTCGCCTTGGGCCCTAATCATGCATCATGCCGGCCCTTCGGGAATATCTCAACCCCATAGGGTCGGCATGATGCTTGAATGCATGCAGCACTGGCGAGTTACTCGCCAGGGCTGCATTCATGCATCATGACGACCAAGGGCATGATGCATTATCAGAGGCGTAGGAAGCAAATCTCTAGGGGGGGGGGGCATAGGGGCCCACTCCAACCAGTTTTAAGCGTCAGCTTTTATGCATGATGGCACATGTACACGCTCAATATAGAGTTATATAGAAAAGTAGTATTTGAGCCATTTTTAATTCTGATAAGTGGCCCAGACCCCTGCACTCCACTTTTTCCTATGTGGGAGAGGACAGATTTGGGAATTATGTGTATTATAGTATAGGGTCCTGACAAATTTTGGGGGGCCCAAACATATTTCAGCCCCCCCCCTCCTCTGTAATTGGGGGGGAGGGGGGGGCTGGCCCCCCCTTTTCCTACGCCACTGATTATGGCATCATGCCGTCGTCAAAGGGTTACAGGGTTACAGCCTGCCCAGCGTCCACACAGCGTCCACACAGCGTCCACACAGTGGTCACTTCACACCAGCCGCCTCTTGTACACCTGACCTTGGGATCAACCTCAAGGTCACGGAGGTCACAGGTCAAGGTCACAGCAGGGTCAACTTGGTGCTAAGTCTTCACGTCACGAAGACGTCCTCTGGACGTCATGACAACTTAGGTGTTACTATAGAGAGGGGCTGGAGAGAGGGAGACAGAGAAAGAGGAGAGAGAGTTGAGTTTGAGCATAGAACTAACTGGTTAGTTCTATCGTTTGAGGTTGGTACTTATTTTATTGACTGAATGTTAAACAAGAGAAAGAAAGATCTGGAGAAGGAAAGAGAATAAGAAGGGGAAGAAAGAAAAGGGCATGTCCAGAGAGACAGAGGCAGAGAGATACACAAGGACAGAGACAGAGAATACATCTCTTATCAGACATTTAGACATTACACCAAGCAAGAGACAAAACAATACAGAAAAGAAATGTGATGGCATAGGTTGTCACCGTGCCCATTCACTCCAAGCCCTCAGGCAGAGATAGACACAGGGAAATAATGATTGAGACATTGCAGAAAATCCAAGAGATTAACTGCAGAAGTTGCAGCTCTATAGATAACTAGAGGTCAGAGTCCATTGTGCGTGTAGACATGTTAAGTGGACACCTCCAGGGTGCTAAATGAGCCAACCACGTGTCTGCTGCTTAATGTACCTGAGTGACCAGGGACTGACCAGGGACTGACCACTCACCTGTGTCACCTGTCAGGTGGGCGGCCTGAGTGATGACACCTGGACATGGTGGCACAGGCAACCAGTGTCACATTCAATTACATACAACCTGAACTCGTGAACTGACCACTCACAGGGAGTCAGGGGAGTGGGAGAGGTCCCAAGCCCCACTTGGCATGTGCCAGCCAACACCCGATATTTGCCAGCTCCAGAAACAGCGTCAAAAGGGAGTCTAGGTTGCCTCCAGAATAACTCCCCTGTTTAGGGGAGTCCAGGTCGCCTGAGGGAGCCTAGGCGTCTCTATAGCTGACCCAAGGGAGTCACCTGGGGGAGTCATAATAGTTCTCTGCGTCATATATGACTCCCCCAGGTGACTCGAGCTCCCTTAGGTCAGACAGAGAGTCACCTAGGCTCCCTTAGACGACCTGGACTCCCCTAAACAGGGGAGCACACACACAAAAGTGAGAGTCATTATCGCTAAAACTACCCTCACCTGAGGGTCAGACACTGCCTGACTCTCAGGTGAGGATAGTTTTAGCGACAATGACTCTCACTGTTCTGAGGGTGAGTCATTCTGGAGGCAACTTGGACTCCCTTTTGACGCTGTTTCTTCTCGCTGTGGTAGAGTACAGTTTAAATCTAGTCTCGCCCCTTCTATGCGGGGGTGTACAGCTTGTCGTCTTCAGGTAAATATTATGGTCCAACTGTCCAAAAACTAGATATTCATGTTTTTAAACCACGACCCATTCCATTCCGCCAGAGACAGGTGTTCCCCGACTGGTAATGTAAACATATGCTGGAATAATGGCTCCATAATATGACATATATCTATGGTATAGCATAACTAACTTATTAACTTAAACATTTGCTGGATCTGTCATAGTAAATATGTCACACACTGGGCAGGTTTATGCATTTTCTGGTGAAGGATAACGACTAGGAAGCCACGGAAGCAGTAAGAGGGACTGGCCGAGACAGGGAGGCAGAGACAGACAGACACAGACAGACACAGACAGACAGACACATACAGACACAGACAGACAGACACAGACAGACACAGACAAACAGACAGACACAGACAGACACAGACAAACAGACAGACAGACACAGACAGACACAGACAAACAGACAGACACAGACAGACACAGACAAACAGACAGACAGACACAGACAGACACAGACAGACAGACACATACAGACAGACACATACAGACAGTTTCCTGTACCGTGAATTCATACACCATGTATACATGGAGACGGATGTGGGCAGAGGCTGCTTCATAATGCAGCAGGGGGCGGGGGGCGGGGGGAGGGGGCGACAGAGAAAGTGAGAGAGATAATTATATAGGGAGACAGATAAACAGAGGGAAAGAGAGAGACACAGAGAGAGACAGGGAGAGACAGACAGACAGACAGACAGACACAGACAGACAGACAGACACAGACAGACACAGACAGACACAGACAGACAGACACAGACAAACAGACAGACACATACAGACGGGCATGTAGAGACTAGAACAAGGGCCCCAGACAGGTATAATCGACAAAATCGACATGGACCTAGTGCCAAGGGACAAGACTTGTTTCTTAAAATCAACAAGCGACATCACCATGAATTCTTAGAATTGACAGGTGACATGAGGGCTAGTGACAAGGAACAAGACCCTTTTCTTAAAATCTACAAGGAACACGGCACTCTCCCAGGAGCACTATGGGAATGCACCACTGATTAAAGAGTATTTATTTTCACCAGTTGATTTTCATAAATACAGTTCAATGATGAAATGTATGTAGAGGGTGTTAGATGTGCAATTCGTCCCATGCCTCTCTACACACCAAAGTTTGATGTCATGATCACGGTTGTACATGTGTTGCGGATTACAAAAGTAATAGTAGTATAACAAGGATATTATGTCATTAATATTTCTATAAATAACAGCATTTTAGATTTTAAATTGTGATATTCTCACGTGAAGTAATTACAAACAGGTTAATGAATAATAGGCTACTGTAGCCAGCCAAACAGGTACCAACAGGGTTCCAGTGTTATTGCATTCTAACTCATACAGGCAATGCTTCACTCAACAAATAAACTCTTCTAGGTGACTATCATAAAAAAAAACAAGTCCAGGCTAAATGTAAAATTAGATACTTTTTCTAAAATTCCATTTAAAACTGCCCTGTAGTTTACTACATTAAACAATACGGGAACCTATCAAATAACAAGTCAAAAACTCGTCTAAGTGACAAGGAAGCGGGTCAACTAGCTGGAGAAGACCCACTTGGCAAGTGCCAGCCCAAACCCCGACATTTGCTAGCTCCAGATTCTATTTGTGGGATGGTAACCTGATAGGTTAGACAACTTTTGCGATAGTCACTTCAACGAGTCTGGAGACAAGTTTTTTCAGTGTATAAAGAATAACAGGTTGTAAAAATTAAGTAACCAAATATTTACTGTATACAATTTGTCCTGTATGTAACCTGATCTATCACCACATGGCCCCCACGCGACATGTACCACTTATATTCTGTAATAACTCCACAATTAGCGGCTGCAGAACGACCTTCTAATCACCGGGTAATTCCCCGGTCATCTGTCGTCTTGATGTATTATAGACGCAGCACGAGTGGAGCACGTGGCCCCCACACTCATGTGTTACATGGACTAGGCCCCCCCCCCCAAAAAAAGGTGTGTTTCAGGTTACATAGTCTGAAAATCTATGTAGGGTAGGTATTTTTTAGGCCACTCAAAAAAAAAGTTGTTTCTCATCACCGCGCGCATCATAAAAACCATGATTTGGGGAATTTTTTTAATTTTTTTTACATTTTTGATGAAAAATATGTTAAAATTGCCAAAATATTGGCAAATTTGGTATCAAATTAAAGCTCATGCTGTCAGCAATGCAATTAGCTAGGTGTAACTTGCATTCTTTCAAATTTCCCTAAATTGATCGCGAAATGTCCAATTTCCCTATCTAAATTGCCCCGAGTAAAAAAAAGAAAAATTAAATAAAAAACGCCCTCGTCATATTTTTCATTGCTTGGTGATGAGAAACAATTATTTTCTTTGAGTGGCCTTAATATATATTTTTTTAATTAATTTATTTTTCTTTGGCCTGAAAAGTACCCAAAGATTGACTCACAAACGTCAGCGCTGACTCGCCGACAATGGCGTCAACTCATGGCCTATTAAATTGACTCTGAAATAGCCCCAAAATAACTTTGAATATAAATATTTTCTCAAAATTTGATAAAAATTTCTAGGTAGGGTCGGGTAACCTGAAACACAACTTTTTTTTATTTGGCCTTAACATGGAGACGTTAATTAGATACACTGCCATCTGTCATAGAGTTATACATGTTTACCCTGTGATCTTAACCCTTTAGGACCGGCATAATGCCGGCATAATGCCTTAAAGCATCGTGCTTTTAGTCGTCATGATGCATGAATGCAGCCCTGGTGAGTAACTCGCCAGTGCTGCGTTCAAGCATCATGTCGACCTTTTGAGGTTGAGACACACCCAAAGGGCCAATTATAGACCCAAAAAAGGCGTGTTTCGGGCAACCCGACCCTTGTTTCCAAAAAGGGCTGACCCTAGTTGTTGTGTTTCCCAATTTTTGGTTGATTGATTGTTTGGTAGTTTAACGTCCGGAGGGCAAGTTGCATTTTGCATTCCAGACTGAAATGGGCTGCTGCTAAGGAGGTGCGTTCTCCCAAGCTACCATTAATCGATTTCATTGGCCTTATTGATTCTTTGGAGTTAGGAAATTGCTTTTATCAAGCTTAAGGATATCCAACAATTTTGTCACAATTTCTAGTTACTGGAGAAGTCAGTGAGTCAATGTAAATATACGCAACTCATTCCTCGTACTTAGAACATTAAAAAAAACGAAAAGAAACCCCCCTCCTATTTATTGAGATCGTAAATAGACAGATAGACCAAGGTGAGTTGTATGATTTATGTGTATATTAATATAGCAAACCTATATATGTGTGTCGTCACATCTGCTCACAGTAACGGACAGTTAGCCTATAGGCCTCTACCGGGATCGGACTTGTTCCCGCAGCCACTCTGTGTACACTGACACCAGCAATCTCGTGAGACATTGGTTCTGCTCTCGTATTGCAGCCTGTTCCCCGGAAGCTATGGTGTGTGAGTGTCTGGTCACTGCCTAAGTCTCACGATAGAATGCGAGCTCAGAACTAACATGGCCGCTCATACGGAGAAAACCGAGTCATCGCTATACTCAGAGAGAGGAAACAGCGCCAGAAGGGAGTCCAGGTTGCCTTCAAAATGACTCCCCTGTTTAAGGGAGTCCAGGTTGGCTGACCTAAGAGAGGGGAGTCATATAGCTCTCTGGGTCATATGACCCTCACAGGTGACTTCCTTAGGTCAGCCAGAGAGTCGTCTAGGCTCCCTTTATGCGACCTGGACTCCCATAATCAGGGGAGTCATTCTGGAGGAAACCTGGACTCCCTTTTGACACTGTTTCTTCTCTCTGTGTATAAGGTAAGTAAGTTTCCCTCCTTCCACTCTGAGAGGTCTACTCTGAGGTGCGTTGTGGATTCTCTCGGGAGACAAATTATATAAGGCCAAAAAAAAGAGAAGGTTTGTTTCCGGCAACCCGACCGGGTCTAGCAAAACAAGGTCGGTCCCCCCCTTTTTTTCAATTTCTTCCCTACATGCCAGTTTTTACGGTTTGTAAATCGAGTAATTTTTAAGGATTTTAGAGGAAAAACGCAAAAAAATTGGCCTAAAATAGGAAAATTTTAAAAAGAAAAAAAAAAAATCTGACCGGCCGGGTCTGGGTTGTCTGACCATGTTACCGGAACCAACCTTTTTTTTATTTGGCCCAAACTGTAAAAAGAGAAAAAAAAAGATCTTAAGATAGGTATGCAGATATAGTCAATTCAAAATACTGTGTTCTGTATTATCCGGGTAAATTATATAGGAACTTTTGACCTGGGCATACATATGAATAACAGAAAAATGTTATGGTCACTTCAACTTTATATTTGAATGACTGCCAGTGGTATTGGTAGACGTGTATAGTAGTACCGAAGGACTCATATACATAGCTGTTATATCAATCAAAATACCATCAAACACGCCATACCATATAAATTTAACAACTGGAATAACATAACCTTAACTTTTTATAATAATATCTATTCTACATGGCAGGAGTCGATCAATATATAGTCTAAAGTTCGTAAAGAAAAATACCCATTTATATATTTATGTGATATGCTCCATAAATTTAAGTGTTTGAATTGTAAATTCTATAGACTAGATTCTACTGTGTACCTACACTAACTATATACAGTGTTGGGGCAGGGGGGATGCCCCCCCCCCCCCCCACAACTTGATTGCCTAAACCCTTCTGTGCCTCTACATGGGTAAAAATCGACACGGGCGACACGGCGACACGGCCCTTTTAGGCCTTTTTAAAAATCGGGGATAAAATCGACCCACAGGGAGTTTTCTCTATGTTCTTATATACCTAAAAATCGACACAATGACACTGTTTTTCTGCAAAAAAATTGACACAGCGACATGGCCAAAATTGTGGATACCAATGTAGAGGTACCCTTCTCCCCTCAACATTTTACAGATTTGTTTTTGACTGCAGTTAGTCTAGCTTTGCCAAAAATAGAATGTGTTTCAGGCAACATAGTACTGATAATTAGGATTTTTTTTGGCTTGGAGTGGACCTTCCTACCCCCCCCCCCCCCCCCCCTCAATGAAGATTTGCTTCCTACGCCTCTGAATAATAGGCCTAGGGGGTCCCCCACCCCTTTGTCACGCTTTTCCCGATACCTCTATCATTGGGGACCAAGAGCCCCCTCACCCCCCGGGGGGGGGGGGGGGGCACTTCATATATTTTGTTTACACAGGTGTGCGGCTGGGAAGGGCACTTTTTTTTTTTTTAGCAAAATCCCCCTCACCAAGGGTCAATTTTCACCAAAATCCCCCTCACCAAGGGTCACTTTTCAGAGATTTCAACAACCCAAAAGGGTGACATTTTGCCCAAATTCTTTGTAACAAGGGTCAGTTTTGACCAAAATTTTTACACCAAGGCTGCCTCCTCGGGGAAAATTGCTAAAACCCAGGCACATTTGTCCAAAATCCCCCTTAGCAAGGGTCACTTTTGACCAAAATCCCCCTCACCAAGGGGGCCGTCCATAAATGACGTCATGCTTTTTTGGACCATTTTTGACCCCCCCCCTCCCCCCCTTGTCATGTTTCGTCATGCAACCCTTGACCCCCCTCAAAATATGATGTCATACAGAGAGGACCCCCCCCCCCAAGCTTAAAAAAAGTACATTAGCAAAGGCTCACATGTATCAACATTTGTGGGCCTTCATGTAATGTTTGAGGGAATGGACTTGTCTTACTTGAGTCCATTTATGATGGCCCTGAGGTGATACCTCTATCATTGGGGACCAAGAGCCCCCTCACCCCCCCGGGGGGGGGGCACTTCATATATTTTGTATACACAGGTGTGCGGCTGGGAAGGGCACTTTTTTTTTAGCAAAATCCCCCTCACCAAGGGTCAATTTTCACCAAAATCCCCCTCACCAAGGGTCACTTTTCAGAGATTTCAACAACCCAAAAGGGTGACATTTTGCCCAAATTCTTTGTAACAAGGGTCAGTTTTGACCAAAATTTTTACACCAAGGCCGCCTCCTCGGGGAAAATTGCTAAAACCCAGGCACATTTGTCCAAAATCCCCCTTAGCAAGGGTCACTTTTGACCAAAATCCCCCTCACCAAGGGGGCCGTCCATAAATGACGTCATGCTTTTTTGGACCATTTTTGACCCCCCCCCCTCCCCCCCTTGTCATGTTTCGTCATGCAACCCTTGACCCCCCTCAAAATATGATGTCATACAGAGAGGACCCCCCCCCCCAAGCTTAAAAAAAGTACATTAGCAAAGGCTCACATGTATCAACATTTGTGGGCCTTCATGTAATGTTTGAGGGAATGGACTTGTCTTACTTGAGTCCATTTATGATGGCCCTAAATAGGGCAACAGGTCTTTTCCACAATTCTGTAGCAGTGTCCACCAATGCACAATTCTAAGAGGGGGTGGTGGTTTTGATGCATTCTTGTGCCCCAGCCCTTAAAGGCGCACTCAACCCAGGACCTAACCCTGCCAAGTTTTGTACGCAAATGATGTCGCAAATGCGCCTTTAACTGTTCTGAATCCCATTCCATTGCTCTTTAACTGAGTAATAAGTAAGCTGGTGCATTGGGTGCTTTTCGAGAAAGACTTAATAGACTAGCACCAAAGACGTAACAAATATTGTATTGTATCTGCATGAATCATAGAGAAGGGGCTAAATACAATTCCCCCTATGGGCAATAACCTCTATTGACAACAAGAGTCTCATCGGGCCCAATCACACCATTTCCCAAAACTTTAACTTGAGCCTTAACTTTTGGAGGTAGAGATGGGTTGGGGGGTTACTCACAAATTTTCTCCAGTGAACACCAAATATTGCACTGAGAAGGTAAGGCATGTATCCAAATATTGTCAGAGCATATAAAGCTATACTACTTATCTACCAGCATCGGGACACAGGAAAAAATCGCGTACCAACCCTGACATAAGGGTCTCCCACTGGGCAACTCCCCATCCCTTTAGCATTGGTGGAGCTGAGATTCTCCTCGCACCTGTCTTGCCCTATACTTTTATGTGCTTCACTCGCTGGGAATCGCCTTCCCGATCATATACATGGGTCTAGTTAGTTGGTACTATAATTATTAACGATTCTAGAGCCAAAAAACTGAGAAGCCCCATAGGCTTAGCACTACTGCTGCCCGAAGCCAATGGGCGATAATATGACGTAATACATTGTACGCCGCCTGGTGAGGAGAGGGAGCACTGCTGGTAGTTTTCTAGTAATCCTCGACTGACATTTTGTTTTGCTATAGGCTTCAGAAATCTTGGGGGGGGGGGGATGTGAACATAATTATGGTGCATATAAGAGATCAACCTACCTTTGTTGCCACCAATCAAGGGTGAATCTACCCCCTCCTATTGCCCCCCCCCTTCCTAATACTGTTAAGTTAGTTCATTTCATGCTGCACATATTTTTGTGATTTTCACGGATTTTAAAATCTGCGAAGATATGCACAGAGCAAATATTTATCCAGTATAGTGATATAAGTACCACATTCGAAAATGCGTGAATTTAAATCCGCGCGAAATTGTACTTTATAGCCAAGTCGCGAAAATATCTACGTTAACAGGAACCCATCTTCTCCTGTATTGCATTCCCCATGCCTTCTATCAGTGGCAGCAGAATCATTTGGAAATTGGATGGGAGGGCTATTCTGTAGTGTATCAGGAGGGTGAGGAAGAGCTTGCCAAAGTAGGGTAAAAGTTTATTCACCTCAGGTACCACGGGGGGGGGGGGGTCTAGAAAATATAAGAAGTTAAATGGTGTCTGCCCCTGTACAACCGCTATCTGTATCATCACCGCTATCTGTATCAACTACATATAGAGGTTGACCATCCAACCGCTATCTGTATCAAAAAACGCTATCTGTAGTAACCATCCAACCGCTATCTGTAGTAACCAACGCTATCTGTTACAACTTTTTGGTCATTGAGAATAGGCACATTCAACCGCTATCTGTATCAATTAACGCTATCTGTATCAAACTAGAATGACAGTTGTTGCTAAATGATTACATTTGTCATCATGATGCACCAATGCAGCCCTGGCGAGTAACTCACCGGTGCTGCATTGGCGCATCATGCTAACCCTTCGGGAGTGTCTCAATCCCCTAGGGTCAGCATGATTCTTGAATGCAACCTGTGGGAGTTACTAGTGCTGCATATATGCATCAATACGACCAAGGGCATGATGTATTAAGGCAACATGCTGTCCTTAAAGGGTTAAGGAGTGCTATGGTTGATACAGATAATGGTGTTACTACAGATAGCGGTTGTCAGGCAAACTACTGTCTGTATCAAGGTGCTTAAACGTTTCTAAAGGGAGTAGGGTGTCCTACCCTGATGTCCTGCCCTACAATTGACCTACACAATATTCCCTGATTATATTCTGACCTTAGTTGACCTTTCCTGAATTACCTGGCTCCCCGATGGTATGGTTGATACAGATAGTGTTGTTAATACAGATAGCGGTTGTCAAGCTAACCGCTATCTGTATCAAGGTGCCTTAAAAGTTTGACAACAAAAAATGTCACTGGCAACATTAAATTTTACTATAAAAATATGTGCTGTCAACTTTTTCATGGCAAAAAACTGTCATTACTGTTTGAGAACAAAAAAATGACCAACTTGGCGGCCATTTTCAGGGAATCCAAATTTTCATGATTTTTCACATTGGACTTTTTCTTGAATTTTTACACTTTCTCACTTTTTTTAATTAGCAAACTTGCCATTATCATGTGTTTTTTACACTTTTATTGCCATTTAAAAAAAAGGTGACTTCTTCATAATACTTTTTTTTGCCAAATTGGCTGTTTGCAAGAAATTATACCTTTTTACTTCTTTTTACCAGTTTCTTGCCAAATTGACCAAATTGGAAATTTAACATTTTCATGATTTTTGCAACTTTTCTTGCCAAATTGGCCATTCTTAGGTAATTTGACTTTTAAACATTTTTTGCCACTTTTCTCGCCAAATTGGCCATTCTTAGGTAATTTGACTTTATATATCATTTTTAACACATTTCTGACCAAATTGGCCATTGTCAGGAAAAATACATTCTCAGATAATAACTTCTCTTTTTTTCAGATTAAAACAATGTTTGGAACACATGCCAATTTCGGGAAATTTACTTTTTGCGTCAAATTGGCCATTCTTAGGTAATTTGACTTTTTTTATCAGTTTTTGACACTTTTCTGGACAAATTTTAGGGAAAATGATGTCTTCAAGATTTCTTTTATTTTCTCAACAAATCGGCCATTTTTTCCAGTAACTTTACATTTTGAAATAAAAAACTTCATTTTTACAGATTATAACAGATGTTTGAAACAAAGTCGCTGTCAAACCAATTTTGATACACTTAGCGTTGAGAGGAACACCAGATATGCTTGATACAGATAACACCTTGTTGATACACATAATTTGGTACACATAGCGTTTTTTTTATACAGATAGCGGTTGGATGGTCAACCTCTATCTGTAGTTGATACAGATAGCGGTTATGATACAGATAGCGGTTGTACATCCCCCCTTCCCCTGCAGACTATCTTGCAAAATCTAAAATTTTTAAATTCTTCACTGATATTACCTTTTTCCCTTTCCCTTTCCCTTTCCTTGCTTTCCCTCCTTCCTCTGTTTTCAATTTTTGTTCACTTTTTATCAAACATGACGTCATGCATCACCTAGCCCCCCCTCCCCCCCTTGTCATGTTTCGTCATGGTCCTTGGTACCCCCCTCCCCCCCTGCAGCATGACGTCATTTATGGACAGCCCCAAGGGTCACTTCTGACCAAAATCCCCCCAAGGACTAAGGCCTAGACATCTAGGCTATTGGCGTTCATTTTTAAACTATGAAATAAGAATAGCCGATTAAGTATACCTAAAGCTATAAGCACAGTCTTGGAAAGAGAGAGACTCAACTGAAACTATATCCATCTTTTAGAGAGATTCAATTTTAAGGACTGGTCCAACTAGGCCTACACCTCAAAGATCCACTATACCTTTCAGTGCTCCGTCTTCCAGTCCGGGGGTATAGCTCAGTGGTAGAGCATTCGACTGCAGATCGAGAGGTCACTAGTTCAAATCTGGTTGCCCCCTGCTGGCTCTTTTTTTTTCCCTTTTCCCATTTTCATGATTAATTTACAGGTGTTGGTTTGAAACAAAAAGCGATCTTTAATTTGGTATATTTGAAATGTACTTACTCTACAAAACCTTTCCTCAGTTGTCGAGTTCGTTTCGCGGCGACGCGGATTATCCTAGTCCCCTGGCCCACTCCCGAAGCTAAAACGTTTGACAGCGGTGGGATTCGAACCCACGCCCTCGAAAGGACTGGTGCCTTAAACCAGCGCCTTAGACCGCTCGGCCACGCTATCTGCTGAGTGTAGGTGCCCAGTCAGTCAGAAAGTTTCCTACTCTCACCCATCCACACCACATGGTTAATGAGGTTGGTAAAAAATCCCCCAGAATTTTTAAACTTTGACCTAAACAATACCAATACCTAAATAGAATAGGTAACCAACATGAGGGCCGAGTCATTTCTTAAACCTACTGGGGGAGGGGGGATTGGAGTTTCCCAAAACACCAATTTTTAAATTGTAGCCTAATTAAAAAGTATTATTAAAAAGTAATCTCGACGCCCCTCCCCCCTCCCCCCCCCCACTACGTTTGGTTATATAGGGGGAGTGGGGGGGGGGGGGGTAGGGGCTGCTTCACCCATAACCTCTACCCACATGTAGCCTTTCTGTCCAATATATGATATCTCTGAAGTCGTCTAGTGTCCAGATTAAGGTCATACCTAAGGTCATACAAGGTCACACAAGGTCACACAGGGCCACACAAGGTCACACCATGTCACACAATGTCATATCATAGAGAGGTATCCATGTCCCTGGTCACATACACGGCCAGAGAGATCAGCAACCCCGGTCCCTGCCCTTGGAGTGGAAACCAACACCATCCATATTATCACAGAATAAAAAATATATATCTATACAGAAGTGACAGATAAGGCTGACGAACAAACCTCCATGGGACACGATCTGCCATCTTTACGGCCCACCAAGCCCACTTCCGGTTCTAGTACTAGGCAGTGTAGGCCTCCCGTGACCCCCATATTTTTGCCTTTTATTTAAAGAAATATTCGAAATCTAGGGCTGTAACTTAAAACGAGTCATCATCAAACACCTCTTCAAAGAAATACCGATTCAGATTTTTAGAAAATGTTGAATTTTTCATGTAGTTTGTCTAAATAGCTGGCGCTGGTTGGGGGGCACAGGTCGCCAGTGTGGATCTTGCCCGTGCGAGGATGACGTAAAATATTAAATCATCACTAAACAACAAAATATGATTATATTTTCTATCAAATTAGCCTGATCTAAATGCAATATTGTATATTTAACACTGTAGGACCTATTAACTACAAAATAGTTGCATTTAGTACGACGAACTAGTGGTGTAAATGTGCATCTACACTGGACTCCTTTGATGCAGATTTTGCAACTGGCGGAATTGAGCTAAATTCCAGGGAACTGTGGCTATATTTCCCCTTTTAGAAGACTCCTCTATGATAAATGATCAACAATTTATTGTGTCTGGCGTTCTGAACACACAAAATGACAGTATTGATAATTTTATCCATGTTTCAAAGTCGTCGTGGCCCTCGGGACAGTATGAAGGTATGTGGCGTCCACTTAGTTTGGTGGGCCAGCCGCTAGAGGGCCAGTTCCCGCGCCAGATCAGCCAGCTAGGCCCAGACTCATGTCTTAGGTTAGACGTCTTTGATATTATGAAAACGCCGAGATAGGGGTATTTTTTCACTAAATTGGCACGTCCGTGGAAATGAAAAATAGGGGTGTTTTTTACAAAATAAATCAGTGAAAAATAGAAAAGGGGGGTGCATATAATATATAAATGGCTCTTTGAAAATATAAAAAGTGGCATGGCCTAATGATTTGTCTGTGAATGGTGTCACAGAAACATATAAGCCAATATGAATGTATTAAAAATTTAATTAGTGTTCTAGGAAGTAGGTAGGCCTAACTATCTGGCCCCCTAAGAACTACGTCGGAGGCCAGAAATTCAGCATTTTTGAAAAAAGGGGTATTTTGGGAATGAAAATAATCTGTGTTTTTGAAAAGGGGGTGTTTTTGATGGCTAAAAAGTCGGTGTTTTTATCTTAATAGGGGGTAATTTACACCCAAAAGTCAGTGGAAAGGGGGCATATTTCAAAACCCATAACGTGGATGGTGTTAGTTTACTATCAGAGTGCAGGGACCGGGTCAGCAACGAGCAAGGTCAATCAAACCCTCAGGAGAAAACCGATACTGATTGGGAGCCGGGGGGGGGGGGGGGGGGGTCATGAGAGGTAGGTAGGCCTACTGTAGTAAGGGCCAGAATATAACCGACGACGACCATGTATAATTGAAAATAAACTTGGATGTTGGCTGAAGCCAAAAAACAAATGTTTTCAGGTAAGACCCCAGCCCCCTCCCAAAAAAGGGCCATTAGGTAGACCAATGATGTCTTGAATTCCAATAGACCTGACCCTTTACACGTAGGCCTACTAAGAAATAGGCCTATAGGTATGTAGGCCTATGTAGCGATTTTCTAGGCCTGATAATTTATATTGGCTATTCTACCAATGTGCATGCACGTGGGGGGAAACACATTAAAGGGAATTGATATAGTTCCTACACTGAAGCCACCTGGTGGCAAAAATCGAAGCTCATGAAAAGTAATCTTAAGCTGTATTCATATTCCTACATAGACCACTTTCCCTAAATCAACTATTTGTATTTGCTATTTGGACAGTACATCTTCATTGTTCATATATATATATTCACTGCTAGGACATCCATAGGATCCTATAGTTAAGGCAAAAGAAATATTTTTTCCAAAATTCATGCCTTTTTCATTTCATTCATGACCCCCTGTTTAATTGGTCCTAAAATGTGTGTATAGATGTCCATTATACATTCCCAAGGTTTGCTTGCATTATCAATAGAAGAAGGTGATTATCCAGGACAGATAATGTGAAAATGCTGTTTTCCTATTCATGTCTATAGTTAAGGTACTCAAATGGCCGTATCATGAAAGTTAGTACTGTGACATGGCAATTTCTTTTGATTTTCTATTAGATAATATGTCAAACTGATGATGATATAGTTTTAAAACCAACACAGCCGAAGGCTGGCCAGCAGGTCCACAGGGCCCATACGGACCGAGCCTGGGTATGTCAAACTAACATAATCCTGAGTTATATGCAAAAGTCAATAGAACATCAGTAATCCTGCGACAAGTATAACGTCCCTCTAAAGATTGGGGTTCAAGATGATATAGTTTTAAAACCAACACAGCCGAAGGCTGGTCAGCAGGTCCACAGGCCCATACGGACCGAACCTGGGCATATGGACCGGTTCAAGGGTATCAGGGTTCGGATGAGTGTGAGTGGACACTTCCCCACAGGGTGTTGGAGTGCTGCTGAGGGGGTGGGGAGGGGTAGGGTCTAGGCCGGGGGGCTAGCAGTCAATAAGACGTGATAATATTCTCGGTATCATGGTATATCCATGATGCTGGACCAGGTCATGGGTCAGGCTGTCACATGACCACACTGAAAATCCATAGATTGAAAGGGTTAGTCAGTACAGACTATCCTAGGTTGGTCATATGAGTGTTAGTCACAATGGCAAAGTTATATTCAAAAATGACCGAGGGGTCAGTCAGTAGTGGCTAACCGAGGTTCATCATTGGTGTGTGTTATTTGTATACCACTAGTTGGAGCCACCTGTGATGACCACTCAGTGGCTCCCCCTGGAAATAAAAAGACTAAGGTGGGTTGGTCAGTACTGACCAACTTGACAATGATAACTGACCTAGGTTGGTCGTATAGGGAGCCAAAAAATGACTAACTAGGCTAGGCACTAGTGACTGAGAGGTTGGGCGTATAGGGAGCCTAGGAATATCAGTGCACTGCCCTCCCAGGTTCGGTCCGTATGGACCCTTTGAATTAACCTGCTGACCAGCCCTTTTCTTGAGTATCAGATGATGTAAATAACACCATTCCCATTTATTTTATTCGGGTGTACAAAAATGACCTATACAGCCCGAAAATATCTGACACCAGCATTAAGTTGTAAACCACATTGCTGATCTGTTATATATAACGTAAGAAATATAACATGGCACAAGAAATATAACAAACCGGCACAAATTGGGGAAAATTTCAAACTTAGAAATTTGCCCAATCGGTAAAAAACCAATGGTCAGGAAAAATCCTCAACTTAACATGGCGAGCTATATTAAAGTTACATATAAAGTAACCATATAAACACTTGCAGTAACGTTCATGCATTAATTGAAGTCTGTTTTAAAACTATAAAACCAAAGCTGGGTGATATGGGACAGAATAATGGGATTAGTGGGGAGGGGGGGGGGGGGTAACGTTATTTATCAGTAAAACTAACCTATAGAAGTCAACCACCACCGTTAGAGCCTTCGCCTCCAATACCCTCTTCCCATAAATAAAAAAAACAAAAACGAATAAACAAAGACACACACACAAAAACTGCAGTCGGTATGCACTTGCATTCCTCCTTTCTCCTAAACCAATGTTACTTGAAGTAGGGGCCTACAGCCATAGTCACCTGCCAGTGGGATACCTTATGAATATGTATATAGGGACCAATTGTCTAGACACGGGAGCGGGAGGGGGGGGGGGGGTCGTCTTGTATAGGCTACAGGTCAGAGGGCATAACTTTGTAAACCACAATGGATCTGTCACATTCCCCTTGTCTTATTATTCACTTTTGTTTGTTTTGTTTTTATGATTTAGTTTAGATCTGGGCTGTATGGCAGGCGAGTTGATGTATTGTGATTATTTTTAATGGTAATTAATATTCAAGTCATGAAGTCATTCATTGGGGTCATTAATTATTGTTGACCTTAAACCAGTCGCTATGCACTGTCACCTCTAGACCAGTCGGCAGTAGATCGTGTCACACCTGTACTAGGGGAAAAATAGTCAGTAGAGTACATTTTCTGTTGTGGGTTGGTGTGAAATAAATCGTTAATTTCTTTTTGTTATACATGTATCTTGGGCATTGTAGGTTATACCATACTGATAATGTGCACGGGTCTCAAATTTTTAAATCTCGACAAGAGAACTGGACCACGGTTAAGCCTAATATCATTCCAACTTCGTGGCTATACGTATACATGTTTTCATCATACATTGCCATCTGAATTGATATATGCATATACATGCCTCGATACAGAATGACTCCCCTCTTTAGGGGAGCCCAGGCTGAATAAGGGAGTCTATAGGTGACTGCATGCTTACACAAGGGAGTCGCCTAGAGGAGTCACATATAGTTCCCTGACTCACCGAAGGGAGTCACATAAGGAACAGGACTCCCCTAAAGAGGGCAGTCATTCTGGAGGCAATCTGGACTCCTTTTTGACTCTGTTTCTTTTCTCTGCACTCTGATGAATATACATGGTGATTAGTTTGACACACATTGGAGGAATTCCAGTTCAGGAACATCATCATCATACTACTGAACACATTAATTGGTATGTACACTGAAAAGGCTCCAGGCTCGTCTAAGTGACTGTCATAAAATAAACAAGTCAAAAGTTGTCTAACCAATCAGGTTGCCATCCCACAAATAGAATCTGGAGCTGGCAAATGTCAGGTTTTGGGCTGGCACATGCCGAGTGGGTCTTCTATCTCCAGCTAGAAGACCCACTTCCTTGTCAATTAGACAAGTTTTTGACACGTTTATTTGATGATAGTCACTTGGAAGAGTCTGGAGACAAGTTTGCTTTTTGAATGTAGGCTATTGTGGCTAGGGAAATCCCTTCCACATCAATGAAGGCATAAAGATGAGGTGAGACGTCAGTTTCAGTACTTGGTATCTTTTATCAATAATAATATTAATATCAGAGTACCAGTCACTAGGGCTCAGTATAGATAGTAAGTCGGTGGTTACTGAGATGGTTTCTGATTTCCCTCTAGCTGCCCGGGGCTTAAGTACAGGTGCCCGGCAGGTAGAGGTGGAGCCCATGTGACCGGAAGTAGATGTAACAGTGGTTTTCATTGGATAATATACATTTGACATTTGATTGGATGATTATATATTCATGGCTTTAACATGTGGCGTGCGCTGGACCGCGGGTGGGGAGCCTGGGTCCAGTGCATTATGGGTAATAGATTACATAATAAGTAGCATGCACACGTGGGGGCTTTGTCGCCCACCTCCAGGTGGCCTCCAGCCGGCTCAAGTGGCTTGGCGGTGCCATACTGATTAAGGGTGTCCAGCTTTATAGCTTTGTTTATGTGTTGACAGTTAATCCTTGGGGTCAACATATAGTTCATTTGTTTGTGTATAGGTGACCGGTCAGTGCCTTGTCGTCTGGAGGGGCTGACAGTTACCTATTGTCCATGGGATAACACAGAGGCAAATATCAGAGTCACCCAATGTCGCCAATACTACTCTCAGACAAGGGTCAGGCACTGCTGGACTATAATAGATGGGTCAAGGGCCATTCTAGTGAGGGTCAGGCTAGGCTGGACATTCAATAACAGGCTGGACCTCGGCAAACTTGCTTGAAAGTCTGGCCATGCTGGATCCTCATGCCATAGTCTGGCAATGCTGGACTCTTGGGAGAGTCTCTATCAGCCTGCAAGAGTCCAGCATTGCCAGACTATTGAAAATATGTATAAAGTATTGTGCGTATTACAAATAATAATAAATATGAATATTAAAAATCATAAATCATAATTATGACGTAATATGACGTAACAGTGGCGTAGGAAAAGGGGGGGCCAGGGGGGCCCGGGCCCCCCCAATCACTGGGGAGGGGGGGCCTGTATATGTTTGGGCCCCCCCAAATATGTGTCAAGAGCTGTAATATAATACACACAATTTCGAATTTTTATCTCTCCCGCATAGAGAAAAGTGGGGGCAGAGGGGCTTGTGCCCCCCAATCAGAACTAAAGGGGGCTCAAATACTACTTTTCTATACAATCTAATACAAGTATCTTAAATGCTATATCATACGTAAAAGCCGCTACTCAAAGTGGATTGGAGTGGGCCCCCCTGGGCCCCCCCAATAAAGATTTGCTTCCTACGCCTCTGCGTAATATGACGTAATACAATTGATGAAGGTATAATAAGGGGTTTTGTGGCGTGACACTATGTATACACACTGTTAGAAGTAAGTACTGTAGCTGAACAGTATAAAAGGAGGTATTTTTGGTTTCCAGTATTTCATGCTGTACAGCTACAAACTCACCTACTGTAATCCACAATCTAGAGATCATGGGTTCGAATCCCACCTGGGCACAATAGGTAGTACTGTTAAAATGTGCATAAAACATCTTAATTATATCAATATACATATTCAAATATCACTAGCTAACATTTATATGTCAATGTTGGTGGAAATGCATGTCAAATGGGTTAAAGAAATAAAAAAATAAAAACGTATTTCGTATTGTGCCAAGGTAAGACTCGATCCAAGGACCTTCTGTGTGTGAGTTTTACAGTAGGTGAGTGTAGCTGAACAGTATGTGATACTGGAAACCAAAAATACCTCCTTTTATACTGTAAATCTACAGTATATCTCGCTGTGCAGCTACACTAACTTTTGACAGTGCATTTGTACTTGTAACTCCGTATGTAGCAGCCAGCAGTGGTGACACAGGTCATGCATAGCATTGGTATAAAGTATGGTGTTATTATACAAGCACGTGGCCATGTGTCATACACTATTCAGTTTCCTGTACCAGGAATCCATACACCATGTATACATGGAGACGGATGTGGGCAGACGCTGCTTCATAATGTAGCAGGGGGCGGGGGTGGCAGAGAGTGAGAGACATAATTATATAGGGAGACAGATAGACGGAAGGACAGAGATACAGAGAGAGAGAGACAGAGACAGAGAGAGAGAGAGAGAGAGAGAGAGAGAGAGAGAGAGAGAGAGAGAGAGAGTGAGAGAGAGAAAAAGAGAGACAGAGACAGACCGACAGACAGAGACAAAGAGAGGCAGACAGGGGCAGAGGCAGAGGCAGACGGGAAAGACAGACAGAGAAGTCAGAGACACACAGACCGAGAGGGAGGCAGAGAGTGAGACAGTGAGAGACAGGGAGAGGGCAGAGAGAGAGAGAGAGAGAGAGAGAGAGAGAGAGAGAGAGAGAGAGAGAGAGAGAGAGAGAGAGAGAGAGAGAGAGAGAGAGAGAGTGTGTGTGAGAGAAAGGGAGAGGTAATCTGAAAGAGACTTCGCTATATTGATACAGACTACACACATATTAAGATACAATCATGGAGAACAGCATGCAACTATGAAAAAATATAAACGTAGATGGCACCCTACATCTTACACAGAGGGATGGAGTTTGTTGGTTTCTGTGTTTAGCTAGATCTGGCACAAACTCGTTTATAACCTCCACACACCGCGTACACGAGCCGGTACCCCACTCACAACCGGACCTCTCAGGTAAAACGTAGGGAGTGCTGCAAACCACAAATTGCGGTGGGGAGTATCATAACCCTTTATGGGCCGCATGGTGCTTTAATGCAACATGCCCTTCATTGTCACTGTACTGTTCGAGGTCTGTCACGAGGTCTACACCAACCTACTAAACCAGTGTCACAATGCACAAACGCCCCCCCCCCCCCCACTTTTGACCAACTCCAATAAAGGTGAAACCTAAAAGGTCAAGCCGAAAAAGGTCAAACTTGGCCAGAACCCTCCACTTTGAAACTGCTTGTTACGTCCCTATGCAGCCATGCCGTGGCGAGTAACTCGCTAGAGCTGCATGTGCCACATTCAAACATAATATAGTTGGGGGCCTATGCTGTTGATACACTCATGGGGAGTTACACCCTCAGAAAAGTGAGCGTCATTGTCGCCAAAAGCACTCTTACTTGAAAGTCAGGCACTGCTTGGCTTTCAGGTGAGAGTGCTTTCGGCGACAGTGACGCTCACTTTTCTGAGGCTGTAGCATGATGTAACCCTGGCGACTAGACTTACCAGGGCCTCATGCATGCATCATGCATACTGACAACCGATACTGCGCATTAATCCTACATGCGGTAGTAGTATAGTATGTATCGGAACGGGACTATAGTTAAGTACTGTTTATTACTCAATCGACATGCAGCCAATCAGAGGCCTCCATTTGGTCACGTGACCGGAAGTGACCTACTTAGGGGATTAGTGGTGACGTCACGTGACCTAGTTAGCCAATCAGAGGCCTCCATTTGGTCACGTGACCGGAAGTGACCTACTTAGGGGATTAGCGGTGCATTCTGGGTAACCCTGAAGCCAATCAGAGGCCTCCATTGGGTGACCGGAAGTGACCTACTTAGGGGATGGTGCATTCTGGGTAACCTACTGACCTACTTAGGGGACCGGAAGTGACGTCACATGACCTAATGGCCAACCGGAAGTGACCTCATTGAGGATCACGTGACCGGAAGTGACCTGATTGATCACGTGACCGGAAGAAGAAGAAGAAGAAGAAGAAGAAGAAGAAGAAGAAGAAGAAGAAGAAGAAGAAGTGACGTCACGCGACTTAATGAAGAGATGAGCGTCTTTAAGGGGTCACGGGCTTTAAAATGTGATATCTTTTTTTTTTTTTGGAGGAGGAGGCCAGTCTCTTATTTTTTTTCGGTAAACTAATAAAAAACACTACGATATAAGTTTTTTTTTCATTTTTTTTCATTTTTTATTGTTTTACGAGCGACTGGAAGTGACTTATTGAACTAGGTAGAAGCGTTCTTTAGAGTGTATAAGGGGGGGAGGGGAGGGGAGGGGGGGAGGGGGGCTCTTTTAAGATGCATGGGGAGGGGGGCGCTTTTAGGATGCATGGGGCGAGTGGTGGGGGGGAGGGGGGGAGGGGGGAGGGGGGCACTCTAGGGGGGTGGGGGAGCACTCTAAGGGGCGTTTGTCTCTTTTAAGAAAAAAAGAAAAGAAAAAGATTTCAATCGAGAGACACGCTTCTTCCTCTCGAGAGGAAGAAGCGTGTCTCTTCGTTTTTTTTTTGTTTATCACGTGCTGCGATGAGGCGATCAGCTGCGACTGGAGGAAGTGACACTTTAAGAGATCGCGCGTCTTAATTGTTATGATATTTTTTTTTTTTACTTACTAATAAAGAAGACGTATGAAAATAAAACACAACAATTCACATGTCCGTCGTTCTCGTTGTTTCTTGCTTGATAAAGTCAAGTAATATCGCGATGCCGAGGCCAAACTTTCCCATGTCCTCAGTCAACACTCGAAGGAGTTCAAAAGGCGTACCGCCGGCGCCGTCAGCTTCATCTTGCCACATTTTCAACACTCGGAAGGCCCACTCAGCGGGACTTCCTCCGTATTCGCATTCTTCAGCGATCTTATCTAACCTCTCAGGCGACAATTTTAAATGGTCCCCCACCTCTTTCCACCTGCTACCCAGACGTCTGCCGAGGGTGCCCAAGTGCTTGTGCATCGCGCGCGAGTCGGGGTTTTCGAAATCCAACCCCTGTCTGTGGAGAAGGGCCATCCACTGAGCCAACAGTTCCATGCGTCTTATGCGGGTGAAGACGCGACCGAGCTCGCCCCATCTATGACGATGCGGGGTTTCACCCCACCACACTCGGAACATCGCCGTACACAGCTCCTCCGGTGTCTTGACACTGCGCTCTACTAGAGCATCCATACGGGCGGCGCTGACTTTTAAGCTACTGCCCAACTCTCTCCAACAGCCGCTCAACTCTTTACCTAGTTGACGAAGCAAGGCGTCGCTATAGGCTAACCGCCGCTGTCCTACCTGTCGGGTCTCCCCATCATCGGTCTGCTGCCTCGCGCCGCGTCTCACGTCGTCAAGCCGCATTAACTTTTTTTCAGGCGCACCAGGCGGTGAAGGCGAGCTTGAAAGTGGAATAGCTTGAGCCATCTCGTCTCCTCTCGTCTTGGCGGCGGCGGCAGCGGCGGCGGCGGCGGCGGCGGCGGTGGCGGCGGTGGTGGTGGTGGCGGTGGTGGTGGTAGTAGCCGTTACTGGGGTCAGAGGTGATATGTTTTTTTTCCAACAGAAATGAGAGCTTTTTATACAGAGGGAGTTTAATCCCATTTCCAACAGCGCTCCAGCTGTCTAGCACCCTGTCCGCATGACGCTTTTTCAGCCGCTCCGCTCCTTAAGAGCTTAGATGACGAGGGGGTGTGGCATCGCTATCCGTGGAGACCAGCTGAAAACGGTGTTTTTTCCTCACTCATAGCCTTAATACCTCCTACCCCCTACCCGAGGACGTCTCCCTCCCTCTGACATTCATTGTAACAAACGTCAGAGGTCAGGTGAAAATCGGATTTTTTTTCATGCACAGCCTTAGGCAGCTGTCACCCCTCCCTATTGAACTAGCCGGCCGCCCGCCCGCCTGGCCGGCCCGGTCTACTCACCACGGCAGGAGGTGGCGATTTTTGTCTTACACTTAAGTCGCTCACCACATGCACACGCCTCTACTCACAGACAGACACGTTCGTCTTAGGGGGGTCCTGCTTCACGCCACACGCCTCCTGTAGTTTTTTTTTGTATACACACTGTAAGCTCATCACCGTTACCGTTAATCCTTTATACAGCTAACGCGCGCTGAATGGCTGAACAGGGTGGTAAGCGGCTTAGCTCACCACAGTGGATCCCTCAAAAAGGGATCCAGCTGAAAACGTCATACCTTATGTCTTTGTGAATGGCCGCCGCCGGTCAGTCGACGGCAGTTTTTTTTTGTATACACACTGTAAGCTCATCACCGTTACCGTTAATCCTTTATACAGCTAACGCGCGCTGAATGGCTGAACAGGGTGGTAAGCGGCTTAGCTCACCACAGTGGATCCCTCAAAAAGGGATCCAGCTGAAAACGTCATACCTTATGTCTTTGTGAATGGCCGCCGCCGGTCAGTCGACGGCAGGCAGCAACCGCTTAACCCTTTATACAGCTAATGCGCGTTGAATTGCTGAACAGGGTGGTAAGCGGCTTAGCTCATCATCACAGTCGATCTCTCAAAAGAGGGGGGGGGGAAAGGGATCCAGCTGAAAACGTCATGCCTTATGTCTTTTTGTTTCTCTTTGTGAATGGCCGCCGGCCAGCCGGCGGCAGCTGAACAGGGTCGGTAAGTAGCTTAGCTCTAGAAGCGAGAAGGCGTATATAAGGGGCTTGGAAACCTCCATTCACTCACTCATTCTTTTTTGCTGCTCTCTACAGTCACCACCATGAGCAAAAGACAACAGCTAGCGGCGTTCAAGAACAAGAAGACTACGCGGAACAGCGTTCGTTTAGCGTCAGTGCCTGCTCTTGCTACTGAACATGAGACTACCGCCGCAGCCGGTTGGTCTTATCACCCTCCTGCTGTAGCGAGCGCTCGCGGCAGTAGTAGTAGTAGTAGTAGTAGTAGCAGTAGCACTAGTAGTAGCAGTAGTAGTAGTAGTGGTAGTAGTACTAGTAGTACTACTGGTAGCAGTCGTCGTGCTAGCGACGTTGTTACACTCGCGACGGTACACGTTGCTGCTAAGCGCGCTGCCGCTGCTACCGCCGTCCCGCCTGCCGCTGCTGCTGCTGCTGCTGCTGCTGCTGCGCCTGCTACTGCTGCGCTTGCTACGGCTGCGCCTGCTGAGGCTGCTGCTGCGCCTGCTACTGTTGCGTCTGCTGCGGCTGCGCCTGCTGCGGCTGCTTCTGCTGCACTTGCTGCTACTGCTACTACTACTGACGACAACGCTCCTGGCACAGCGCAGTACTGGCAACCGGGTTTTTACCTCCCCACTACTGTTGATGACTTTGATGACCTGCCGCACGTTGCACAGCCCCTCTCCTCCACCACTACATCGACGGACGCCCTCGACGCCGCTCGCGCTGAGAGTTACAGCTATTCGGACACTCAGCCCCTGAACCGAGAAGAAGAGGAGGAGGAGGAGCAGCAACAGGGTGAGACAGAGAACGACGCTGACGACGAGGCGTACGAAGAACCCGAAGGGCAAGGGGTGAGCGGTACGTTTTTCGGCTTCCCTCTTCGACCTTTCGACCTCACTTCCTCCACTGCTAGCGCCCCCCCGTCCGGTCCGTGGCGACTGCCCTCACCGCCACCTTACGAGGGCGGCGGCGGCGCTTCATCTTCTACCGCTACACACAGCACGGACGGCGTGTGGCTGCGCTGTTCCAACAACGAGACCTCCGATACCACCAGCGCTGACGCTGCTCCTGCTATCGGTTCTGCTGCTGATTCAGCTCACGCTGATGGTGTTACTCATCCTGCGGGTGTGAAACGTTCTAAGGTGAGTTCCAGAACAACAAGGCCCACTAAGAAGAGAAAAATACAAGAAAAAGAAGGAGATGGACGAGAAGAAGCAGAGAAAACACTCGGGTTAGAGTTCTGCTTAGACGGAGCTTTGACGCTGGAGATCTGGGAGGACGTGGCTAGACTGTCTAGGAGGCCGCGCTACACAAAAGACGGCCAGGTGAAAGAGGCGTCTCTGACCAGAAGCAAGCGAGTGCACTTCACGGCCGACGCGCTGCGCGAGCTCATAGCACGCATCGCCGATATCCGCGCAGTGGTGCGCATACGCGACACAGCGGCCGCGCAAGGAAAACCTAATCACACCCCCTGGTTCGCAGTGCTGGATGAGGCGGGCGAAGTGTACGCAGCTGTGAGCTACTACAGCGGTAAGAACCTCGTCCACGTGCGCAAGTACGAAGGTCCTGACAAAAAACCCACACAGCAGGGGGTGACGCTGTCCGCCAGAGCGCTCAAAGAGTTGGATGACAAAACAGAGATCATTCTGAAATATCTCGGCATAGATTCGGAATGAGAGACGCTCAACGCTCACGCGCGCACACACACACACACAGCGTTTGACGTACGCTGTATGAGACAGACAGACAGACAGACAGACAGACGGATACACAGACAGCAGACAGAAAAGATAGTTACATAGACGACAGATTGATAGATGGCTAGATAGATAGATAGATAGTTAGACGGCTAAGTAGTTGGTAACCGAGTGAAAAAAAACATGACACAGTACGTATGCGAAAAGTGTTTCAAAATGTTTAAAAGAGCGTACAACCACGAGAGACACGTAGAAAATTGTAGAGTAGTAGCTAAGTTTTGCCCTCTATGCGGCGAAGGGGATTGCCGAAAGAGCGCTTGTCGACGCGAATCTCTGGACGGGGTGACCGTCCCTCCGCGCATATGTGCTGTACCGAACGGGGAGGAAACGTTCACGGCGAATTGGCCTGCGATACAAACGGGCGTCAGGATGCACGGGACTCGCGTGAGTGTAACAAACTTCAGGCTACCAACCGGCGAGTTGAGTGACGCTGTAGATACTATGCGTCGCATTCACTTGACACAAAGATTCAGATACAAAGTGGGTTTCTCGGTAGGCTTACTGTTACAACACAGAGAAGACAAGAGCAAACTGCGCTACTTCCACGCCTCCCAGAACAACGCAACTCTCATACAACCGCTCCCTACTGTAACTAATTCAGAAACTTTGGAAGAGCTCCTCTCAAAGATGCAAAACACCGTCGCTTGCGAGGAGGTACGGAAACTTTGCGACGCTGACACCAAGTGGCACGTTCTTTTTCCTACCAATTTGAACATCTGCGTTTACATGGGACCGGGGGAATTCCCCATAGGCGGTAGGATCACTCAGGCCGGTCGAGTTGGAAAGAGAAGCGGCGTGTTAGATTTTCCCAACAAGGACAACCTCTGCATCTTCCGCTGCATTTCCTTTCACTTATACAACACCAGCAAGCGCGCTTCAGATTTGTTACGTCAGTTCTGTCCCGCTGCCACACCTGAATCCTTTCCGGGTCTGAACATCCGCGACTTACCCGCGTTAGAGAACTTGTTTGACGTACAAATAGCGGTTTACACCGCGTCGCGTCAAGTGCCGGGGCGGAAGTTGAGAAGACGCGTTACTCTGATCAGACCGCCTTCCAGAACTGTGGCCGCCCGAGGTAAAGTCAACCTACACCTGACGGCGAAAGGCGGTTTGCACGTCTCTCTCGTCACGGACTTCAACGCGTACGCGGGCATATACGAATGTTGCAAGTGTAAGGCGGCGTTCACCACCGAGTTCTTGCTGAAGAGACACAGGAACCAGCTTTCCTCTTGCCGACAAGTCAAGTTGCGCTACGTAGGTGGCATCTACCAAAATTCGAGAACGATTTTCGAAGCGCTAGCAGACTTCTCCATTTTTCCCCCCGACGGACATTCCGGAATCTACCCTTACAAGATCGCCTTCGATTTCGAGGCTTTCTTCAGACCGTGCAAAGAACCGTCGACGGAGCACGTGTCCCTGCTGTGGGATCACGTCCCTTTGTCGGCTAGCGTCGCATCCGACTTTCCGGGGTGGGAGGGGCCCGTCTGCTTCGTCAGAGCGTCCGACGCAGATTCCGACCCCTTGTTGGACCGAGTTTTAAATCACATAAACGAGAACGCCAAAGCGATCGGGGAAGCTGTGCTAGAACTTTACCGACCGACGTTAGCGAAGTTAGATGCGGCGATAGGTGAAGCTCTCCTGCTGGAGGAGGCGACGTTCACCACCCCTTCTCCAGGCGGCTTCGCTGCGGCTCAGACCAGACACCCGTTAGTTCAACTGAAGAAGCGTCTTCTGAGATACATCCGTCAAGCTCCAGTGGTGGGCTTCAACTCGGGGCGTTACGACTTGAACCTGATCAAAATACGCCTTCACTCGTTCTTCGCCTCCGGAGACCGAAGAAACCAAGAATTCAGCGTCATAAAGAGAAGCAATCAATACTTGGCGGTTTACACACAGCACACGGTTTTCTTGGACGTAGTCAACTATTTGGCACCCGGTTACAACTACGCGACCTATTTGCGAGCTTTCACCAGGAACGAAGAGAAAGGTCACTTTCCTTACGAATGGATGACGTCTACCAGGAAACTGGCAAACAGAACGCTGCCGCCGAGATCGGCTTTCGACAGCGAGCTGACGGGCGTCAAAATGTCCGAATCCGACTACGCCGCATGTCAGAAAGTTTGGTCCGACGAGAAGATGCAAACTATGGAAGACTACTTGATCCACTACAACAACAAAGACGTGAAACCTTTCATAGAAGCTCTGAAAAATCACGCTAAATTTTTCCAAGATCGCGGCATCGACATGTTGAAAGACGGAGTTTCTCTCGCCGGTTTGACTTTACGCTTCCTCTTCCAAAACCTAGAAGACGCGTTCACAACGTTTCCCCAGTTCGACGCCGTCCTCCACGCTCTGATCAAAGAGAATCTAGTCGGCGGTCCTTCCATCATCTTCCATAGATTTCACGAGAAGGGCACCACGCGGATAAGGGAGCACAAGTACGGCGAAGAAGCGAGACCGTGCCAACACATCCTAGGACTAGACGCTAACTCTCTGTACTTGCGCTGCATGAGCGAAGCGCACTGCACGGGCTATTACGCGGTGAGACGGCCCGAGACCGAGTTCAAGCCCGAAATCAGGCAAAGAAACTCTCACAGCGCTTTGGAGTGGTTACGCTTCGTAGAGCACGACCGCGACGTGAAACTGCGCCACGCTCTGAACGGCGGCGAGATGGCGGTAGGCTGTCGGAGAATTCGCGTGGACGGATTTCACGCGGCCTCTAATACGGTTTTCCAGTTTCACGGGTGTTGGTTCCACGCTCACGAGTGCATACCGTCGCACCGATATCAGTGCGCTTCACTGAGAGAGGAGAGACGCGACAGAACGACCAGAGTAAGCGCTTACTTGAAAGCGTTAGGTTACAAGCTGGTCGTCGTGTGGGAGTGCGAATGGCGAGAGATGAAGCGTCGAGATGAGCGGGTCAAGGCCTCCCAACAACGCTGGAAGGTTGACGCTTTGAAAGTGTCTCGAAACGCGATGAGCGAGAGCGACATCCTTTCCGCTGTGAAAGAGGAGAAAATGTTCGGTTTAGTTCAAGTGGACATCACTACGCCGCCTCACCTACGAGAGTACTTCGAAGAAATGACCCCCGTTTTCAAGAACGCGACCGTTTCAAAATCGGACATAGGCCCTCACATGTCAGACTTTGCGCAGGAAGAAAAGCTGTTGAGCACGCCTCAGAGATGTCTGATAGGGAGTTACCACGGAAAAAATATTCTCTTGGGAACGCCGCTTCTCAAGTGGTATTTAGAGCACGGTTTGATAGTCACCAAAGTGCAGCTGGTGGTAGAATACCTACCTAAACGCTCCTTTGCCGGTTTCGCGGACGAAGTGACGGCGGCGCGAAGACGTGGCGACGTGAACGAGAACGAGAAAATTCTGTCAGACTGTTACAAGTTAATGGGAAACGCTACGTACGGTAAAACAATCTGCAACAAAGAAAAACACACGGCGGTGAGATACACTGACAGTCGGAAGTTCGAACTATTGGCCAATTCGTGGCGCTTCAAAAAGGCGTCCGAGTTGACTTCCGATCTGTTTGAAGTCGAACTACAACCGAAAACGGTCAAGAACAACCTACCTATTCAGATAGGGTTCATGGTATACCAGTACGCGAAGTTGAAAATGTTAGAGTTCACATACGACTTCTTGGATAGATTCGTCGATCGGCGCGATTATGCCCTTTGTCAAATGGACACCGACAGTCTTTACATGGCTCTCAGCGGTGCCACGTTGGATGACCTAGTGAAACCTCGCCTGAGAGAGACGTACTTCAGAGAGAAACGAAAGTGGCTTCCGACAGCGGTGTGCGACGAGCACTTAGAGCTTTTCGTGAAGACAAAAACGGAAAGAGTGCGAGAATGGTGTGCGCCGCCCGGCGGATGTTGTGAGAGACGGTACCTTCACGATCTGAGAACTTCGGGGCTCATGAAAGCGGAGTGGGAAGGTGACGGGATCCTAAGTCTCAACCCTAAGACTTACATTTGCTACGATCGAGTCAGCGACACCGGTGAAAGAAAATCCAAAAAATGGAGTGCAAAAGGCGTACAGAAGAAACAAAACCCCCAGGAACCAGACGCCTTCTTGGATGTTCTTCGCCAACGAAAAACTCTCATTGCTGTAAATAGAAATTTCAAAGTGGTGCGAAACAAAATGGTCACCTACACCATAGAGAAAGACGGCGTGCGCTACTTGTATTATAAGCGTCGCGTGCATTCTGACGGTGTGACAACGAGTCCTTTAGAGATATGAAAAAAAAAAAAAAAATAAGCGTGTGCATCTTTTCAAAAATAGAGTGTTTATCAAGATTGAAAAAAAAAAATAAAAAAAAATTAAAAGAAAATATTGTTGTGTTTTTATTATCATACGGCTTCTTTTACTAGTAAGTCGCGCAGTCTCTTAAAGCGTCACTCATGTGACGACGTCGCTTCCAGTCACGGGATCCTAAACAAAAAAAAAACTTCTTCTTCTTCCGGTCACGTGATCAATCAGGTCGCTTCCGATTGGCCATTAAGTCGTGTGACGTCACTTCCGGTCACGTGACTCATCAGGTCACTTCCGATCACGTGATCCTAAATTAGGTCATATGATTGGCTAACTAGGTCACGTGACGTCACCACTAATCCCCTAAGTAGGTCACTTCCGGTCACGTGACCAAATGGAGGCCTCTGATTGGCTGCATGTCGATTGAGTAATAAACAGTACTTAACTATAGTCCCGTTCCGATACATACTATACTACTTGCGGTTCTTAAAGGGACAACAGTAGGGTGGGAGGGGGGGGGGGGGTAAAAGATGTGGAGGGAAGGAGGGAGGCAGGGGGGTGTATGTCGACTTTTCACCTTGTGGTAGGCTGTACCTGTCAGCCTGACCTCCACACAGTTAACCTTACACCTGGTATATTATGTGGTTTTTCATTTCGACCCTCTTTGGGTTTTAATTCTGTTTTACATGAGGGAAGGTGGAGAGTTAATTCAATTGCAAATTTGGTTCAAAAAAATAAATAAACAAATAATAGCACCTTAAATGGACATTTATTCATAGACGTGTGACAGGGAGGGGGGGGGGGGCATGTAGCTAATGGAACGGAACCGATGACTATCTGGAAGGGTATACGGTGGTAATATATAAAAAGGAAAATATCAATAGAAAATAAATACTACCCCTACAACGAGGAAAGAAAAGAGAAAGAATGGACAGGGAAAGGGAAAATTAGCATAGAAAAAGGCGGAAAGCTAGGAGCTAGGAAGAGGTCAAGTATATAACGGCAAAGATAATGTAGATCCATGTATAGAGGAAGACAAGGATACAGTGTACAGGGCAGGGGCAGACCCAGGAATTTGAAAAGGGGAAGGTTCACCAAACCAAACACCAAAGAGCTCCAAGTAAACCGAAAAGTGTCATGCCGTGGCTCGCGGCGGGTTAAAATATAATTAGGAAAATCTAAGGAAAATTCCAAAGAGGGAATCGATCTGAACCCCCTGGACCCCCCCCCCCCCCCTGGATCCGCCCCTGAGGGGAGGTGGATATTAAGAGAAACATATATATACCTTTCACAGTGTAACTGTTTCCTGTACATTCGACCCTCACTACTAACATTTACTATACCTCAAATCCCTCACTTCCTCAGACAGTTGCCTGGCAACTTCCCTTATATGTACCATTACCCTGTACCAAAAAGATGTACCATCCTCGAATAATATGCTTCCTCGGATATTTTTCCTTGCACTTTCCAAACCCGAGGAAGTGAGGGCCATCTGTAGATCCTGTATCCCTAAAGTGTATACTTTATTTCATGTGGAGAAACAAAGTTACTATGCTTAAGTACGGGAATGGCCGTTCTCCACACCCCTGTGGAGAAACTGATGTTCATTCTCCATGGGCTGTTTTTCCATGATGATGTCACTGAAATAGCTATGAAATCTTTAAATGTCATTTTTGGATATAATTTATCAATAATTACATGAAATAAATACAGAGATCCACTCTAATCAGTCTGAATTCCTGGTTTCTCCACTCGTGGTACCTTGGATCATATCACACTTGGCTCCGCCTCGTGTGATATGATCCAAGGTACCACGAGTGGAGAAACCTGTCATTCAGACAGATCATTTAAGTTTACCTTAAATTTACCGGAAATGTCATTTGACATTTCGGCAAGATTTAAGTTTAGGCTCACTCTCACCAAATCAGTGCAACTAAAAAAGTGACGTACATGATCGGTGGACGTACATGATCGGCAGACGTACATGATCCATCTTTTACCCCCTGCACTACGATGTTTAACTCTCCCAACCATACCTACAGGCTGTAATGTATCTTTGGGGAGTTTATTAGAAAAAAAAACCTCCCAAAATATTTATAGGGGCCGGAGGGGGGGGGCTCAATGTGTAACCGATCATGTACGTCACATGACGTACATGATCGGCTTGGAATGTCATGTAACATTTCCTCATTACCCACTGCTTCACATGTCTATGATTATACATATTTAGACCTACATCATATGTACACCTTGCTATGATTGATTTATGTTTTATATATGGTCAGAAAGGGTAATTAAGACAGTCAATAAATAATGGCCGATCATGTACGTCACATGACGTACATGATCGGTATTTCAAATGTCATGTAAAATACTCTTACTAGTCGCATCTACACATGTCTAACATCTTACATGTCAAGACACACATCATATGTACACCTAGGTAAGGTTTATTTATGTTTTTCCTTGTTCAGAAAGGGTAGGGCAGTCAATAATCACCGATCATGTACGTCACCGATCATGTATGTCACATGACGTACATGATCGGTATTGAAATGTCAAGTAAAATTCTCTTCCTAGTCGAATATACACATGTCTAACATTTTACATGTCAAGCCACACATCATATGTACACCTTGGTAAGGTTTACTTATGTTATATGATGATCAGAAAGACTGGGGCAGTCAATAATCACCGATCATGTACGTCACCGATCATGTACGTCACCGATCATGTACGTCACCGATCATGTACGTCCACCGATCATGTACGTCCACCGATCATGTACGTCACTTTTTTAGTTGCACTGGTTTGGTGAGAGTGAGCCTTTACCTTAAATGTACCGGAGATGTCATTTGACATTTTGGCAAGATTTAAGTTTACCGAAAATGTCATTTGACATTTCCGGTGAATTTAAGATATCTTATATTTCATGGCAAGCTCCAAACGACATTTCCAGGACATTTCCCAATATTTTGGTGCACTTAAATATACATAAATGGGAATTTTCATGCAGTGATCGCAGACCTCTGTCTATGTATTATATATTCTTTACATGTACAAACTGCTGATCCTCCGTCAGAATGACTGGTTTTCCATGCGTGCCGTCAGTGTCAGGTACAAACATGTAGTACCCCCATACGGCTTTTTGTCACTTAGGTTAACCCTTTAAGGATGGCATGTCGCTAAAAGATGACGTTTGTCATCATAATGCACCAAAATAAGAAATAATAACAACTCCCTTAAGGACATTGAATGTATATTTATTATGGAAAACATCTCTAGTAAGTATGCACATGAGCTGCATGACAGAAACAGGGCCTGGCCCTATTTTATATGCAGGATAAATAAACGAATACCAAACCAAACCAACTAGTGCAGCCCGTCAAGTAACTCACCAGTGCTACATTGGTGCATCATGCTGACCCTGAAAGGTATTAACCGTGTAGAGTCAACATGGTGTTTAAATGCAGCACTGGCGAGTTACTCACCAGAGCTGCATTCATGCATCATGACGACCATGGCATGATGCATTAATGCATTATGCCGCCCTTAAAGGTTTAGTAAACGTCCACTATAACAGACCTTGTCATTGTTACGTCCTCCTCCCCGACCCACACATCCTGCCCACATGTTTTATTATTTACCTGTAGCCCCGGCTCTTGTTGACCATTCTACTTGTGTTTAAATCTCTGAAAGGGGAAAGAAAATGTCTCCGTTTGATCCCTGAAATAAAAGTACAACTACTCGGTTTACACGTACTTAAAGACGTGTACGTTACGTGTGGAATTGTCAACCCTTTAAGGGCAGCATACACAGAAAAATGAAGCAGCGTCAAAAGGGAGTCCAGGTTGAGCCCAGGTCATTATGTGACTCCCTTAGGTGAGTCAGGAAATTATGTGACTCTCCCAGGTGACTCCCTCAGGTCGCTCAGGGAGTCACTTATGCTCACTTATGCAGCCTGGGCTCCCCTGGAGAGGGGAGTCATTCTGGCGACAACCTGGGCTTCCTTTTGACGCTGTTTCTTTTCTCTGTGTAGGCAGCATATATAGGCTTTAACCCTTTCAGGATGGCATAATGCATTGCTACGTCATGCCGACCTTACAGGTTTCAAACACAAGGGTTGGGATGATGCACCAATGCAACACCGGCGAGTAACTTGCCGGGGCTGCCCTTGGTCGTTATGATACATGAATGCAGCCATGGAGAGTAACTCGCCAGTGCTGCATTCAAGCATCATGCCGTCCTGATGAGATTGAGACACTCCCGAAGGGTCAGCATTATCAGGGGTGGATCCAGAAGGGGTGGTCTAGGGGGGGGGGGGCACAGCCAAGAAAAGTTGGTCTAGGGGGGGGCACAGGCAGGGTTCTGGACCACATTCCCTATAGTTAAGAGTCATATTAAGGGCCATTTTCAGGAGGTCTAGGGGGGGGGGGCACGTGCCCCCCAGGCCACCCCCTGGATCCGCTACTGATTATTGCTCGCTATAAAGCCTGCATTGCTGCATCGTGACGACAAATGTCATCTTTTACCAACATCTGTCTCAAAATGGTTACCATGCTCCTTGTACACGTACACGTGCTTGAATACATGTTCTTTTCGCGCCTAAGTTGTTTGAGTGTTACAAAACACAAATCACCTTCTGTTAAAACATAAAACGTCTAGATGTGTTTATTGACAAGAACATGACAGCGAGTGGGCGGAGCTGAGGTACACTGTAAGTAGGGAAACCAGAAATACGTCCTTTATACTGTATACCTTTGGGTACATTAGTCATGTACAAATCCCCCCCCCCCCCAAAAAAAAAAAAAAAAAAAAAAATTGTCTGGTTTACCACTACAGAGGCGTAGAAAGCAAATCTTCATTGGGGGGGGGGGGGGCAAGGGGGGGCCCACTCCAACCAACTTAAAATATCGATTTTTATGCATGATGTATCATATACACACCTATACTAGATTGTATGGAAAAGAAGTATTTGAGCCCCTTCTAGTTCTGATTAAGGGTCCCAGCCCCCCTCTGTCCCCACTTTTCCCTATGTGGGAAAGGGAAGGTTTGGAAATTGTGTGTATTATATTACAGGTCTTACAAATTTTTGGAGGGCCCAAACATATTCAGGCCCCCCCCTCCTCAGTGATTGGGGGGGCCTGGGCCCCCCTGGCCCCCCATTTTCCTGCGCCACTGTACACTTCATTGGTACCCGAAAAGTCCTCGGCTCAAGGTCTAGTAATCCAACAATATATCTCCGAAACGTAGTGATCTATATTCAGAAATAAAAACATCATTTCTGTCATCGACACCAAACTTTTGTTGTTGTAGTTGTGCTTTAATTAATGCATATATAATTTATTATATATGAATTTGAAAACTTCTAATATATCTTATTGCCCATGTTTATATATGCACTTATACTGTAGCAACATACTGTAAACCAACAGTATACTGTTAGTTTACATTATATATAGATGCTACTGAGAGAGAGAGAGAGAGAGAGAGAGAGAGAGAGAGACAGGCAGACAGACAGAGACAGACAGAGAGAGACAGAGAGACAGAGAGACAGAGAGACATAGAGACATAGAGAGAGAGAGTTGCAGAGTTGGCTGAGTTGGGTGAGATAGATAGCCATATATACTATGGATATTGACACAATGAGGGTGAGATACACCATACGGAAAACAGACAAACATGAACTGACATCCACATGATACAATCACCGGGTAAAACCACCGACCCCACCACCCTCATAACTCTGCAATATCATGTGGGACACTGGAGCCTAAATGTGACCCAGTCCAAAAAAGTGTCCTGGAATGTTAGAGGGGTGGATTTAAGTGAGTAAAGGCAGGGATAATAACACTATTTCCATTGTTCCCCCAACCCCCCCCCCCCCCCACCCCCCTCCACATACACGTGCGGGTATGGCACATACCTGTGTTACCATGGTAATACGGGCCTGCTGAGGGTTAAAGACCCCTCCCCATGACATGATAAATACATGCATTATATACACCACTAGCGGGATATGCCCCGCAGGCGGCCATCTTGTCCCCCACCCCTCCCCGTGACATGATAAATACACACATTATATACACCACTAGCAGGATGCACCCTGCAGGCGGCCATCTTGTCCCCCACCCCTCCCTGTGACATGATAATACATGCATTATATACACCACTAGCGGGATGCACCCCGCAGGCGGCCATATTGTCCCCCCACACCTCCCCGTGACATGATAAATACATGCATTATATACACCACTAGCGTGATGCACCACGCAGGCAGCCATCTTGTCCCCCACCCCTCCCTGTGACATGATAAATACATGCATTATATACACCACTAGCGGGATGCACCCTGCTGGCAGCCATCTTGTCCCCCACACCCTCCCTATGACATGATAAATACATGCATTATATACACCACTAGCGGGATGTACCCCGCAGGCAGCCATCTTGTCCCTCACCCCTCCCCATGGCATGATAAATACATGCATTATATACACCACTAGTGGGATGCACTCTGCAGGCGGCCATGTTGTCCCCCACCTTATAGGTTAAATTTCTAAATCCTACCTTAGGATGTTGAGAAGGCTCTAAAAGTGTAGATATTTAAGTGGTTGGGGACATTCAAATGTTTTCTGTGGTCAGTCACAGCTCAGAAGGAGGGTCCTATGGGGCCCAGCCAATGGCTTTACAGTGTATTTTCATATTGAACATTCACCATCCGCGGGCTTGGTACTGAACCTGGTACATCCCTATACTATAGCGTATAGCATGTATAGGGAGGTGTAGCATGTTAACAGCATGTAGAATGCGGCAGGAACCACCCTCACATAGCACTTATACATGCAGACAGGGGAGGGAGGGGGTGCAGGGGGGTATAGGCAGGGTGAGGGCATGACGTGAACACTATACCACTTCCTGACAGACTGGTTAATCCTTTAAAGACGGCATGTCGCTAAAACATGACATTTCTTATTATTATACCAATGCAGCTCTGGCGTGTAACTCGCCGGTGCTGCATTGGTGCATCATGCCGACCCTTTTTTGTTGTAAGGTCAGCATGATGCTTGAATGCAGCCCTGGTGAGCTACTCGTCAGGCCTGCATTATGACGACAAAGGGCATGATCCATTATTGTACTCAAAGGGTTATTGGTTGATGCATAGGTTTATAATCCATGGCTATGTCAAACCTGGTCTATACGCTCCATCATCATTTTATGATATTTTCATCGTTTTGTGACTCACATTTGTGATCTTCATCCTCCTTCCTGCATTTCACCATATTTCCTTTTTCTCTTTTGTTTTTAATTTTGTTTTCATTAAGGCCTACATTTTATACGATCAATTTAGTTCTTTCCCAGCAACATCCGGCGAGCTTGTGCAAGCATTGAGCATACCCAAGGCAACGCGATTGCATTGCCTTGGGTGGCCAAGGCCAGTGCACCACCTCGCATTACTGTACTGGGTACTTATTTATCTGCACATGTCAGTGTATGTCTTTAGATACATATCTTTGGCTACCGTGTGCTGTGCGAAAATAACAATCTTCCAAAAAAAGCCCCAATCCGATGCACCGTGGCGAGGTCTTGTGGATTGATGTTCAGTGCACAGCAACATTCAAAGCCTTCTAAGCACTATCTCGTGAAATTACCATTGACTTTGTAATGTTGTCTACAAATATGACCACAACGTGAACTGATTTGTAGCTTTCCGCCTAGTATAATTTATTGCATAATTTTCGCTCGAAATTGTCTACTTTGGCTATAATGAAAAGCTCCCAAGGATTTGTGATATTTGAGTCAAATAAAAACAATCAAACTACAACCAACGATCCCTATAATCTTTGATACAGCTAACTACTACTAAATAGAAACCGTTGTCTCCCGGGTGTCTCCATCTCCCCTCACTCCCCGTGTCAACTACACCCTCAGAAAAGTGAGAGTTATTGTCGCTAAAACTACCCTTACCTGAGAGTCAAGCAGTGCCTGACCCTCAGGTGAGGGTAGTTTTAGAGACAATGACTCTCACTTTTCTGTGTGTGTACCCTGCTACCGGTACACCTGCATTTCTCTACTGAACATTCCTTCCCCCAATGATAATTCTTTAAAACAGTAATTCCACCACTGGCCTGGTTTTAGCTGGAGGCCTGGTTCAGGGTTCAGATTTAAAGAACACCTATACATTCATATATGGTCCTACTTACACCCTCTAAGGATGGCATTATGCCTTAATGCATCATGCTATTGGTTTCATGATGCATGAATGCAGACCTGGTGAGTGACCAGTGATACATTCATGCATCATGCCCACCATAAGAGGTTGAAATCCCCCCAAAGGGTCAACATGATGCACCAATGCAGCCATGGCAAGTCACTCGCCGGTGCTGAATTGGTGCATCATGATGACAAATGTCATCTTGTAGCAACATGCCATCCTTAAAGGGTCAACCCTGACCCCACCACCTCCCCACCACACCACCCTCCACGAGGTCCATCCCAATACACCAATACCACAGATTAGCCCTTCTTAATGCTGGTTATAAATAGCCATTTCAGTGCATTACTTTGTTATAAATGGTTATTTTGGCGGAGTGCTTCGGGTTAATACAGGTTTTGGTCTAAGTGTTGGTGGCACTGATTATACATTGTCAGCGTAAATAGAGATGAATGGACGCTTAATGCGGGAGGGTGCCGGGTCATTAGCCGGTGGGGGTACTCAATTTTTTTTTGACACGGGTGTGCGGCTGGCCCTTTGACAACCCTTACCCTTGGTGAGGGGGATTTTGGTCAGAAGTGACCCTTGGTGAGGGGGATTTTGGTCAAAAGTGACCCTTGCTGAGGGGGATTTTGGACAAAAGGGCCTAGGTTTTAGCAATTTTCCCCGAGGAGTCGGCCTTGGTGTAAGAATTTTGGTCAAAAGTGACCCTTGTTGCAAAGAATTTTGGCAAAAAGTGACCCTTTTTGGGGGGATTTTGTTGAAATCTCCGAAAAGTGACCCTTGGTGAGGGGGATTTTGGTGAAAATTGACCCTTGGTGAGGGGGGTTTTGGTGAAAAGCAGACCCTTGGTGAGGGGGATTTTGCTCAAAAAGTGCCCTTCCCAGCCGCACACCTGTGTATACAAAATATATGAAGTGCCCCCCCCCCCGGGTCATTAGGCAGACCAACCCTTTAACCCTTTAAGGATGGTATTATCCGGGGGCATTATGCCTTAATGGATCATGTCCTTGGTCATCATGATGCATGAATGCAGCCCTGGCAAGTAATTCCCCAGTGCTGCATTCATCCATCATGCCAACCCTACAGGATTCAGACACTCTCGAGGGTTGGCATGATGCACCAATACAGCCCCAGTGAGTTCTTCGCCAGGGCTGCATTCATGTCGATAAAGGACATAATGCATTTAAGCAACATGCGGCCTTTAAAGGGTTAATGCGGGAGTGTGCCGCGTGATTAGGGTGATTAGGGGAGTGAGAGATTGTCGGGTAGGGTGCTGGTCAACCAGGGTGGTCACAGCCACACCTGTACGTACTCTGGTGCCTTGAGGTTATATAGGGTAGTACTCTCGTTCCCAAATCCTTCTAAAGGAAGGCTCTGGTAACAGCCAAATGACCTTGAACTTGGGATTTTGCTGGGTCTGGTCAACCCCTGCTGGTAGCCTGGAACCAGTGGATAGGAACCAGAATGCATGATGGTAGTTTTAGGTAGTTTTACCATCAGTCTTTCTGGTTCCATTTCCTGTTCCTGCTCGCTGGTTCCAAGCTACCAGCAGGGGTTGCCCAGACCCAGCAAAATCCCAACATTTGGCTGTTACCAGAGAGTAATTGGGTAGATTCACCTGGATGCGGACATATACTTTGAGACGGACACTTGGTTTCAATTGTGATTATTCAAGGATTTTAAGCTCTCATTTGTGAATACTGGTAAAGTTTAAGTGTTATTCTTTCCAAAAACCAAACACTATGAGTGAGCATTGTATATAAATATAACCTCAAATGCCACTGTCCATCCAGGTATAACCCAAACATATATGGGTGGAGGCTACCCATGCATCGACCTAATGCTATAGATTATGCACGTGGGGACGAACTTGCGGAGCACTAGACGCCACCCATTCCGCCTGTAATCTTAAAAAGCCCACTTTTCCTGTAATCTTAATATGGATGGTGTTTAATATTGATATGGGGGGCTCTGCCCCCCAACCCCGGCTCTTCTTTTCCCACCTTGCACATATGTGTGACAAATACACATTCAACCCGTAATCTTATATGGAAGATGTGTATCAAATAAGGAATAAGATTATGGCAAAAGTGGCGATTTAAGATTACACACAGAATGGGTGGCGTCTAGTGACTCCGCAAGTTCGTCCCTTGTTGTATAGAGTATAGGGTTCTGCAGGTTGACATCTTTAAATTCATCATCCTCATCTTACAATAAAACTCATTTCTATTCATCTCAAATTTAAATCATAAATCGGTGAGCTGTCTTCAAAGATCAGGATGTTCGCCCTTTTCCCTTGGCATTCCACAGCAGGTATAAACCAGCTTAGAGTTTGTTGTTTTATTAGATCAGCGACATACGAATGTAGTTGGAAAAGCCACAAGGCTTGGGGGCAGCATCCAGTGGTGACTTGCCACATACCGCATCCATATAATGTTACAAAAACGGTTTTCTCTGGAACATATTTAAATATAGCCATTCAAAAAAACTGGTTTCTCATCAGCTTTTGAGGACCTTTTTCTCTCGTTTTATTTTCAAATCTTTGATGAAAAGAACATGATAAAAGTAGATAATTATTGGTATATTTGGTGTCAAATTAAAGCTTGTCAGCAATGCAGTTGAGTAGAAATAAATGACGTTTTCCCAATTTATGATGACTGACAAACTTTGATTACAAAAAAGTCTATTTTTCGCTATGTTTGGACCCCTCAGTAATAAAATATGAAAGAAATGTGAAGCAACTCAAATGCTACTGATTTAAATTGTGTGGTGACCGTTTAACTCCCATATTACATTTGTATTGTGTAATAAGGATACCCAGTGGGATGTGGTGTGAGTGTTACTACATCAGGCCTTGGAAAAATACTGTTGTGTGCTGGTAACATGGCCCAAAATAAACAGGATTGGTAGGTCGTTTGTTTTACCGTTTTACTCAAAAAGTAAACTTGTCTCCAGACTCTTCCAAGTGATGGTCATAAAATAAATGAGTCAAAAACTCGTCTAAGTGACAAATAAGCTGGTCTTCCAGCTGGAGATAGAAGATCCACTTGGCATGTGCCAGCCCAAAACCTGACATTTGCCAGCTCCAGATTTTGACTGTTTATTTTATGATAGTCACTTCGACGAGTCTGGAGACAAGTTTACCTTTTCAGTGTACTTTTAGTAGAAAAGTAAACATGTTAGCAGTTAAAACCCTCAAACTGTCATAAATAATTGTTTCGAAATTTAAAAGAAATTAAGCTCGGCCTCAAAAATGTAGGGTCGGTCGGGATGCCGGAACAAATCTTTTTGTTTTTGGCCCACTGTAGTGTAAGATTCACCTGGGGACACAATAGTGACCACACTGTATCCTGCTCACGGCGCACTCCATTAGTGTTGACACTCACGACGATCTCTGTCACAGGCTATGTATCTGTGTGGCACCTTATGTCTTCTTTTCAATTTCCAATTGTAATTAACAATATAGACTCAAGTTCTGACTCAATTCTTGTCAAAACCATTCATTTCTTTGTACATGTAGTGACATACAACATACCTATATACCATCAAATGGAATGAACCACACTTAATTTTGGGAGAGTAAGGCCACCTCATTTTGATAACTTGGATGAAGGTAAATTGAGAAATATCCCCACTTTGTAACGCCAGATGTTGAATTTTCGCTGCTCGGGAATTTCTTTTTTCTTTTCTTTTATTGACTGCCAAATCCTCAAAAATCCGAGCGGGCAGAGATGAAAAAAGAGAAGCAAAATACTAAACATTACTGTACTATACTGTCCAGCATATCAGAATAAAACCTAATGTGGACAAAGACCGGTTTGGAGAATGCACCATAATCCTGACGTGACGTCCGCGTAACCATCAGACGTTACGTCAACATCCGGGACATTCAAAGAGGATTATGGGTAATACTATGAGGTCACATGACCAGCTGATGAGGTGATACACTTGTTGGGAACCGCATCGTATTTCACCCCGTCAAGTGTCTGCATATTCAAACACATTGAAGAAATAACAATTTACTTGCAAATAGTTAAATGCTTACAGTCATTTTGAGAATGGTAATGATTGTGGTCCCACCAAGGACATATTTTAGATATACAAAGTCAATATGAGAGCCATATGTGATGAAACTCAGTTTTCTTGTAAAATGTGTGTATACTAGTAGGTGTTTATATTGTAGGCTGAAAAAGGTATAAGGCTGAAAAAGGCTTGAATTTTGAGATACTGTAAACGTAATATTATATTTCGCGCTGTACATATTTTCACGGATTTTAAAATATGTCCAGAGTGAAAATTTATCCACTATAGCTCTGGTACCACCATCTGTCAAAATCCGCGAATTCAAATCCCAGCGAAATGGTACTATTGAGCAATTCCGCGAAAATTAAACCAGCGAAAATATCTACGTTTACAGAAGCCGAAACTGCATAACTCATAACTTGTGCCATACATGTATTCTATATGAAGTATAATGGTGCAGTATTTATCCCAAATATTACTATACTGCACGAATTACAAGTCATGACGCAAATAGCCCTTGGCAATTATATTAATTGTTCAGTGGTCACTTTGCCTTGATTTAATGGCATTTATGGAGTAAAAAGTAGGGGGAAAGTGAGGGTTCTGGGACAGGTAGGTGGGGCTTTTCTTATAGCTTAAGTATAGGGTTGGGCCCCCACCATCTTGACCCCCACCACATGGTTGGGTGGGGCTCTTATCAGTGAACTTTGACCTTGAAGATTATGATAATCCCCCCCCCCGATTTTCCGGGTAATCAGTGAACTTTGATCATGATGATAATTAATTTTAATCCCCCCCCCCTTCTAGATGAATATTGTTATTGGTAATGAATATAATGCTGAGGTTGTTAACTGTGTTAAAATCATATAGTGAGCAGCGTATCGTTGACCTGGTATAGCTGTATAACCTGTATATAGATAAGCTAGCTTAGTAGTAGCCGGACTCTGATAAGGTGGTCAGTCAGTGACCAGAGGCCTTTAGCCAGTAGAAGATAACAGTAGGATCAACACGTTTGGACCCGTTAATGTTCGACTATGTATTCTAGGATGGTTTTAGACAAGTTTGAACATGTCAAGCTGACATCAGAATTCTGGAATAAATCTGGAGTATTGTGGGATGGATTACCACTATTTAAAGCCAGGCTACCTGGATCTAACCCTATTCCCTGACTGTCTACTGGAGAGGTTTCATCATCTAGTGAGTACACTGCTATCCACCATTGTTAGTGTTTTAAACACAATGAACCCATTCAAATGTTCAGTTTGTCCCAAAACCTTCAAATATAAGAAAGGTTTGATTAGGCATTTAAAATCTCATGATGAGAATAGCATAGGGTTTAAATGTCCTATATGTAAAGCCTCTTTCAAAAGGAAAGATGTGCTATCAAAGCACCTAAGGACACATGAGGAAATGAATCATGTATGTCCTACCTGTGATAAGACATTTGGTAGGAAAGATGTCCTCAACAGACACATGAAGGTACATGCTAAGGCAGAGGAACCAATGCAGGTAGATGGGGATCCTACTTGTGAAGAGTTCTTTGAAGAAGCAGCTTTGAAGGGGACTCTCAAGAAGTTTGTGTTAAAAGCAGGTAGAGAGAAGGACCCTATGGTGTTTATAGGAAAGCATAAGGGGAAAGTCATTGAGAAGATACAAAAGGAGTTGAGGAAAGGGGGAGTCAAATGGTTTCTATCAGTTCAGGTTTCATTTAAAAGGGAAGATAAAACTGCTGAACCTGTTTTTAGGGGTCATTGTCATGTAGCTCTCCAGCCAGAGGACATTGAGTCTGGTTTTCAAGCCTCTGCCCAGAAAATATACAAGTCTTTCTCAGAATACCAGAGAGAGGGAAGTAATTGGACCCTAGACCATGTAATGAATCTGACTGTTCATGTGGCCAAGTACAGACCACTGGGGGGATCCACCTATGTTCAACTGCCATCCAAATTGAAAAACAAGAGAGCAATTGTCAATGTCAAGAACACTGATAGCAAATGCTTCTTATGGTCTATCCTTGCCTCCCTATACCCAGCTGAATATCACTCTGAGAGGGTTTCAAATTATGAGAGGTATCAAACCAATCTAAATATGGAAGGGATTTCATATCCAGTTAAAGTGAGTGATATCTCGAAGTTTGAGAGACAAAATCAAATCTCAGTGAACCTGTTTGGCTATGAGGAAGAAAGTTTGTTCCCCATTTCCATTACAAAACAGAGATATGAAAGACACATCAATCTTCTTCTGTACTCGAGTGATGATATGTCCCACTACTGCTTGGTTAAAGATCTTGACCGCCTACTAGCTGATCAAAAGACATGTCGTAACAAACATTATTTCTGTGATTACTGTCTTTACGGGTTCACTAAGCGATCCCTACTTGAGGATCACAGGCAATATTGTAATGTACACTCACCTCAAAAGATCGAACTACCATCAGAAAAGGATAAATGGCTTTCCTTTTCAGGGAGAGACTTTGCAAAACAGCTCCATGTACCATATGTTATCTATGCAGATTTTGAATGTTACGCAACAAAGATGGATTCTTGTACCCCTGACCCGCTCAGTCTTTTACTGAGAAATTGACCCATCATATCCCATCTGGATTTGCTTACAAGATTGTAGGACTAGATGAAGAACCTGTTGTATACAGGGGTGAAAATGTCGCTGAGGTGTTCATTGATAATATGATTCAGGTGGAAGAGCATCTGAAAGAAGAGCTTAGTACAGACAATGCTGCTGTGATGATAATGACAGAAGCTGACCAAATAGCATTTAAAGATGCAGAATCATGTCACATTTGTGGTGAGGTCTTACAAGATGACCGAGTAAGAGACCATTGCCATATCACTGGTAAGTTCCGGGGTGCTGCACATAATCAGTGTAACTTGAACTTTAGACTGAGAAAGCGCATCCCGGTGGTGTTTCACAATTTAAGGAATTATGATGCACACATAATCATGACAGCCATTGGTAAGACAGAGAAAAAGCTAGAATGTATACCGAACCATATGGAGAAATATGTTTCATTTTCTATGGGGTGTTTGGACTTTATCGACTCATTCCAATTCATGAGCTCTTCCCTTGAGAATTTAGTTTCTAATTTGGCTAAGGAAGGTCCATCTAAATTTGCATATCTCAGTCAATGCTTCACAGGGGAACAACTTCCATTACTTCTGAGAAAAGGGGTCTACCCATACGACTATGTGGACAAACCTGAAGTACTTGAGGAAACCAACATACCACCTCCTGAAGCATTTTACAATAGACTAAGTGAGGAGCCCATATCTGACAATGATTATCATCATGCTTGTCAAGTATGGAAGGTGTTTGAAATACAGACCCTGGGTGGATATCACGATCTGTATCTACTCACTGATGTGTTGCTTCTAGCAGATGTCTTTGAAAACTTTAGGCAAGTTTGTCTTCATTACTATGGCTTGGATCCAGCCAATTTCTACACATCACCAGGGTTAGCATGGCAGGCGTGTTTGAAAATGACGGGCCAGAGATTGGAATTATTGACTGATTTGGACATGCACCTCTTCATTGAGGCAGGGTTACGTGGTGGTATATCTATGATTTCAAACAGGTATTCCAGAGCTAACAACCCATATCTTTCTGACCATGACCCCAGCAGTCCATCCAAATATGTCATGTACCTGGATGCGAATAACCTCTATGGCTGGGCTATGAGCCAGCCATTACCAACTCATGGCTTTCACTGGACTGAGCCAGTTGATGTCATGACAATACCCGATGACTCTAACACAGGGTATATTTTGGAGGTTGATCTAGACTACCCAAATCACCTTCACGACATACATAACGACTATCCGTTAGCTCCTGAACGCAAAGTGGTTGGTGAAGACATGCTCTCACCTTATTGTGAAGCTTTTGAGGTGGGAGGGTCAACAGTTGAAAAACTTGTGCCTAATCTTTTACCGAAAGCAAAGTATTTGGTTCATTACAGAAACCTTAAACAGTACTTGTCACTTGGTATGGTGTTGACTAAAGTGCATAGAGTGTTGGCATTCACACAGAGCAATTGGTTGAAACCTTATATTGACTTTAACACAGAGAAACGCAAACAGGCAAAGAACAACTTTGAGAAAGACTTCTTCAAACTCATGAATAATTCAGTGTTCGGTAAAACAATGGAAAATCTCAGGAAACGTGTTGATGTGAAACTTGTAAACACAGAACACAAGGCTAAGAGGCTAGCCAGTAAGCCAAACTTCCATGACTTCAAGATCTTCAATGAGGACCTGACTGCAATCCAAATGAAGAAGGTAAAGCTCATGCTAAACAAGCCCATCTATGTTGGGTTCAGTATCCTAGACCTTTCAAAAACATTGATGTATGATTTTCACTATACATACATCAAAGCCAAATATGGCAACCAAGCAAAATTATTGTTTACAGACACTGATAGCCTCTGCTATGAAGTACACACTGATGACATCTACCATGACATGGCCAAAGATGCTCACCTCTTCGACACATCAGATTACCCAGAAGGCCATGCCCTTTATAGCACAGCTAACAAGAAAGTGTTGGGTAAGATGAAGGATGAGTGTGCAGGAATTCCCCCTACTGAGTTTGTAGGCCTCCGTCCTAAGATGTACAGTCTCAAGTATGACGGAAAAGAAAAGAAGACGGCCAAGGGGATCAAGAAGTCTGTAGTGAAGAATGTCATATCTCATTCAGACTACAAGAACACACTCTTTGAGAAGGCTTCGCAGACCCATAGAATGACCCAAATACGAAGCTATAAGCACCAGTTATACACTATATCTTTGAACAAGAAAAGCTTATCTCCATATGATGACAAAAGGTATATCCTGGCTAATGGTTGTGATACCTTAGCATATGGGCATTACAAAATTGCTGAGCTCTAAGAAAATGTGGCATTTGCTGTCAGGGTGTCTTACTGTCAACATGGAGAAAAAGCATCATTGTGTTGCATGTTCATCTGGCTTTACCAGACGTAACGATTTACAGCGTCATGTTTTGAAGTTTCATCAAAGAACACTTGCACCCGTAGCCATAACGCCCGCACCCGTAGCCATAACGCCCGCAACTGCGGCCGCAACGCCCGCAACTGCGGCCGCAACGCCCGCAACTGCGGCCGCAACGCCCGCAACTGCGGCCGCAACGCCCGCAACTGCGGCCGCAACGCCCGCAACTGCGGCCGCAACGCCCGCAACGCCCGCAACGCCTGTAACGCCCGCAACTGCGGCTGTAGCGGCTGTAACGCCTATAACGCCCGCACCTGATGTAGCTTGGCAGCATTCAGAAGTTAGTTTCGAACATCCATTTACTATGGTTCTGGCTGGCCCTACACAGTGTGGGAAGACTACATGGTTAAAGAGAATGATTGAGGAAAAATATCAGTGGATTAACCCTGCACCTCAGTGCATTGTCTGGTGTTACAGTCAATGGCAGCCTATGTACAATGAGATGAAGGGTGTTCGATTTGTCAAAGGTATCCCTGATGATTTGGAGGATGAAAACTATTTTAACCCAAATGCCAGGAACCTTATTGTGCTAGATGACTTGATGACTGAAGCTGGGAAAGACCAAAGGATAACTCATCTGTATACAAGAGGGAGCCACCATCGCAATCTGTCTGTGATTGCACTGATGCAAAATTTCTTTAGTCCAGGGACAAAAACTATAAGGCGGAACTCTCACTACATGGTCCTATTTGACATGCCAGCAGATAGACAAGAAATCTATACAATAGCCCAACAAATGTTTCCTGGCAATCGTAACCGTCTGCTACATAGATATGAGAATGCAGTTTCTAAACCGTATGGGTATTTAGTCATAATCAACAGACCAAATATGCTTCCTCAAAATAGATTATTGGAAAACCCACTTCCGGCAAACCCACTTCCGGCAAACTCACTTCCAGCAGGTACTATAAAAGACACCCAGTTACCACTAGTTTCATATTCGGAAGCTGACAGCCAAAGAGTAAACATCTTAAGAAGGAGTGAACCTCAGTCTGGATTAGACGACATAATAGAGTCTATCAATATGCACAGTGGAGAGCAATTTCGGGCATGTGATGAATGCGGTCAAGTATATGGTACCTTATACGATCTACACAGACATATGAGAAAATGTGATGTAGAACTTCCAGCAGAGAAACCAAAAATTGATCAAGAAGAGGAAGTAGAAGACCGTTGGATTAGTATGGACGAGGAGGAGGGGGAGAAAGAACTTGATGAAGATAATGCAGAAAACGACACATTTAGATGGATGTGGGAAGAAGCAGACAAAGACAGAGAAGAATTCTTCAAAACCTACAAGAGATTTCTTCAGCAGGCTATAAGCCTTAAAAACAACAAGACAACAAGTGACATCCTTGACATGGTTGAGACTTACATAGACAAAGGGTGGAAAGAGACCCGAGCCATTAAAACCGCACTCAGAAAACATAAAGATGACTTTGAAGAACTTTTTGATGAAGACGAAGATGTCAATGACATAGATAGTGAGGAGGAGATGGAAGAAGAGAAGGAGGAGGGGGAGTGGGAAGACAGTATATAAGTTTTAAATGATTCATCAAATGCTCAGTCGTCATCTGGACTTAGAGCAAGATGGATCAATATCTAAAAGCCATTTACTACGACCCAACACATCCTGCAAGCTTCAGCTCGCCTGTGAAGCTATATAAGACAGCAAAGTTAGAGGGTAAGAATTACACTCTACATCAGATTAAAAACTGGCTGTCAAAGGAAGAGCCTTACACTTTTCATAAACCAGTAAATAGAAAGTTTACACGGAACAAGGTTGTTGTTTCAGGGATAGATGATCAATATGATGCAGATTTGATTGATTTTTCTCGTCTTTCAAAGTTCAACAAGGGTATGGGTTATATATTAGTCATTATCGACATATTTTCAAGATTCCTCTGGACAAGACCCTTGTCATCTAAAAAGGGTAGCGATGTGGCAGCAGCTTTTGAGGATGTGTTCTCTAAAGGTCGTACGCCAAAGTACATTCGCACAGACAAAGGTGGCGAATTTTTAGCCAGGCCTGTTCAGAGGGTGTTCAAAAAGTACAAAGTCCACCATTTTGTTTCTCAGAATGAGGTCAAGGCCTCATATGCAGAACGTGTTATAAAAAGTTTTCGGATGAAGATTTATAGATACTTTACTGCAAATCAAACGTTTAAATATGTTGACATACTTCCTGAGCTTACCACGAGTTATAATAACACTCATCACCGCAGTATTGACATGGCCCCGGCCGAAGTGAACAAACAAAATGAAACAGCATTGTGGTGGAAGCAGTATTGGCCTTATCTCTCCCAAGAGCATGTCAAAAAGTTCAAATATCAAGTCGGAGACTTTGTCAGAATGACCCATCTCCGGAATCCCTTCACTCGGGAATATGATGAAAAGTGGACAGGAGAAATATTCAAAGTAGACAAACGTTTCAAGCGAAAAGGACTACCAATTTATAAACTAATAGACTTTCATAATGAAGATGTCACTGGAACATTCTATCAGGAGGAACTCCAAAGAGTTCGGTCTAATGATATATGGAAAGTTGAGAAATTCTTGAAAGAGAAAGGAAAGGGCAAAAACAAAATGTATTTTGTGAAATTTCTATATTGGCCTAAGGCATACAACGATTGGGTGAAAGCTTCTGATGTGGAAGATATCTAACTGCACCGATACTCATCATATAGCTGTCATAGAAAGAGTGCCTCAAGTGGTTATTGTAGTACAAAGCTGGTATCATACATCATATCACATTGGTAGCTGGTAATGTAACTGCAGTGAAGGCCTAGTGATAGGCTTCGCAGTGCGGCTTTGGGGTTAGACCAGACCTCAGACCTGGGGCTAAGGTTGAACACCCATGAGTCTTAGCTCTAAAAAAGAAAATAACTCTTGTAATGGGACCGGGCTAGACCTCAGACCTGAGGCTAAGGCTTGACACCCATGAGCTTCTAAAACCCAGTCATAAATCCACTCATCCTTCATCTTTGTGGTTACATGCCTATAAACGGTTGTAGACTACTCATCCCAGCTGCATTAAACAGTAAACTACTTGTGAACTCTTGATATGATTGCTTCATGACAGTCAGAGGTGCTGGTAGATAGACCATACCGAATCTACATACACCCTGATCGATGTATAGCATGGCAATGGGGAGGAAACATTAGGTGGACTCACCCAGTAGATGTAAATAGTAGTTAGATGTAGTTATGCATTGGGGAGGAAAGATTAGGTAGCCCCACCCAGTAGTCAGTAGACATAGGTATCAATATACCTTTGGGGAGAAAACATTAGGTGGACTCACCCAGTAGTGGTAGATATGTATATAATCTGTAGGGGGAAAGGTTCATTCAATAGGTGTAGATAGAGGGGTATACATTAGAATTACTTACTCTAATTAGGTTAGGTAGGAGATGCTTGATTTGAGGAGACCTTCACGTGGTGAGCATCGTCAGTAGTGTGATTAACACATGAAACTAACAACCTCAGCATTATATTCATTACCAATAACAATATTCATCTAGAAGGGGGGGGGGATTAAAATTAATTATCATCATGATCAAAGTTCACTGATTACCCGGAAAATCGGGGGGGGGGGGATTATCATAATCTTCAAGGTCAAAGTTCACTGATAAGAGCCCCACCCAACCATGTGGTGGGGGTCAAGATGGTGGGGGCCCAACCCTATACTTAAGCTATAAGAAAAGCCCCACCTACCTGTCCCAGAACCCTCACTTTCCCCCTACTGTAAAATACACAAAAATGACACCTTTCCTCCCATTATGAGTAAGAAAAAATTTATTCATGTTGTAATTTCGGATATTTTACCTAATAGATTTAGATAATATGTGCATTACATTCCATGTAGAAAAAGAATCTCTCCCACAGTCTATTTCATGTATACCAGACAGGCAACGTATGTGTATACACTTAGTTCGACACTTCTACCCCTGTAACAGGGGTAGAAACCATGTGCCTTTGGGCTAACCAAGTCACTCTGCCAATCTGGCAGAGTAGCTATTTTGATGGAAGTATTCACTATTCAGTCCAATGCTTCCAGCGACATGTCCCTCAATGTGTTCCCACCTGTTCAATATCCACAAGGTATTCCTAATACATAAATAGATCTGCAATCCTGGCTTTGTTTGATGTCAAATCCACTCCTCTGGTACACCCCTCCCACCACTTCTCCCTGCTGTTGATATCAAAATGTGTGACATACACTAACATTGACATGTTTGCAGCAGTATAAGAATGCTGGACATGTGGAGTACCTTTTGGGGAACAGGATTGACTATTTTGAGGGACTGACAGTGAGTACACTAGGTGTCCATACAGGTGTGGTACACACCTAGGTTAGGTGTCGTACAGATAAATAGTACTACACTATGTACAGATGAGTAGTACAACACTTGTCGTACAGGTGAGCACATGTACCACTGTACAGGTGAGTCCTGTACCCCCTGGAGGTGTCAGCTGGGCGGCAGGTGAGTAGTAGGCCTACATGTTCTACACTACGCCGTACAGCCTGTAGTGCAGTGAGTAGTACATATACACTATGTGCAGGTGAGTCCTACATACACAGGTGAGTGGTGTACCCCCTGGAGGTGTCAGGTGGGCGGCAGGTGAGGAGGATGTAGATAAAGATGTCCCTGACACCCGACACACGACCCCCCCCCCCCCACGACCCCTCCCCCCTGCATCAGCCCCCCCCCCCCTAAACCTCCTACACCCCCTACACCCCCCACCACACACACGAACGCCCCCTCCACTCCTACACCCCCCCCCCCCCCCGCCCTCCCCCCAGGTGTGATGGTACAGGTAGGGGCGGGGCTACCTGAGTAATGAAGCCGTATCTAACCATGTAAGGGCCGCATAGTACTTTCCCTCGTCTCGACCCTGTAGGATCGGCATGATGCTTGAAAGAAGCACTGGCAAGTAACTTGCCAGGGCTGCATTCATGCATCATACCAACCAAGGGTCTCATGCATTGAGGCATCATGCTGTCCTTATAGGGTTAATGTCTTATTCCCCGAGTCGGTATAATGCATGAATTCATCTCTGGCGAGTCTATTCGCCGGTGCTGAATCCATGCATCATACCGATCAGTTGGGTGTATCAACCCTATGATACATGAATGCATCCATGTCGAGTTACTTGTCAGGGCTGCATTCATGCATCATGCCTACAAAAGGGCAGGGTATTATGCTGTCTCTAAAGGGTTAATGTCAGTAGGTAAAAAAGCCCTACAGCTATAGGTGTGAGGGTGTGGGGTGTCAAAGCCGGGGGTGGAGATAAGTCTTTACTTAGGGTGTATCATGATATCAAATACCCTCCCACCACCCTGTCTCCATGACCCCTGCCGCCACCTTACACCCCAAGCTGGCCCCACCTCGACCTCTGTTCCCGAGCGTCATCGCTGGCACCAAAGGTTGCTGGTTAAAATAGTTCCTGCGTGCTTGGTGCTGTTGTATTAAAAGTGCAGATGGGTACCGCGTAGGAATCCCCCCAAATATACGGGGGAAGTGGCGCGGTCATGGCCCCTCAAATACCAGCGATGTCGCTCGGACGCGTCCTCGGACGATTTGGGGCCAGCTTGCTTACACCCTGCATCCCCGCTGCCTCCCATCCGCTCCGACCCTGCCTGCGTGCATCCTCCCCTCCCGCCCTGCCTCCCCAATTGCTTGTGTGCATCCTTCCTGTGGCTGCAGATGGGTCAAAAGCGACCTGGCGACCTGGGCCGTTTTGGAGGCGACTTTCGACCTATTGCAATAATAAAAGCGACCTAGCGACTTTTGGGCAAAAAATACAATAGGATAAAGGGTCCAAAAAAAGCGACTTTCCGACCTGGACCCCTTAATTTCGGCGACTTTCCGACCTCAGCGGGGGCCATCTGCACCCCCCTTCCTTGCCTGCTTCCATCTACTTTCCATGCCTGCCTCCCTGCCTGTCTGCCTGTCTGCCTGTCTGCCTGTCTGCCTCCCTGTCTGCCTTCCTGCCTGTCTGTCTGTCTGCCTCCCTGTCCGCCTGCCTACCTGTCTACCTGCTTGCCTGCCTGCCTGTCTGCCTGCCCGCCTCCCTGGCTGCCCGCCTCCCTGGCTGCCTGCCTACCTGACTGCCCACCTCCCTGGCTGCCTGCCTACCTGTCTGCCTGACTGCCTACCTGCCTCCCTGTTTCTCTGTCTGCCTGCTTCCCTGTCTCCCTGCCTACCTGTCTACCTGCTTGCCTGCCTGCCTGCCTGCCTGCCTGCCTCCCTGTCTGTCTGTCTGCCTGCCTCCCTGCCTGCCCGCCTCCCTGTCTGCCTGCCTTCCTGTCTGCCTGTCTGCCTGACTGCCTACCTGCCTCCCTGTTTGTCTGTCTGCCTGCCTGCCTGCCTGCCTGCCTGCCTGCCTGCCTGCCTGTCTGTCTGCCTGCCTGTCTGTCTGCCTGCCTGCATGTCTGCCTGCCTGCCTGTCTGCCTGCCTGCCTGCCTGCCTGCCTGCCTGTCTGTCTGTCTGTCTGCCTCCCTGTCTGCCTCCATCCCTACCTGCCTATCTGCCTCCCTGTCCGCCTGACTGCCTCCCTGCCTCCCTGTCTGTCTCCCTGCCTCCTTTCCTGTCCATCTGCCGGCCTGGACCATGCCTCCCTGCTGCCTCCCTGTTTGTCTGCCTGCCTGCCTGCATGCCTGCTTGCCTGTCTGCCTGCCTCCCTGTCTGCCTGCCTCCCTGTCTGCCTGCCTCCCCGTCTGCCTGCCTGCCTGCCTGCCTGCCTGCCTCCTTTCCTGTCCATCTGCTGGCCTGGACCATGCCTGGACCATGCCTCCCTGCTGCCTCCCTGTTTGTCTGCCTGATTGCCTGCCTGCCTGCCACCTGTCTGCCTGTCTGTCTGCCTGCCGTTCTGCATGCCTGTCTGTTTGCCTGCCTACCTATACCTACCTGCCTGCCCCCTGTCTGCATGCCTGCCTGTCTGTCTGTCTGTCTGTCTGTCGGGCTGTCTACCTGCCTCCATCCCTGCCTGTATGCTTTCCTCCCCCTCCTCCATCCTCCTAACGTTCCTCCTCCCTGTATACTTCCCTCTGTCTGTCTGTCTGTCTGTCTGTCTGTCTGTCTGTCTCTCCTGCGTATCCCTGCCCCTTTCCCTGTTATTGCACTTCCTGCCTATACTGGCCTCACCCCCCGCATGTATTCCCCATTCTCCGGCAAGACAGCAAACGGATGCAGTTGGGTGGGGAGGGGGGTAGGTATCACCTCGTGATTTATAGTACACCTGAGGGGCGGGCAGGTACAAACCAGTTGGGGGCCGCTACCCCTCGGGCACACTTCTAACCCTGCCACTTTGACGTATGTGTGTGTTTGGGAGGGGGTGGTTAGGGATACTAAGGGTCCTGCTCTCTCACTATCCACGGACTATCAACTTACCTGTTTGTCCTTCTCTCTCTCTCCCTACCTATCCCCCCTCTCCCTACCTCCTGTCTTGCCCCATGCACTGTCTCTCTCAACCCCTGCCTCCCCACCCCTCTCTGGCCTGGCCCCCTCCACTGCCTGCCTCCCTGCCTGCCTCCTCATGCATTGTTTGTCTCCATATCTTTCTGCCTCCATCTATTGTCTCTGTGCCTGCCTGCCTCACCCAACTATCTCGCTCCCTTTCTCCCTGCCCTAGCTCTCCCCCTCTCCCCCACCTTTGTCCCGCTTGGCCCCCTCCTTTGTCTCTTTCCTACCGCCCTATCTGTATCTCTCCCTCCCTCCATTCCTTTCTCTCTCTGACTGTCTATCCCTGCCTGCCTGTCTGCCTGCCTCACTGACTCTCTCCCTGTCTGCCTTCCTCTCTCATTGCCTCTCATAGCCCGCCTGCCTCTCTCTCTCATTGTTTCTCTGCCTCTGTCTTTGCCTCTCTCCCTCACTGTCTGCCTCTCTTCACTCTCTCCCTGCATGTCTGTCTGCCCTCTGCCACCTCCAAGCCATCCCTCCTACCCTACATTAAGACTACTAATGTATCTGTTTCCCCTCCTCCCTTGGCCCATACACGCCTCTGGCACTGACTCAAGGTCTATCTAAATGTCAGCCATAATTTAGATATTCAGTTCACTAATTAGACTTGAACCTCTATGATTGGACCACAAAGATCCCCTCCCCTAACCTAACAGGTGCGTTTCAGGTACGTTTAAACACTATAAGAACGGCATAATGCATTAATGCATCATGGCCTTGGTCGTCATGATGCATGAATGTAGCCCTGGCGAGTCTCGCCAGTGCTGCATTCATGCATCATACCGACCCTAGGGAATTCAGACATTCCCGAGGGGTTAACATGATACACCAATGCAGCCCCGGCATGTACTCGCTGGGGCTGCATTGGTGCATCATGACAACAAATGTCTCCTTTAGTGACAAGCGTCCTTAAAGTGACATGCCGTCTATAAAGGGTTTTTACCCCGGGGCAGCAGAACTGTGTATTGGTCACAGTAATTCATTGTCCACTCGGAAATAAGGCAGTTATCTCAATCTCAGAGACTGATTAGAAGTTTTTCAATTGGACCAATTTGGCGGCCAATTTGGATTGAGGCAGTGAAAAGAAAGTCTTGTTATCATGGTGCACTGAAACGTTAGTTTCCGGTGACTAATATACTCGTGTGGCAATTATAAACGTGGTTATAATTATATATTTGTCGGTTGAGAAATAATGGTATCTATCATGACCGGAGGTGCTATATATGTCTAACGTATACATGAAAGACCATCTGTCATAAGGAAATATTGTATATTTTTAAATGTGTAACGTTTCTCAGACTAATTGAGCTTTCATTTCAAAACTTTATTATCAAATTCAAAATATTAAATCTTCATATGTGTGTTGACAAGTGCATTCTACAAATTTATAATTGTGCATGATTAATAATAATTACCTCTTTAATTTCATAACATACAATTGCTATGGGATGCTTCTGTGATGTTATATGTGTGCTTCATGTCAAAGCAAAATGCCACAACGCATGATACAAAGTAATACTTGTGTATCTTAAGAAAAATGCTGCATTTTTGTATATAGAAATTTCTTACAGGTCTGACCAGCCAAGTGTAATTATTATCAATGAATGTACTGTTAAGGATTAACTAGTATATAGCTTTGCATAGCTTGCAATATGCCCCTCCAAGGATCTTAATACGATCTATGAACTCATTATTTGGATGATGACAGATTTGACTTGTATATCACCATGTGGATGTCAAATAAAGCAATTAAAAAAATATCTATATCTATATAGAAAACCAGCAACATAGGTGCTCTATACTACGGCCAACTCGTATTCAGGTAGCTCGACCAAAGCAGGAAGCCTTAATTCGTTTCAACAACATTAATGTAATTCCAGGTGAGGATTTTCCTGGCCTTTTCAAATGTTTTCAAATATTTTTCTAGAAAACATTTTAAAATATTTTTCTAACAGTCGGGTTCCACTAGGGGGAACACATGTTGGACCGATTGGTGTGGGGGAAAATTCCGTTTGTAGTGGAGGATCCCGGGTGGGGGGGGGCACTTGGTATATTTTGTATACACATGTATGCGGCTAGCAAAGGTACTTTTTCAGCAAAATGTCCAACCCACCCGTGAAAACAAGGGGTTTTGGGCCAAAAGTGCGCTAGCAAGGGTTTGTTTTGGAGACAAAAGCTCCCTAGCAAAGGTAAGGGTTGTCATAGGTCCAGCCGCACACCCATATCAGAAAAAAATCAAGTACCCCCCCCCCCCCCGGGGGAGGATACAAGGCCCCGTCCAACTTGTCACATTAATGTAATTCCGCATATTTAAAGATCTATAACTTGGACCTTACCTAGGTGGTCGCCCTTCTTGCCTGAACAAAACGATATGTATACATGTACTTGGTATGTGCCCAATAACGTTAAGACCACACCCAGTCAGGACGATTACCCTGACAGGGGCAGACACACGTGACCCACTTACACCTATTATACACGGACACATCTTCTAAGCAGTTCAAAGCCTCGCGATATCTGTCTTTGTGTATCTTAACCATTTAAGGACGGCCTGCTGCCTTACTGCAACATTTATATTGTGAGGCCAAAATAAAAGGTTTGTTTCAGGTCACCCGACAGACCCTATCTAAACAGGGCCGACCTTACGTTTTTTAATGCAATTAGAAATATTTTTTTTCGTGTCTTACCCTTTTTTGGTCAGTTTTATGGTCTTCAGACAGGCTGGGCAGTACTTTCATGTTTAAACAAAGAAGTAAAAAATACCAAAAAAATCCGACCTACCGACCCTACATCTTTTGTCCATGTTACCTGAAACAAACCTTCTTTTTCCTCATCAGTTCAAAGCCTCGCGATATCTGTCTTTGTGTGTCTTAACCATTTAAGGACGGCCTGCTGCCTTATGGCAACATTTATTGTAATGATGCACTAAAGAAGGGCAGTGACTGGATTGGTGCATCATGCCGACCCTTCAGGAGTGCATCATCTCCGCAGGACCAGCATGAGCCTGAATGCAGGCCTATATATAGCCAGTTTCTCCCCAGGGCTGCATTCACGCATCATGATGACCAAATGCTTAGCACATTAAAGCACTATGCGGCCCTGACAGGGTTATCAAGGGCGCCCAGTCTGCCCAGGTAGAGTGTGGCTAATAGAGACAATAAGACATAAAAGTAGCAGAACACGTATACAGCACTCACTACTAAGACGTCTCAGGCCGCTTTCATCTGTCAAGATGCACAGAATACAGTGACGTCCAAAGGGGGGGGGGGGGCACTGAGTATTTGAGGGTAGATAACAACTGCCGCCCTACCGCCCCTCTTATCAGAGGTTAGAAGATTTGACTGCCCCACATTTCAGACGTCGGGAGATTTAACCGCCCCACATTTCAGACGTTAGGAGATTTGACCGCCCCACTTTTCAGAGGTTGGGGCGTTTGCTGAGCTATTACAAGTTTAGGTCTCCCTAAATTTTGTACAAATACAACTTTATTCATTCCTTTCAGCAAAAAAACTTGCCGAAGTTAAAGATATGATTTTAACTGCCCTACTTATCAGGGCCTTGACGACATCTGAGTACCCCCCCCCCCCCTCCTTTTCAGGATCTAATGGAAGTTTACCGCCACCGCTTTTCAGAGTCGTGCTGCAGTGGTTATCCAATGGCAATGGATGGTAGAGTGCCCCCCCTGGGATAGGCTGTCTTAGTCCCCTTTCATCTGTCAGAATGCACAGAATACAGTACGAGACGTGGAGCGTCAGTCTGGCGACTACACCTGTCAAGGTGTAGCAACCCTCTACAGTGAGTCTGGTGATTGGGAACAAGAGATGACCCTTTAAGGATGGCATGTCTCTAAAAGATTACATTCATTTTGTTGTCAGGATGCACCAATGCCCTGGTGAGTAACTTGTGTGTGCTGAATTGGTGCATCATGTTGACCCTTCAGAAGTCTCTATCCCATAGGGTTGGCTTGATGCTTGAATGCAGCACTGATGAGTTACTTACCATGGCTGCATTCATGCATCGTTCCAAGGGCATTATGCACTAATGCATTATGTCGTCCTTAAAGGGCCGACTGACTTCCTCCAAACAACTAGTCACATTATATATTCGCTTCTTCACGAGTGTCTACAACGTTCAGCTATAGGAAGTTAGTATGTGTGTATTTGCATATTCTTCTTCCATTGGTTTGTCATAATAAACATATGTGGTAAATTGAATTATACAAAGGAACACATATCCAGGGGTGTTGGAAGTACCGCAACTTGACTATGGAGGGGCGGGGGGGGGGGGGCTGTGGCCGAACCAAATACAGTTCAGAAGGGTTCCCGGTTCCAAGCTTTGAAAGTGACACACTGTAAAATAGTATTGGGTGTCTGGGGGCCCCCAAGGAGAATTTTGAAAAATTCGACACGGTTTTGTGTCTACAACATAGAGTAATGAATATAATTCTTTAGCATTTCCAAAATTTTAAGTGGGCCAAAAGATAATCTCTCCTCCCCCCGAGTCTAGGCTTAGGGGAGCGGGGCATGGCCTCCCTGCCCCCCTCCCCCCCGTTCCGACACCCCTGCATATCACACCTTTCCTTCACGTTTGTACCCCATGAGGCTGCGGATACACACACCTTGTAATTGTAATGGTATATTATAGTTGTTTAGTGGTATATCATACATAGTTCTTTGGATACACACAACTCGAAATTGCAGTGGTACACGTATATTATAGTTCTTTAGTGGTATAGTATACATAGTTGTACATGTGCTGTATAGGCTACGCTATAGGGTGACACAGTAGAGCAGACAGACAACTACAGAGAAGAATATATATTTGGTAAAACAACAGGAATGCCAAAAGCACTTTGGTGAAAAAGAGACAGAAACAGACTTGAAAAAGGGACAGAAGTACATGATAAAAATACAGGCTACAAGTATGACGGATGATGTCTTTGTCTTAAGGCAGGCTCTGGTACCCTGCTGGTCGGTAATAAACCCTTTAAGGACGGCATAATGCCTTAATGCATCATGCCCTTGGTCATCATGATGCATGAATGCAACCTTGGCGAGTTACTCGCTAGTGCTGCATTGAAGCATCATGCCGACCCTGCGGGACTGACACTCTCCAGTAGGGCCAGCATGATGCACCAATGTAGCACTGTCGAGTTAATCACCAAGTTGGATTGGCGCATCATGACGACAAATGTTATCTTTTAGCGGCATGCCATCCTTAAAGGGTTAATGTCCGCTCTCTGCCAGAAACACACATGAAAAGGACTTCCTTTTAAGTTTCTGTTTTCATCTATTGTTCTACGCTGTAGATAGTTGGTTGCTTTTTATTGTTGGCATACAGTGTATTCTAGTGTAGGCGTATAGTTTATTGCAGGTACTTATGTATAGTTTATACTTTTAGGGGCATGTAGAGAGACAGGGAGACAGGGAGGGAGGCGGAGGTTGATAGAGACTCACAGAGAGGCAGAGACATAGTAAAGCAGGTTTATATTTTACCGACAAGATTGTTGTAACTAGACAACCTGTGCTAAGTGTATTCACTATATACAATCTAGCATTTGAAGACCAGTCTCCCCTATAAAGGCCAGGCTGGGGGGGGGGGGGGGATCAGACTACTGGTCCTCGCTTTATTCCAACTGTTGTAAGTAACAGTTTATAAAGGACATAATGCTCCCTTATTGGAGGGAAGATTATGTGTATTTTGTGATGAAAGCTTCTTTCTATTTCTACTATATTAATATATAAGCTATTGTGTATCATGTAAAAAAGTACTATATTTATATGTTCTATAAAGCCTTAAGCAAAACACATTTAACATGCATGCCACACCTTGCAGCCTGGCATGAAAGTGCTGGTTCTATATGCTGGATCTGATTCAAATTATAAGCCTAAGGCCTTTCCATGATAATATAAAACAAAAGCATACAAACAATAAAACGTTGAAAACACAGAACTGTCTTTTGGAGACCACCGACAGAGACCATGCCCCAGTAATACCACACTACCAATTACACCTGTAAGCATTACACCTGTACACTAACCACGTGGCATCTAAAAGCAGGCCATGTTCCCCATATACAAGATGTACATATTGTATGACTGTCAGTGTCCTGGCGGCGGCGCGTGGCGTTACATTCCACTTTACCCTTTCAGGACGGCATGTCGCTAAAAGATTATATTTGTCGCCATGATGCACCAATTCAGCCCTGGTGAGTAACTCACCGGTGCTGCATTGGTACCAAACAACCCTTTAGGAGTGTCTCATACTCTGTAGACTGTATAGGGTTGGCATGATGCTTAAATGCAGCCCTGGCGAGTAGGCCTATCTCACCGGTGCTGTATTGGTGATCATGCCGACCCTTTACTAACTTTAGCTGTTTAGGAGTGTCTCAACCCCTTAGGGTCGGCATGCTTGAATGCAGATCTGGCGAGTTACTCACCAGGGCTGTGAGTTACTCGCCAGGGCTGCATTCATGCATCATGACGACCAAGTGCATGATGCATTAAGGCATCATGCCGTCCTTGAAGGGCTACCCCGGGTGAGGAATGCCCCGTGTTTATCGTCACATCAGGCAGATCTACATTCTCAGAATGTCAGCTCAAGTCAATAAAACCGCCGCCACGGGATTCACTTTTAACCCTGCAAGGGCAGCATAGTGCTTTATTCATGCACATTTGCCGACCTTATGGGGTTGATACACTCCCGAAAGGTCTATGATGTAGCAAGCAGTCGGGCCAGTTACTTACCAGCACTGCATTGGTGCATCATGACGACAATGATGCTTTAATGCTGCTCTAGTGGGCAACGTGAGAGTGCATCATGCCAACCTTATTGATTGATACACTCCCGAAAGGTCACCATGATGTAGCAAGCAGAACGGCGAGTCACTCAGCGTTACTGTATTGGTGCATCATGACGACAAAAATCTTGACCTGTTTCAGCATCATGCCGGCCTTAAAAGGGTTAATAAACCCTTTAAGGATGGCATGATACCTTAATGCATCTTGGTCTTCATGATGCATGAATGCAGAGTATCTCGCCAGCGCTGCATTCAAGCATCATGTCGACCTGGCAGGGTTAAGACACTCCCAAAGGGTCGGCATGATGCACCAATGCAGCCCCGGCGAGTAACTCGCCGGGCTGCATTGGTGCATCATGCCGACAAATGTCAACTTTCACCGCCATGTCCTTAAAGCGTTAAGGTCAGCCGGGCATGTCAACATGCTGTGTGGTTGGTGGATTGTGTTTGTTTCTCAGACTTGACGAGAAGAAAGATATAGACCTTAGTTTTAAGGGTCCAAGTCATATGACTATTGCCAATCCCTTTTTCTTGTATAGCTTATCGGTACACTTTACATGCAAAAAATTTTCTTCTTCCAAAAACATGTAGCCTTGCCACATATTCATACCAGTTGTGATTCCCTCAACGATTTCAATATTTTCTTTATTAAAAGTTACCCTGGAATTGAAGAAATAGCTTAACAACTGTTAACAACCATTTAAGGATGGCATAATGCATTAATATATCATATCCTTGGTCATCATGATGCATGAATGCAGCCCTGGTGAGTAGCTCGCCAGTGCTTCATTCAAGCATCATGTTGACCCTACGGGGTTGAGACACTCCCGTAGGGTCAGCATGATGCACCGATGCAGCCCCGCAAGTAATTCACCGGGGCTGCATTGATGTATCATGACGACAAATGTCATCTTTTAGCGACATCCGTCTTTAAAGGGTTGATACACCTTCAAGTAGTGTTTGGAACGTGACTGGTTTAGGTGGAGTGGGGGGGGGGAGGGGATTGCACTGAAAATCCATAGATTGAAAGGGTTAGTCAGTACAGACTATCCTAGGTTGGTCATATTTGTGTTGGTCACAATGGTTATATTCAAAAATGACCGAGGGGTCAGTCAGTAGTGGCTAACCTAGGTTCATCATTGTTGTGTTTTATTTGTATACCACTAGTTGGGGCCACCTGTCATGACTACTCAGTGCCTCCCCCTGGAAATAAAAAGACTAAGGTGGGTTGGTCAGTACTGACCAAACCTGACAATAATAACTAATCTAGGTTAGTTGTATAGGGAGCCAAAAAATGACTAACTAGGCTAGGCACTAGTGACTGAGAGGTTGGGCGTATAGGAATATCAGTGTGGGGTCGGGTTTATGATGGGAATTATCACGGATTATCAACCTGCAGCCTACCCGGTACTAAATCTCCATAGTTACAAGGACATCTGCTTCAAGTCCCATCCCATACTGTCTGCCATTATTGTCAAATCACTCGATTCAATATTAGATACAATATATTTGATTCAACCTTAGCAGGACTGTACAGCAAATCATTCTCAATATTAGATTCACATAAAATGAATATAACCCTAAATCCATATAAATCCTACATATCTCACCATATGGCTACTGAGCACACATACTGTCGGATGGAGTGGGTGGGGGGGGGGGATGATGTAAGACTTATTTCAGACTTAGGGAGTGCTCATTTTCCATCAACGGGGTGGAGGGGGGGGGGGTGGTAAATATTTCCACCCCAACCTGGACGGGGATAAAAAATCCAACCCCTGCCGTGAGGGGGGGGGGGGGTCACCCGTTTTACGTGAAAAAAGCCAGTGCATTACACTTCAACAAAGGGGCGCGAAGCAAAATCTACCCCCCCTCCCCTGTTGTTAAAAATGATCAGTCCCTTGTGTGAGACTTATATATGTCTGAGGTGTGTTTGACCTTGGATCGGGGCGGAGTGTGCCGGGTCAAAGGTCACACCGGCATCCTGACAGGCGACAGACGCCATGCAGACGCAGCTCAGACGCAGCTTTAAGGATGAAGTAAAAATAAAGAAGTTTCAGAGTTGAGTAGAACAGGTTTATAATTACATTTGATGTACAAAATGTACTAGTATGCCTTTTCGTCTTTTTATGCAACATCTACACCTACCAAAGGGGCGGCATGTGATGCTCCGATATGGTGTTGTCCAGTTCGTGACAAATGATCATCATGATATCTTGAGGCATGATCTCTTAGAATTAGAAGTATCATATATGGGACCTCCTACAAGTCCAACACATGCTGCACAGAAATATGACGGATTCTCTAGTACTATGCTGCACACAACATTTTAGTCGTCCCTATTTTTCTCAGCTGAAACACATCCCAGAACACATCCCATTTATACTTGGCCTAAGACGGAAGAGGAGGGCCACCTTTATGCCAATGCTGTATACTATAGTGTACTCAGTCTCAATTAAAATGGATTCATGCTTCAAATGGGCTAAATAAATAATGTAAAAAAAAAAACCTACGTTTTTCCCAAGGTGGGATTCGAACCCATGAGGCCATACACAACTCCTACATGATCATGTGACCATAGCTGACCAATCAGTGAGCTACCTATCTCATTAAGAAATGATCCAGGATCCCGGATCATTTTCTAAGTAGGACATAGTCTTCATTAGATACAAACTTGTCCAGGCTTGTAGTGTACTCAGATACCTATACACATGGGTGGGGTATGAGAGATCACACTGCGTTGTATCTCTAGGGCCCCCGACGGTGGTCCCATGTCTCTTGTCGATTCTAAGAAATTGACCTATCATTTTCACTGCCAAAAAACACTTGTCGATTTGTCAACTTTATGGAAGGGAATGTATTAGAAAATTCTGAAATTCAAGACTTGAAATGATGCGTTCTTGTACATTATGGCACAACATATATTCCACAGGGGAAAAAAATGATATCATTATCAAATGCTACAATGTCTTGTGAGTCAGGGAAAACATATTATTGTCACTAAGTTTTTCCAAAAGCACTGTGTCCCGTGTCACAGCTAAGGAATGGCATTTGTCCCTTGTCACTCAACTTCCATGTCCCTTGTCGATCCTAAGAAGTGGATTTGTCCCCTTGTCGATCCTAAGAAGTACCTTTGTCCCGTTGTCGAATTTACCCGTCTGGGGCCCTATCTGTCTGTCTCTGTCTGTCTGTCTGTCTGTCTCTGCCTCTCTCTGCCTCTCTCTGCCTCTGTCTCTGTCTGTCTGTCTCTGTCTGTCTCTCTCCCTCTGTCTCTGTCTGTCTCTGTCTCTGTCTGTCTCTGTCTGTCTCTGTCTCTGTCTCTGTCTCTCTGTCTCTCTGTCTGTCTCTCTGTCTGTCTCTCTGTCTGTCTCTCTGTCTGTCTCTGTCTGTCTGTCTGCCTGTCTGTCTGTCTGTCTCTCTATCTCTCTGTCTCTCTGTCTCTCTGTCTCTGTCTCTGTCTCTGTCTCTGTCTCTCTCTCTCTCTCTCTCTCTCTCTCTCTATATATATATATATATATATACACACACACACGGTAACACAATATCTGCAGCCAATAGCAGCACACGTGCTCACACAATACCACACTTATTGCTGGTCATTCAGACAGAAGTAGTAATAGACACGGTTTGTAGCCGTGATTTTATGTCCCGGGTTTTATGTCATTCTCCATGTCCCATTGCAGGGTGGAGGGTGGTATGTAACTGAATATCACATCGTGAATCAAGTTGTTGTGAGATCTCTTTGTTTTTTGTGGGTACCATTTTGATTTCTTGTCCATAAATCTGGAGTGACACCACGGGAGTGACACCCACACCCCGGCAGTGCTACAGTGTATGATACGACACTAAACTGCTAAAGTTACAAAGCTCAAAGAAGTGGGGGTAAAAAGTGTTCCTGCCCCAAGGCGACTGACTTTGTACACCCCACCTCCCCCTCAGATCCTCTCCCTCCCCCTCCATTACCATACCAGATGGATTGCCTGTCTAGATCACCCCCCCCCCCCCCCCACACACACACACACAAACACACACACGTATTGGTTAAAATGTATCACCTAAGACTTGGCACCCCATCCTTGGTGTTACTTATAATTATAACAGCACTTATAATATAGGGTAAACTGACCTAAAGGTAACCACGTACCATGAGATATCCACCTTAATTATGTTGTCATTCATGCATGATAAGCCCTGTTTTGTGTATCATAGTACACTTTGAGTGATACTCTTTCCAGCAAAGGACACATAAATACAATACCATACATAAATAACTACATAATTAAGGTGGACATCTCATGGTATGTGGTTACCTTTAGGTCAGTCTACCCTACAACCACTATTTCTATAGGTATTCATATGGGGAAACAATCGCATTGTATGGGAAGGACCGTTCTCTACAAACCTCTACGCCCCGTGGCATCCACACTGTTAGAAGTAAGTAGTGTTCCTGTACAGCAACTATTGGGGGCAACTTTGGTTCCAGTAAATTCTGCTGTAGACCTACAGTAGAATCTACTGTAGACGCAGACATGAGTTCTAAAAAGGCTCACATATTCAACATCTTGGAGATTTGAACCCTCAGGTTCCAATCCATAGTCCTGAACCATGACCACTACACCAGTGAATCCATGTCAGGTGCATTGAAACACCTCCTACTTATGTGTGAATGGTAATGAGGTCAACACAGGATCCCTGGGGACAATTTTAGAACTAGACTTTTCATGTCTTATGGGTTAATATGAAAACTACTCTATTGCAGTAATGTACTAATAAGGACTGAACTACCATTAGTTGGAGTGCAATCTTGATAGCCTATAGATGTTTTTCAAAGTATTTTTACTATCTTTCATGCAGATTGTTGAGATACATTGGTCTTATCCTCTGCATAGTTTCAATAGTAACATTTCAGTGTACCAAAATATATTATACTTTAGAATTGCATCAGGAGAAATGTAGTTTGTGTGAGAGTTTCCTGCCGGGACTGGAACTGCTGACCCTCAGACTACATCTCCCACAGCTCTACCAACTGAGCTAGAGGGGCAATCACTTATATGTAGCCTGCATCAATAGGCTTTTGAAAAGATCAGGTCATATTTGAGCTGTGTAGTATGGTACTCCCTCCAACCTCTCTGCTCTCTCTCCCTCTGGTTGCTGGTTTGGGATTTGAACCTGCATCTACAGTAACAGAATTGTATGTGTACAGCAAAAGTTGCTGTATTATCTTTTACAGCTAAAGTACTGTATAGTTACAGCACATATTGCTGTTCACGAACAACAACTTTTTACAGTGCATAACAGCACAGGGAAATATCATAGGCAGCCTTTGTCAGCCTTACCAACAGCTCAGATATATATATGGCCCTAGACCCCTAAATTCAATATGGTGACATGGCCATTTCTTAAATCCAATATGGCGACATGACCATTTCTTAAAATCGACATGGGACATGGCCATACTAGTGACATGGGACATGGGGCATTTCTTAAGTCTGACATGCGACTTTTGCCTTAGTGACATGAATGAGAATAGCCTCATAGCTTGCAACATATATTATAATGCTCTCACCAAAAAGCAGAATTTTATTCTGAAGAATTTCAAAAATTCTCCATGTGGGCATGACCATGGCTGCCAACTAGCCTAGTACGATTTTCTCATTAATGATTATTCAATAGCCTTAATAGTCAGTTAGTTAGTGACACTAGCGACATGGGGTTTTCTCTAGTGACATGGGACATAGGTCATTTCTTAAGTCCGACATGCGACATGAAGACCCCCCCCCATCAAGGGCCCCATGCATATACATATGTACATATATACTATAGACAAACAGGCCTGGGGGGGGGTACTCAAATTTATTTTGACACGGGTGTGCGGCTTCGCCTCTGACAAACCCTTACCCTTGGTAAAAAGGGCCTATGTTTTCGAGAAATTTCCACGGCACCTCTCGATTAGAGCGATTTTGGACAAAGGTGCTTCTTTTTAAAGAAATTTGCCGAAGTTGGAGGGTTTTCGGTCAAGAGTGACCCTTTTTGCATGGATTTTGTCGAAAATTCGAAAAAGTGACCCTTGGCTAGAGGGATTTTAGCGAAAACAGACCCTTGGCTAGAGGGATTTTGCCGAAAACAGACCCTCGGCTAGAGGGATTTTGCTGAAAGCTGGCTGTTGGCTAGAGGGATTTTACTCAAAAAACCACCCTTGCCAGCCGCACACCTGTGTATACAAAATGTACCAAGTGCCCCCCCCCCCCGGGCAAACAGGGGATCTAGTACAGCAGTGTGCGGTTAGGGGACTGATGTCTCGGGGTTACATGCAGTATTGTATGATGGCTCGTACCCCAAGCATTGTACTAGAGTTGACAGGGTGACAGAGGGGGTCTGGATGGGGGTCCCCATGTCGCATGTCGATTTTAAGAAATAGCCATGTAACCTGTCACTTAAATTCCCATCTCCCATGTCGCTACTAAGAACATGTCATGTCCCATGTCGATTTTAAGAAACACCCTGTGTCATGTCACTTATTTTTTTCCTCATGTCACTAAGCTCCATGTCGAATGTCGATTTTAAGAAAAGGCCATGTCGCCATGTCGAATTTAGTGGTCCATACCCATGACAGACTGACATCTGACTGCTGTCACATGGCACCGGCAACCCCTCCCCTCCCCCTCACCTCCCCTCCCCTCCCCTATACAGAATATATATGTATAGTATTACCACATATTCTCGCATATAGGCCTAACTCTTGTATAAACCGCCCATGGGGGTTTCATTATGATCACTTTTAGCACTTGTGGCCCGGACTTGTGGCCACGTGGGGGCAAATTGGTTTTTAAGATTACAGGTAAAATGGGTGGCGTCTAGTCACTTGGCAAGTTCGTCTCTTGTTGCGGATTATAGTAGCAAAAAGTCGCGTAGAAGCCCCACCTTAATTGACTTTTTCCTGATCCTATAAGCCGCACTGGCGATCTGACTGGCATACTAGCCGCGGCTTGTACGTGAGAATTTTGGTATATGCCCCACACTTATACCATCACGTGATCGCCAACAACCAATCAGAAACCACCTCACAGTTCAGCAGGATCTATAGAACAGTGGATCAGAAGCCCAAACCAGAACAATTGTGATGAAAGCATGAGATCTATATATTTACCCCAGACGATAGCTAGACCAATTGAATGTATTGCCGAGCAGGATTTTAGATCAGGTTGCCATGGAAACCCCTTTCTCTAGCAACCATGATAAAGGACAAAAGTGTCTTATAATTAGTAGTATACAGATTAGTGAAATAGAAAGTGAAATAGAATAAAAAAAAACCACACCTCCTAAATTAATGGCAAAGCTTCACCCTTTCTTGTTACTGTTGCTATAGGAATGTGTCACTGTTGGCGCGCAGGGTATGCGCGCACCTGCTGTGCACCTGTCAGGAGTTTTCTATTTCACTGAATAGAATCTGAATAAATCTTTGTCTATTACTCTATAATTATGGAAACAAATCTGTGCATTGTTCGCCTCTTTACGGGTTGAAAAGAAGGATCGATGTAATCTGTAGATCTATACCAAGCAAAACAATTGCTAGACAGTTTAGGCCAAAAAGGTCTGTTTCAGGCAACCCTACCCTAGATCTAATCAAAATAGGGGCGATCCTAGCATGTTTTGGGATTTATCATTATTTATATTTCAATATTCATATTCCTCAAGATTTGAGCAAATCTCTGGTTGGTCAGGAAGAATAAGCTACTACTGTTTTCAGTTGCCTTAATAATTATCTGATTTCAGGAAATTGCTTTTTAACAAGTATGTCCTACATCTTTTTATATTCCTACTGGATGAATAAGTTAGCCACCCTGATAACTCGCTAGTCAAAGCGATCATTTGCAACTCATTTCAGGTGCCTTCAACAGTTAAAAACCCCGAAGAACCTACCCTAATTCTCAGGACAATATCGCCCGAAACAAACTTTTCTTTATTTTTGGCCTTACTCACAATGAAAAAAGTGCCCAGCTGAGTTGCCCTTCTTAACCCAGCGCTGCTTCTTATAAGGCTAAGATGACAGAAAACTAGCTGTAATAACTCATACTAAGGTAAAGTGGGCGTGTGGAGAAGACGGGGCCACGAGGCGGGTTTTTATCTGGTGTATTTGAACCATTTAAGGACCACATAATTCTTTAATGCAATATACCTTTATCATCATGATGCATTCATGCAGACCTGGTGAGTAACTCGCCAGGGCTGCATTCATGCATCACGCTGACCCTATGGGATTGATACACTCCTGCAAGGTCGTCATGATGCGTGAATGCAGCCCTGGCGAGTTACTCGCCAGGGCTGCATTCATGCATCATGACGACCAAGGGCCTAGCACTTGAACCATCATGTGCCCCTTGAAGGCTATAGTTATTGTTACCGTTCCGCTGTTTGGCGTCTCCACATTCAGAATGATAACTGACGTTACCCAGCTGCCACTTGTTTTACTTCTGACACATCGGGAATAAACTATGTTCTGATAATTCCTTTGTTATTCTATAGCGAGGAATGTAAATTTGTTATTGTTCATATTTTGGTAATGATAATCCATTGTTTTACTTCGAGAATTGGGCATGTGTTAATAAGGACTGTTATTGAGAGCTCACTTGCACTCGTGCAGTAAAAACACATACAAGTTAACCCTTAAATGACGACATGTCGCTAAAAGATGAATTTGTCATCATGATACTGATGCAGCCCTAATGAGTAACTCGCCAGTGCTGCATTGGTGCATCATGCCGACCCTTTGGGAGTATCTCAACCTCTCACGGTCAGTATAATGCTTGAATGCAGCACTGGTGAGCTACTCACCAGGGCTGCATTCATGCATCATGCCGACCCTATGGGTGTCATGCATCGATACACTATGCGGTCCTTAAAGGGCTAAGCCGTATAGATCTATAATAGAACCAGTAAAAACCTGCACACTTCATAAATAAAACACACTGAGAGAGGAAACTGTAGCCTTTACATCAGTTACTTTACACGTGGTAACAGGCTCGTGTTATAGCAGTAAATAACTGATTTAGACAGCTCAGGGTGATGGCTTAATTACACTATCTGTACTTTAGACCAATGCTGAGGGATTCTATATGCAGAGCTCGACCCATTTGTGAATCTAGAATTTAGCAAAATTAAGATCAAGGATATAAGGAATATTCAACAATTACGTCAATGCTAGGGGGTTGGAGGCTTTTGGTCTGGCATACAAATACTGTTTAAAATAATGACAAAAGTGTGGGTGGGATCTGGAAATGTCCCCAAAAATGTTTAATGTTCCCATATAAACGTGGTATGATTATGGGAATGTCAGGCATGTAAGTTATTATTTTATATTAATACGTAAATTTTTATTTGATCTTTTTTTTTACTAGCTAGCCCCTCTACATACCCTGAAATTTGTAAGAATTGTGGAAATTTCTTCGAAATCTGCATACCCCATGCTGCCTTTCTATTTCACATCATTTTCTGAATTTGAAAATGGTAGCCAGCTCTGCGCAAACCCTAAAATTGACCCAAGAAATTGTAAAAATATGAAAATTTCTTCAAAATTGCATAAAAATAACCAGGGTCGGCCCTCTTTTGATAGGCTCGGCCGGGTGACCTGAAACAAAACTTTTTCTTATTTGGCCTCATCAGTGTTGTAAGAGAAAGTAGTGGATAGGTGCTGGGCAGCTAGAGACGTAACGTGAGATGGTCCTGGGTCGGAGGCCCTCCTGATGTCCAGGTGGCTATTTTCAGTTAAACGCGACCTCTTCTCCCTGGCCCCACCCTTACTTCTTTCACTCCCCCTGCCTATTGTGACGCCATCAAGCCACTTGGTTGGCACTTTTGTGAAAATAAACGGATTATATTTCAATAAGATGTCGCGGGTGTAATGGTTATGGTCTGGGGTCGGCTTGGGTCTGCGTGCAGTCCATGGTGGGGAGAACAGCTAGAGGAGCCCAGTGGGCACAAAATACTGTTCAACGTTGAACCAACATTAAATCAACATTAAATCAACATTAAATCAACATTGACAACAGTTTACCAATATTGATTCAATGTTCTGTGCCCACTGGGAGAGAACAAGAGTAAATATATGGGCCTGGACTTTCAGCTGTGGGCCAGGGAACCGATTCTTGATCAGTAGGTAATTCCAATTTTGAAATTTTATGTGTCGGGTTTAGTTTAGCAGCGACTGACACAGTTTGCAGTTTTAGTTTTGAAATATATATTCATTGCCTTAATCATGAGATATACTATCATGGCATGCATTTCCTCTGGCAATTACAAGAGGAGAATAGCTACCTTGATAGAAGTTAGCCTTCATACATATTTACACTCATATGTAAATAGTGCAATACTCAAAATCTATCCTGTGGTTTTATGGCAGTTTTGTCAATATGGCTCCATGACCCTCTGACTCTCCCTATATTAATGCCGTGCAGGGAGCCGAAGGGAGGGGGGGGGGGGTTTAAAGCGTCTGCACGGTTGGTTAAGGATTGGGTTTCCTGGTTTGGATTTAGAGGTCAATATTACCTCGTGTCCCTCTATTAAAGGGAATCTAATCAGGCATGAATCGGGGAACAGTGGTGGACAGAGCTGTGTTAGAAGTAAGAGGGCGGGGTGGGGGGGGGGGGGGAGGGCTATAAAGGGACAAGTGCGAGGGGGAAGGGGAAGGCCAAGCATATATGTTGCAGGTAACCAAACCTTACATCGAAGCGCAGAAGTAACCCTAACTTCATATCATAGTTATTATATAATAATGTATACAGATTTCCTCTAGCAATTTTAGAATTTATATAACTTTAGGCTTGCCCTAGTATGACGAACCAGGCCCGTAACTAAAGCCCTCTTCGCGGGGTGGTTCGTTTTTTGATAAGGTGGAACTAGATAAATTCAATGGTGGAACTTGCTGGATTTCATTAAAAATGTGCAAATAATGGCTCTATTTGTACTCATAACTATAATTTAAATGAGCCGTATAATAAAATGGACCATACTTTCATGGTATACTCTCCAGAGACCTTATGATTGTCCGATTTACAAGCAGTGAAAACTGACCTGGAGTTATTAGATTATCTCCACTTTCAGGCTAGCTAGGGTGGAGCTTTTTGGGTGCATCAGGGCTGTGTGTGTGTGTGGGGGGGGGGGGGGGGGGTCGTTCGAACTGACGACCCCCCCCCCCAATAGTTACGGGCCTGCGAACTCATCTGTGTGCATCATTATTGTTTGAGGTTTCTTCTGCTCAACCCAGATATGCCTAAGGAGGCAATACTGGGAAATCACGGCCTCTGATTTATGGGCTGTTTTTTTAAAGTGACGGTAGGCACATATGGGTTAAACATGTACATGTACACAGTGGTCCACCAACAGGGGCCACACTCAATTTGGACGTAACCGAGACCGTATCATCTGTTCATAGGTATACAGGCTATAACTTAGTATAAGGCTGCCTTCACTGTATTTCGCGTACAGCTTGGTACTCGTCCTATAACTACAACCTATCCAAATGAAATTGAAAACATGACGGAATAAACGATCAGAAAGAGAAATATATATATATCAAAAGATTTCTTTCCATGCTGCGTGAAACTATAACTATATATACTGTCTTGGCCTTTTATACAATAGGGGTGGTGCGATGTGGGATGTGAGGGGGGGGGGGGTGATGTGTGCGTATGTGCGTATACATGTGCGTCTGTGTGTGTGTGTGTGTGAGGGGGGGGGGGGGTGATGTAGAATGGGTGCATGGGGCGTGTAATGGCGACCAGCATAGAGCACACTCAGGGCATTATTCTGTGTGTCTGCTCCAACTTAACCCTTTAACCCTTTAAGGACGCCATGTCGCTAAAAGATGACATCTATCGTCATGATGCGCCAATGCAGCCCCGGCGAGTAACTCACCGGTGCTACATTGGTGCATCATGCCGACCCTACGGGAGTGTCTCAACCCTGTAGGGTCGGTATCATGCTTGAATGCAGCACTGGCGAGTTACTCTGCAGGGCTGCATTCATGCATCATGCCGGCCAAGGGCATGATACATTAAGGTATCATGCCGTCCTTAAAGAGGGTAAAGGACAATGTTTTAATGCACCATGCCCCATTGTTGGCATGATACACATGAATGAAACAGTGGGGAGTACCTTGCATGCCACTGCCTTGGTGCATCATGCCGACTATACCAGGTTGATACACCCCACAATGGGCTGGCATGATGCATCAATGCAGCACTGGCAAGTTACTCACCAGCGCTGCATTGGTGCATCATGACGACAAATGGGCATGAAGCTTTGATGTAGCAGACTGTCCGTAAAGGGTTAGACCCTTCATCTGAGAGGGGCTTTATATTATACATCTAGTAATACAGAGTACCATACAGTGTGCATTGATGGGTTCACCCGAGGGGGGGCCACTCCCTGTCTTTTCTACATATATGTGTGAATATCACCCAAAATCGTGTACCCCAATCACGGGGGGGGGGGGGGGGGGTCAGGAAGACATGATATCATTTTTACGAGGAATCTAGCAAAAAGACATACGCTAATGATGAGTGACTTTGGAAAATATTCCTTTATCACGGGTTACCATGAAAATGATACCAATAATATGCCAAAAAAAGACCATTTAAACGGGCATATGGTCTTAAGATATACCCCTCTCACTCAAAACCCTAAATGGGCCCCATATCAAAGGCCTTGGCCGGTCCGTGCCCAGGGACACATGGTATCCAAATTTGAAGGAGTACCCCCCCCCCCGTGTGAGGTTAAGCCAACACTGATCAGCAGTGTCCAACGCCACAGTCATAAACACTGTTTGTATTTAGAACCTGACAGATGACTGGTGTTTTAAATGTGGACCATGGTTAATCACTACACATGAGATAGAGACAGAGAGAGAAAGACAGGCAGACAGGCAGGCAGACAGACGGAGACAACACCAGTATTAGCCGGAGAGAGAGAGAGAGAGAGAGAGAGAGAGAGAGAGAGAGAGAGAGAGAGAGAGAGAGAGAGAGAAAGAGAGAGAAAGGTACTAGAGAGGGAGATACAGGGAGAGAGAGAGAGAGAGTGAGAGAGAGAACGAGAGAGAGAGAAGAGAGAGAGAGAGAGAGAGAGAGAGAGAGAGAGAGAGAGAGAGAGAGACACACACACACACACACACACACACACACAGACAGACAGACAGAGACAAACAGACAGAGAGACAGAGAGACAGAGAGACAGATAGATAGTGACAGAGTTAGTATTAACAGGAGACAGACAAAGATATACAAAAAGAGACTGATAGAGACAGACAGGAAGACAGAGAGGAAGACAGAGAGGTCTGACAGACAGAGACAGACAGAGAGAAACCCACACAGACAGTGACAGAGTTAGGCAGAGACTTAAAGGGATCGTTATAGGGTGAGACTTCAAGGAGGAACGACAGGGGGATGGGTGCGCTAACAACCCTGCTCCACCCAATCCCACCAATTCTATTTCTATTATAAGTTATAATCTGAGATACGCCCACAGGTCACCACGAGTGGGATCATGAATAGTCGTTTCTGCTTTGCCTCATGCACTCAAACTCGCTCAACCAGTACCTTTTTCCACCACAAGGGCTGCAAATGGGACTGGTGGAACTGCAATGTTATGATTATTACTTCCTGTCAGGCTGTGCACAGGAATTGGTGTACAGGATTTGATTGGTCAACTCCTGAGGGCAAGTTAGTGAAACAAGTTTTTTATATGAGTTTTCCCAGCCTCTATTATTACGGAGTCGGGGCCTGAGACGGTGTGCACTCCGATCAAGGCTTTGCATTTCCCATAATATTCCGACCCCACCAGTCTATACAAACACACAGCCTGGGTTTATTGTCAGTCCGACTTCATTCCCATTATTTACTCTGCAAATATATCCACTACCAGATCTCCACCCTACTCGTAGATTACATGCCAGAGGGGGGGGGGTACTCAGTACGTGTAGTAAAGTAACCCACGAGTAACTGAGTGTATGTCAAAATAACCACGACAGCCTCTACTGTCGTGGTTATGAGGCCACCAGTCAGTATACCATTGTTATTATTACATAACTCACTTACGAGGGGGTTATCTGACTTAAACCACAGCGGAGGGGTAACACAAAGGAATTCACACCGTGGTTATTTACACTTAGGCTCATATAACCTCACAGCTGTGGTTTAAAACAGATAGACAATGGTCATGTGAGGCTAACTCAAAATATAACTACTGTAGAGTGGCAGGCACCCTATAAGATAAGGGTGCCAGCCATTTTACTGCGGTAGTTTTGAGTTAGCCTCTCATAACCATAGTCTATCTATTACTTGACCTTCGGTTATGTGAAAATAACTAAGCCTAAGTTATTTTCACATTTCGCATTTCACACCTTAAATTCACACCCGGGATCGCATGCTCTCTCTTCTTAAATATACCGTGCCCACGACCGGTAGATCGTGAGTCATAATGACTTTTGACATTATCCTATCATGTAAAGAATTTGGCTAGCTCCAGGTTTTAACAGAGTTCAGGGAGTTGTATTGTGCAATTTAAGTTTGTAAAATTAATGTGTTTAGACCTAGCTTGGTACCTTGCCAGCCTTCTGACACAGGGCATATCTTGTTCTGTCCTCAGGTTAAGTTCGTTCTGTACACTGAAAAAGTAAACCTCCAGACTCATCTAAGTGACTATCATAAAATAAATGAGTTGCCTAACCTATCAGGTTACCATCCCACGAATAGAATCTGGAGCTGCCAAATGTCAAGTTTTGGGTTGCCACATGCCAAGTGGGTCTCCTATCTGACAACTCCAGCTAGAAGACCCGCTTCCTTGTCACTTAGACAAGTCTGGAGACTGGTTTGTGGGATGGTAGCCTGATAACTTTTAACTCGTTTATTTTATGACAGTCACTTAGAAGAGTCCGGAGACAAGTTAACGTTTTCAGTGTAGGAGCTACCAGAAAGAACACGTAGAATCAGTGTTTTTATAGGGTATACTTAGACTATACCACTGTACGAATTACAGCTAAAACAAATTATCAGCTCATTGTAGTTAAAGCCCCAGCGCCCCTATATATAGGACTGACTACCTGTTCCGGCTCCACTCTGACTGCCACTGGAGGGGTACCGAGATCTGCGCCTTTAAGCGTTATGGCCCTTTACTACATGGGCCCTCTCTATGTTAAACCTATGGCAGTTCCGGACTCTATGCTCCCATCGGATACAGTGTAACCATACTTCATGGCCAATACGTTTGTTCATTTCTATACAGTAGGAACGTGTGATTAACACAAAACCCCACTTATTGATATATCCATGTACAAACTGAAAAAGTAAAGTTGTCTCCAGACTCTTCTAAGTGACTGTCATAAAATAAACAAATTAAAGGTTGTCTAACCTAACAGTTTACCATCCCACAAACCCGTCTCCAGACTCGTTTAAGTGACAAGGAAGCGGGTCTTCTAGCTGAAGATTGCATAAGGAAGACCAACTTAGCATGTGCCAGCCCAAAACCTGACATTTGCCAACTGCAGATTCTATTTGTAGGATGGTAACCTGATAGGTTAGACAACTTTTGACTCGTTCATTTTATGACAATCACTTAGACGAGTCTGGAGACAGGTTTATTTTTTCAGTGTGTGATAAACACAAAACCCCACTTATTGATATCCATGTACATCATACCTCACTTGTTGAAGCCGGGTCATATCACACTCACCCTTCAGTTTCGTGTGATATGACCCAGCTTTAACTCGTGAACTTTAATGTACATGTATTTCAACAGCATGGAGTTTGTCTATATATCACAGAGGTTGTTAACCTTCTACAATTAATGTCTACATAATAAAAAACTAGTCCTCTAATGGTTTTGGATCTCAGCCAGCCTGAAATATAGTGTGTCCTTTAGATGAATAAGCTTTGATGAGGTTTTACAACGCCTGCCTCTGGCTCTGCCAGTATAGTCACAAACAGTGAATGAAAATGACCTAAATCAATATTTCTCATACTAATAGTTAAGTTGTATAAAAAAGATCTGTGGCCAGTACTGTCTTCTCAGGTGCATATGCTAGGGGCTGTGTCTCACGACCTTGTGCCAATGTTTTTGTCTCTGACTGGGTGCCAGCTCTGACCGGGTGCCAGCTCTGACCGGGTGCCAGCTCTGACCTGCCTGAATAAAAACGGATTATTTAGGGCAGATGGAGATAGAATTTGGCTGAAAAGTTTAATGGATGTTAAAAGTCTTTAAACTAGTCATTTGTTGCCCATTTTTATCATCATTTGCCCTAAATAACCTGTTTTTATTCAGGCCGGTCAGAGCTGGCACCCGGTCAGAGCTGGCACCCGGTCAGAGCTGGCACCCAGTCAGAGCTGGCACCCAGTCAGAGACAAAAACATTGGCCCATGGTCGTAAGACACAGCCTAGGGCAACATGAGACAGCTTATCATCATGTAATAATGTAAGGGGGCCAATTTGATGATTTATGATTGATTTTATAACTGATAGCATCACATTGTAATAGGATAAATTGCACTTCAACTCATGCTTCATAAATTAAAATTGCCAAAAACCATCACTTCTGATGTCAGACATGATCATTTATGCTTTAGGACACATGAAATGTGATAGATTCTGAGAAAACACATCACACAGATGGTGTTATCTTTCTCATCAATCATATCTGAATTAAGGGTCTAGATTGGATTTGATACTGGGTTTATTATCGTGTATGAAATATATCCTGGGGGCTCTATCATATACCATAGAACTGTGACATAAGCTAAATTAACAGTAAGGCGAAAAGAGAGAGGTTTGTTTCAGGTCACTCAGCTGACCCTTTCTAATCAGGGCCGACCCTACGTTTTTATGCATTTTTTAAGAAATGTTAATATTTTGACACTCTTTTGGGGCCATTTCTAGGTTTACAAAATTTTCGAAAAAAGTTTCCCGTTTTTACAGTTTTGGGCCGATTTTAGGGTACCTAGAGGGGCTGTAAAAAAAAGTTTAAAAGAAAAAAATCCGACCTACCAACCCTAGAGTTTCTTCCCATGTTACCTGAAACAAACCTTTTTTTTATTTGGCCTAATTCAAATTGTGGGTGTTTATGTGATGGGTTCTGGTGCCTGAGGTTGTTCCAGGGACAGGGAAGGTCACAGGGGGGGGGGCACTCTACCATTTATTTCATGGTGAATACCACACTCCCATTGACTTGACCTTGGAAGGTCGTATTTACCCCCCCCCCCCCCGTGAAACAACCCTCCCCCGTATTTCACGGCCTATCAAATCAACAACATTGATCTAACCACGGTAACTTTGCAATTAAGTGGAATTTTGATGAATATTGTAAATAATAACGTGAAATAAACACAAAGGAACCTTCGTAGAGTTCCCCACTGAGGGTTATTTTATTCGGTATTGCCTCGTGAAATAACCCTCAGTGAGAAACTCTACTCGTGCACCTTTGTCTATGTATTGGATAACCTCTGCAGCATGACTCTAAAAAGCGGTGGTGGTGAATTTCCATTAGATCCTGAAAAGGGGGCGGTCAGATGCCGTCAAGGCCCTGATAAGTAGGGTGGTTAAAATCATATAATTAGATGGAGCAGGTTTTCTTGCTGAAAGGGATGAATAAATTGTGTTTGTACAAAATTCAGGGATACCTAAACTTGCTATAGCTCAGCAAATTTTCCGAACTCTGAAAAGTGGGGCGGTCAAATCTCCCAACCTCTAAAATGTAGGGCAGTCAAATCTCCCAACCTCTGAGAAGTAGGGCAGTCAAATTTCCTAATCTCTGATAAGAGGGGCGGTAGGGCGGTAGGGCGGCAGTTGTTATCTACCCTCAAAGACTCAGTAACCCCCCCCCCCCCTAGAAGGTGATCCATTAGCTATGGTAGCATATGTCACATTTGAATATGTACAACGACAGATGGGAGATGGGAATGGAGATATGATAGAAGTCGATATTGGTATCGGTAATATGTGGCCTCCTTAAAGCAGAAAGAGTCCAGTCCTGCATGTTTAAAAATAGCCATACATGGCTGGTGAAAGATCCCCATGTTTTGACTGTGGGTGAACTGCAGGACCTCATTACAGACAAAGTAAAAGGTTTACAGGACCAAAGAAGGTTCCACGCTTATCTGTAGACACATAGCTCTCAATATTCACTCATGATCAGATATATGCTTGTTTGTTGATCTTATGTTAATAAACCAGTAGTTTATAAGACAAACTTTCTGTTCACACTAGGCCTGACACCTAACAGGACCCCCAGTGATTAAAGCAGGGGTCTATCATCGGCTGTACATTTGTACAGTCAATTCCAAATTGACTAGATGCACCAATGCATTGTGCCATCCTCCATGGAAGCATTAAGGCATCCTGAAAATGCACTGTTATTTCTCTAATGCTATCAGGAAGCACCATAGCGCGTTTCACTTTGGTGTTTACACCCCTTTTCAAATATCTAGACCAACCCTTGAATCATTATTACCTCAAAGCCTTGGCCGGGTTACCCGTTAGTGCGTGATCTGCCAAAACGAGTACAAACCAATTAACTATGCCCGTGTAGGTAGTTATGCAGGGGTAATTCAACCATTAAGGACGGCATGATACCTTAATGCATCCCATGCTTTGTCATGATGCATGAATGCAGCCCTGGCAAGTAACTTGTCAGAGCTGCATCATGCCGACCCTGCGGGGTTGAGGCACCCTGAAGGGTCGCCATGATGCACCAATGCAGCGCCGGCGAGTTACTCGCCCGGGCTGCAATAGTGCATCATGACGACAAATGTTATCTTTTAGCGACATGTGTCCTTGAAGGGTTAAAGATGCCCTTGTTGGTAATTAACCAGAGGTAACTAAGGATCCAGGTAATTATACAGGTGTACAGGTGTTCTATAGACCAATGCAGCAAGAAAGGATGACTTTTTCATAATAAAGTTGTGTTTATGTTGATTTTAGCAGAATCCTCATAACATTGTCTGTAATGGCTATGTTTGTGAACATATCATATCAGGAGATTCACACCATAATTGTCTCTCAAAAAATGTATACCAAAATGCAAGATTTTGAGGTTATATTTAGGTACTTGTCGGTCACACTTCAGAAATGGTAAAAAAACTTTATCAACCACTTTTCTGAAAAGTCACCCTTTCTTTCTGCATTGGTCTATAATATAGTATATTTAAAAAATATACATAAGGGGGGGGGGATAAAAAATGTTGAACCCTTGACCGGGCTGGGGGGGGGGGGGGTGTAAAAAATTTCGCACGCTCCTCGCAGAAACCCGCCACCCCCTGTTGTTAAAAAATTATCACTCCCTTATTAGAGTTGTCAGTAGAGGCAGGGTACCTCTGCCCACGGTGGCCGAGTTGACGACACCACGTGGCAGGCTCTACCAATCAGCTTTCCATATTTATCCATTTTTATCATGTTTTTCATAAAAGATTTGCAAAAGATGCGCGCAGTGATGAGAAACCATTTTTATTTTTTTGATTGGCCTTAAGATGGATCCAAGCTAACACTTGTAAAGGATAAATTATTATTTACATTTACATGGTGTCTTCACCATCTGATTTCCCTCAATGACAGATAAGGGCCTCATCTGTCCTCTTCTGTCATGTTGACGCCAAACCTTTATACTGCATGCTTTTCATCTCTCTGTGTCTGTTCTTTGCATTCCTCCCTCCCTCCTCCGCTCACTCTTTCTCTCTCCCTATCTCCTCTCTCCTCCCCCTCTCTCCCTTTCTCTCTCGCTCCCCCCCTCTCTCTCTCTCTCTCTCTCTCTCTCTCTCTCTTTCTCTCTCTCTTTCTCTCACACACACTCTCTCTCTCCTCCGCTCCACCTCCCCTCCACCTCCCCACATGTCATGTACTCTAACTTTCTCTGTCCCTCTGCCTCTCCCTATGGATCTGTCTCGCCCTCTCCCTTGTACTCCTCCCCCCCCCCCCCCCGCCCACATGTCATGCACTCTGTGGGAATGCCCCTGTTGTCCCTGGTCCCGCTCCCCCTGACGTGTGTAGTAGGGTTGTGGTAATGTAAACAGGCACATTAACCCTTTAAGGATGGATGTCACTAAAATGTGCCATTTGTCGTCATGATGCACCAATGCAGCCATGGTAAGTAAGTTGCCGGGGCTGCATTGGTGCATCATGCTGACCCTTTGGGAGTGTCTCAACCCCAAAGGGTTGGCATGATGCTTGAATGCAGAGTTACTTGCTAGGGCTGCATTCATGCATCATGACAACCAAGGGCATGATGCATTAATGCATGATGCCGTCCTTAAAGGGTTAACAGACATATTAATTAGTTAGTACTTATGGACGGCTACTGAATCATGGGTAATACACCCCTCACTCCCACACACCCGTCTGTAACCGGTGTCCTGACATTACGGTGCATTCTGGGGAGGCTGGGAGTGGTGAATAATTGTATACAGGATCATTAGCTATGAGTAGTATAGTATGTATCGGAACGGGACTATAGTTAAGTACTGTTTATTACTCAATCGACCTGCAGCCAATCAGAGGCCTCCATTTGGTCACGTGACCCCCTCATTTGCATAATTACGTAATAGGCCACGCCCCCTCATTTGCATAATTACGTAATAGGCTACGCCCCCTTGATCACCAGCCAATCAGAGGCCACCATTTGGTCACGTGACCCCCTCATTTGCATAATAGGCCACACCCCCTTGATCACGTGACCCTTTCATTTGCATAATAAGCCACGCCCTCTTGATCACCAGCCAATCAGAGGTCGCCATTTGGTCACGTGACCCCCTCATTTGCATAATAGGCCGCGCCCCCTTGATCACGCGACCCCTTCATTGACATGATAGACCACAACAACATCACGTGACTATCTTTGTTTGTAAACAACACCACGTGGCTCTCTTTGTTTGTAAACAACACCACGTGGCTCTCTTGTTTGTAAATAAGACTTACTAAGTTTAGGCATAGGTAACAGCAGTGTTTGTAAATAACGCCTACTATGTTTTCAGTCATAGGTGTCTAGAGCAGCAGCAGCAGCAGCATCTTCAGCAGCAGCAGCAGCAGCAGCCGCGTCATAAGTGTCTAAAGCAGCAGCCACGTCATAGATGACTAGTGCAGCAGCAGCAGCAGCATCTTCAGCAGCAGCAGCAGCAGCAGCAGCATCATAGGTGTCTAGAGCAGGAGTAGCAGGAGTGTCATAGGTGTCTAGAGCAGTGGCAGCAGCAGCAGCAGCAGCATCATAGGTGTCTAGAGCAGGAGTAGCAGGAGCGTCATAGGTGTCTAGAGCAGTGGCAGCAGCAGTAGCAGCAGCGGCAGCAGCAGTAGCAGCAGCAGCATCAACAGTATCTTCAGCAAAAGCAGCAGCAGCCGCGTCATAGGTGTCTAGAGCAGCGGCAGCAGCATCTTCAGCAGCAGCAGTAGCAGCAGCGGCAGCAGTATCTTCAGCAGCAGCAGCGTCATAGGTGTCTAGAGCAGCAGCGTCATGGGTGTCTAGAGCATCAGCCGCAGCAGCAGCAGCATCTTCAGCAGCAGCAGCAGCGGCAGCAGCAGCATCATCAGCAGCAGTAGCAGCAGCAGCAGCAACATCTTGAGCATCAACAGCATCTTCAGCAAAAGCAAAAGCCCGTAACTTAGCATCATGGGCATCAGTCATAGCCGTAACAGCGACACTGCGACTAGCATAAGCAAAACAGGCTATTTTTTTAGCAGCTGTACAAGCATTAATAGCATTAGCCCTAGCAGCAGCCGCAACAGCGACACTTTTAGCAGACGTTGCAGCATCAGTAGCAGCAGCATCGGTAGCAAGAGCGGAAACAGTAGCAAAAAGATTAGCAGCACGAGCAGCAGCGGCGAGAGTAACAGCAACGTTGTTAGCAGCATTGGCAACTTCGTATGCAGCATGTGTAGCACGAACAGCGATACGAGCTTCACGTTTTGCACGAGCAGCAGCATTAGCTGCAGAAGTAGCCCTCACACTTTCCAGCCACCCGTACGAATCTTGATAAAAACCAACCTCCACCTTGCTACTTGTTGACTCATCAGTAAACATGGGCGTCTCCTCATGTGGTGTTGTCGCGGCTCTGTAGTAGTGTTGGGATTGCTCACATTCGGTAGAACGTAGAGTGATTCCTGATGACGCCATGCTGAAGGTGGTTGAAGAAGTGTGTGGGACTCATGTTTCACTCTCGCTTATGTACTAGGCTCCGAGATAAGCTTCTTAACTCAGGAGGAAAACTCTCACTAGGAAGGCGACCGGCTGTCTACCTGTGTAGGTGCGGGTTCGTTACATCTTTAATCCTGTTCGACCCTCCGAGGAAATACATGAAAAAAACAAAAGACTCGAATCCGCAGACAGTAGGAAGCTATAAGGAGCTTAACTCGTGTTTGATTTAAGCTGTCTACCACACGCACGCGCTTGTAGTCACAGCTAGAGTGGCAGACTTCTGTCCGCCCGCTGGCGCATGACAATCGACTTTAGACACCCCCTGTAGTTTTTTTTTTGCATACACAGTTGACTAGCATCTTAAGCTCTTACTCAGCTATAAGCCCATATACATGTAACGTGCATTACTCTTCTTTATGGTAATTATCAGATCGATTTAAGGGTGGAAAGGGCTTAGGTGATGTAGATCCCTCTCTAGCTGAAAACAGGCTTAGGCTATAGCATGTAGGCAGCTGGCCGCGTTAAACATCCCCTGTAGTTTTTTTGTATACACTCTCGATCCCCTCTCTAGGTGAAAACAAAAGCTTAGAAGATGAGGTGATCCGGCCACTGGCTGGCGCGTCACACCTGGCGTTAATCACCCCCTGTAGGCTTTGTATACGCTCTCTAGGTGAAAACAAAAGCTCCCTCCACGGGCTGGCGCGTCACACCTGTCGTTAAAACGCCCCCTCGAGTCTTAGTATACACAGGTGCCCCGCCTTATCTATTCACCAGCTATAAGCCCATATACGTGTACATGCGATTTTTGATACCCTCTCTGGAATAGGGTGGGGCTCAAGGTGAAAACAAGATTAGTCCATTCGCTCTCTCAGCTATATAAAGAGCCTCAATTGTTCTTGCAACAGCACTTCACCACCAGTACACTATCAGTCACGAGGCAGATGTTTGCGGTATGGGTCATACAGGTTACCTACTAATAGCGGTTTGGGTGAGTAGATCACTTTTTTTCCCCTAAAAAACAACAAAAAAAAACCACTTATGACTCAGGTATGTATATGTAGCACTGTTAGTGTAAGTACACAGTAGAATCTACTGTACTATAGACTCAGCCCTCTGAAGACGGCGGAGCGCGTTAATGCGCGGGTCTGTGGCGGCGTCACTTGTTTTTTTATTCTAACTAAAAAGTCAGAAGTCGATCTACGACCAATCAAAGACAAATTTGTGATAAGTTCAAACTAAATAAGAGACAGTTTGAGCGTCTCTTAGTCGCTGTCAAAGATGCGAATAACGAACGCGCTGAGGGCAGGGGTTCAGGTCACGTATAGTTCCTTGCTCTTTCGTCAGATGGCGCCACAATAGGGGATTTGTACATTCCTACGATGCTCGCGAACATTTCAACGCATAATGAGCTATATAGGCAACAAAGTGTGCTTCTGAATATATTAAAATATAAAAAACAATTCAATATTGTGTATTTCTGATAGAAATGAGGCAGTTTCTTTGAATACCAACTAAACTATAGCGAGATGAAAAATACCACACCATATCTAAGGCTTTATAAAAGATACATAGGCAGAAACTCTCGCCGAGTCGGTAATCTGAAAAACGAATCAACTCGTTGTGCCACAAGGGCCCCCATCCAACGGGGGCCTTTTGAGCTCAGTCATGTTGTTTCTCAACACTAGGTGTAATTAATTACGCCCATGTTGAGTAGCATCTACTAACCAACTGACAGTGTCAGTTGGTTGGCCCCTCTTTAGGGGCCACACAATAAATAAAGAATAGAGTCCTAAGGGAACGTTCACAAACGTCTACCCTTCCTACGGGGTGGGTGGGTCTTTGGGTTTAGTGACAAAACAGCGACATGTCAGCTCTCTTTTTTTTTCCAAGTCTACATATTATTTATGATTAAAAAATTTTAAAAAAAAAACCACGATAATTAAGTGCGCTGTACAAAAACTGAATAGAAAAATAACCAAAAATAGGTTGGTAGCTGATCGGTCGTTGTCACACGGTGCAGAAAATTTACTTTTTTTTCTTTTTTTTTCTTTTTTTTTTTTTCTTTTTTTTTTTTTAGAAATTCTATATTAGGACCACAGACGGGGCACATGTGACACTTGTCGAATATAAGAGATACCAATGGGTCTTGTCGAATTTAAGAACTAGGTCTTGGCCATTGTCATTGACTATTTTGAGAAGTAGTCTTGCCCGTCTTGCCCCTTGTCGCCAACTCCCAGCACCCCCTGTGTCTCTTTGTCCATATTGGCTAAAAACAGGACATTGTTGCCTTGGCTATTTTACCCCCCGTCTGGGATCTTATTACTTAATCACCTCGTCTTGACCCTGTGGGGTAGTGGGTATATGGAATAACCATGTCCAGGTGTACTCTATCTGACACATAACCGAAGGTTACTGAGTTATGTAATAATAACTGACCTATGAGGTCGCCAGTCAGTTTGCCGTGATTATTTTGACACACTCTCAGTTACTCGTAGCACATCTAATACATAATTAGACTCAGCATCATATAAGGCAGTCTCGACCACGCCACGGCTGCATATCGGACCAGGGGGATAGTCTGGCAGCGACCCGCCACCCCGTTCACAAGCTGTGTACAGCACCCCGTTTCTCTTTGTCCATATTGGCTAAAAAAACAGGACATTGTTGACTTGGCTATTTTACCCGTCTGGGTCTTATTATTTAAGCACCTCGTGTTGACCCTGAGGGGCAGCGGGTACATGGAATAAACGTGTCCAAGTGCACTCTATCTAACACATAACCGAAGGTTACTGAGTTATGTAATAATAGTTATGTAATAATAACTGACCTATGAGGTCGCCAGTCAGTTTGCCGTGATTATTTTGACACACTCTCAGTTACTCGTAGCACATCTAATACATAATTAGACTCAGCATCATATAAGACAGTCTCGGCCACGCAGGCTGCATATCGGACCAGGGAGATAGTCTGGCAGTGACCCACCAGCCCGTCCACAACCTGTGTACAGCACCCCGTGTCTCTTTGTCCATATTGGCTAAAAAAAAAAACAAAAAAAAAAACAGGTCATTGTTGACTTTGGCTATTTTACCCGTCTGGGTCTTATTATTTAAATCACCTCGTCTTGGCCCTGTGGGGCAGTGGGTATATGGAATAACCGTGTCCAAGTGTACTCTATCTAACACATAACCAAAGGTTACTGAGTTATGTAATAATAACCACCCTATGATCCTATGAAGTCGCCAGTCAGTTTGCCGTGATTATTTTGACATACTCTCAGTTACTCGTAGGGTATCTAATACATAGTTAGACTCAGCATCATATAAGACAGGCTCGGCCACGCCGGCTGCATATCGGACCAGGGAGATAGTCTGGCAGTGACCCACCAGCCCGTCCACAACCTGTGTACAGCACCCCGTGTCTCTTTGTCCATATTGGCTAAAAAAAACACCAAAAAAAACAGGTCACTGTTGACTTTGGCTATTTTACCCGTCTGGGTCTTATTATTTAAATCACCTCGTCTTGACCCTGTGGGGCAGTGGGTATATGGAATAACCGTGTCCAAGTGTACTCTATCTAACACATAACCAAAGGTTACTGAGTTATGTAATAATAACCACCCTATGATCCTATGAAGGCGCCAGTCAGTTTGCCGTGATTATTTTGACATACTCTCAGTTACTCGTAGGGTATCTAATACATAGTTAGACTCAGCATCATATAAGACAGGCTCGGCCGCGCCAGCCGCATATCGTACCAGAGGGATAGTCTGGCAGCAACCCGCCATCCCGTCTACAATCTGTGTACAGCAGTCTGGACCAGACCACCAACTCTGGGTATAGCATTCTGGATGTCTGGAGCAAGACTGGATCTAACCCTTTAATAGTCGCATAGCGCTTTAATGTGCAGTGCCCGTTGTCGTCATAAGTCATGAATGCAGCACTCAGAGTTCCTCACCAGGGCTGCATGCATGCATACACGGGCATATCGACAAAGGGCGTAGCGCATTAAAGCACTATTGCCGCCTTTAGCATTAAAGCGCTGAGGGTTTATTTTTTGATAGTGTAGAAACCAATATCTGTCTAATTAAACCCCTTATCAGTGCTGTTTTTTTTTTTTCACATACAAAAAGAATTAGGTAATGGCGCTGCAGTACTCTGAAAAGCGGTGGCGGTGAATTTCCATTTAGATCCTGAAAAGGGGGGCGGTCAGATGTCGTCAAGACCCTGATAAGTAGGGCAGTTAAAATCATATGATTACATTGAGCTAATTTTCTTGCTGAAAGGAATGAATAATTGTATTTGTATAAAATTCACACACACACACACACACACACACACACACACACACACACACACACACACACACACACACACACACACACACACACAGGACACCTGATGATCTCCACACGATGACCTGATTGCCCTTCCTAAAAAAAAATGCCCAACTCGATCTACCTACTCAACAGGGTTTCAGTGTAGAGCGTATTAGGGGTTTTTCTGATGCGTATATTATATTGAGATTGATTTTCAACTTTTGTGATCAGTGGTTGGTCCTTAAAAGGACCGTTTGGTAGAGAGAGGGTCGCAGGGACCTTGCTGCTGAAGCGGAGGGTGTGGTCATAACGCGTGGCAGTCCTTCAGCAGCTCCTCCAGCACGGCGGGCGGTAGGCCTTCCTCCATGCAGACTTGCTGCTTGACCTGCTCCACGCACCGGCGGATGAGTTGATCAGCGACGTTCTCGATCAGCTCATCCACCACACCCTCTGCTTCAGCAGCAGTCCGCTGTCTCTCCTCTCTCTGTAGCGAGGCTACGAACTGCTTCTCCACGGCCGCATCGATCATAGATCGAGAAACGGCCACGAAGTTCTGTCTCTCCGCCTCCTCTCTCTGTTGCACGGCTACGAATTCCTTCTCCACGGCCGCATCGATCATAGATCGAGAAACGGCCACGAAGTTCACTCCGTGAGCCATTTTGTCGAACTGACTTCCTAGCCGCCTGAGAGATGCTGACGTCACACTATTTTCGACGACGCTATGACGCGCACGAGGTAGACAGACGACGTCGTTTCACTTCCTTATTTGGAGTTTGGGATCTTTTGACACCGAAGTCATACCGTACGGTCGCGATAAAGCAACTAGTGTTGAAAAGCGCGCCGGTCTTTTATAAGCGCCGGAGTATAAGAGCCTCCAAATGTTTTTTCTCAAGCACTAAAATCGCGACTTTGAATAAGCGCCAGCGCCTGGCTTGTATATAGCTCCTGAGTAAGAACTTCACCGAATTGAAAAGCCCTCCCTCAGAGCTCTTAATCGCGACAGTACGGTACAAATCTGATGTCAACCCGCGCCAAAAACAAAAAGGGTGTTCCGGTCACACGTACCTACGACGAGCGACCTTCAGCTATCACCACGTGAAGAGTGGGAAATAAATTTTGTACGGCAAGAAAACTGAAAACTGATAACGATTCCATTAGATAAGTATTTGGTTCCAATCTATGGCGAGATATTTCCACCAAAGCGATTGATTTATATGTCTGTAAGGTTCAGCTCTCCAACACTCTCCAATGTCCGCCGGTGCACGACGGTCGCCGCCCATCATTAGTCACAACTAAACTTCTGCTGGAGAGTGAAAGTTACGTTGAGTCTTGAGGTGCGCAGAGATACTATCTGCCGCAGCCTGATTTTAGTTCCACGCTATTTAGATAACCGCCCCATTTAAAATCTCTCTCTCGATCCTAGTAAAGGAAAAAAAAGGCTAGAGTTTATCATGGACGCGTCTCAGTTTTAGTCAAGCCGTAAAGTGAAGAACCAGAGCTTGTACATATTCCCACGTGAGGGGTGACCCCGCGGGGCGTTCAGTTAGTACTGAGTCTATACTCAAGGTCAAGTTCCACTCTCTAAACAGAGCTTTAGCGACTCCGTCATATAGACTAGACCGCGCGCGATTTTTTTTTTTTGCTGAAGCAGCTAATCGATGGAAGAGTAGAGAACAGGTGCTCGATCAAAAATCTGCTTCAGAGGCTTGTTATCAGGTATTAACAGTTAAATCAAAATATTTCAAAACATCCAGAAAAGCAGAATAACATGTCCTACGGGCTACAGCCGGGCACTGACGAGCAGACGACGCTGACGTCATTTCAATCAGGTCACAGGGCTCTTTAGACACCTTTTCTGTAAGACCCGTCTCATACCTTAGTATATAATACCGTAAACGCCGGTGATTAGTATATGATCACATTGGCAGTCGCGGATCCACGAAGAGGCTGAATAAGCCTCGAGCGGACCCGCCACTTGCAATGTGACATAATCTTACCATGCGCTTTGTTTTGTTTTTGTTTCTATTTACAACAGCAAACATTTCAAACAACCTATTGTTTTTTAAAAATGATGAAAAATCAGCCCCAAAAAAAAAGTAAACATTTTAGAGCTAAATTTGTGGAGGATAGCCGGACATGCTGATGTCACTAGACCCCTAAATTCGATATGGTGACATGGGCATTTTCTTAAAATTCGATACGACGACACGGGCACGGACATCTAAGTGACATGGGACATGTGGCATTTCTTGAGTCCCACATGTGCCATGGACCATAGTGACATGAGGAAAAAAAAAATGTTCAAAGAGTGCATCAGAAAAGTGCCATTTCAAGCCTAAAAATTTCGCCAAATTTTTTTTTTTTTTTTTTCTTGGATGGTACTCGGCTTTGCAGTGTCTGGGTCCTTAAAAATGTACCAGAATGCTCAAATTCGGGTTCTAAATATTTTCAAAAAACGTTTTCTCCCTTAGTGACGTGTGACATGGGCATTTCTTAAATTCGACATACGGCTGCATGGGGAGGACCCACCCGTCAAGGGCCCCCATGATGACTCATACCCGCCGCGTTCAAACTAGCGTGGTGGTTATAGGTAGACCTTCTTTCAGTATCCACGTGACCAGTTCCATCGCCGTCTCTTGAGCAACAGTAACCGAGGTAACTAGGGTTATTGTTATCCGGTCCGTAAGACGACAGTCTAAGACGGTGTGTAGTCGCGTTTTGCTCTCCCTAATACTCTAATTCAAGTCGAGTTACCGCTAACCCCTACAAAAAGAGGGTCATTTGTGTAATTCAAAAGGCGTTCCTTTGTTAGCAATGAGGGGGTCGTTCTATTCATTGATTTTTTTTTTTTTTTTTTTTTTTTTTTTTGTTTACAACAACAAGTCAAAGTACAGTCAATCAACCGAGATCCTTTCTACTCCGTGGGGGTGTAGAAGGATCTCCCCCCTGAGGTTACAAAGTCACCTCTTTATTTAAGGGGCTACGGGCCGCAAAATCGCTTTCGCTTTCGCTTACAAGTCACAAAGTCGCAAGAAATATTCAAGTCAAAAAGTCAAATTCATCAACTATCAGCACAGTCGTTTGAAAGTCATCAAGTCACCGAAAAACTCCTCTACAGTCACCTCCGACTCGCCTCCTCCCTACCCCCCTAAATGGGGGTAGAGAGGAAGCGATTCCCTAGAGATCAGATAATTTTTTATTTTTTTTCTCCCGAGCAGACTCCAAAGGCCCCCCCTCCCCCCCCAAGTGCCCACCCACCCCATAAATAGTGCCCCCCTCCCCCCCCCATGCATCTTAAAGTGCCCCCCTCCCCCCTCCCCCCCCTCCCCTCCCCTCTTATAGAAGCCTCCCATTAGCTAGTCCAAGTCATGTGACCAAAAGGGAAGCGTGGTCTGTCTATTGTCTATATTATGCAAATGAGGGAGGGGGTCAGGTCACGTGACCAAGGGGGTGTGGCCTATTTTCCAAATAAAGAGCGCTTCCGGTCACGTGACCAAGGGGGTGTGGTCCTATTATGCAAATGAGGGAGTCACGTGACCCATTATTATGCAAATGAGGGAGTCACGTGACCAAATGGAAGCCACTGATTGGCTGGTGATCAAAGGGGCGTAGTCTACTATGCAAATGAGGGGGTCACGTGATCAAGGGGGCGTGGTCTATTATGCAAATGAGGGGGTCACGTGACCAAATAGTGGCCCCTGATTGGCTGGTGATCAAGGGGGCGTGGCCTATTACGTAATTATGCAAATGAGGGGGCGTGGCCTATTACGTAATTATGCAAATGAGGGGGTCACGTGACCAAATGGAGGCCTCTGATTGGCTGCAGGTCGATTGAGTAATAAACAGTAGTTAACTATAGTCCCGTTCCGATACATACTATACTACTGCTATGGATCATTTATTTGTGGGAAATACTTATGTGGGAATCGTGTAAATTTGGCCCCTGGATGCTTTATTTAGGGACTTGCCCTGTGTCTATATGAATCTGTCCTGATCTGTCTTAGTCTGCCTGTCTCTCCCCTCTGTCCTCCCCTTAGGCCAAAAAAAAGTGTGTTTCAAACAATCCGACCCTAGATTCACAGAAGGGCCGACCCTACCATTTTTTTCTGATTTTGGAGATTTATTTTTATTTTTTTTCTAAATATTCATTTTCCCTCCGGAAATTTTAGCAATTTTTTGGTCAGGAAGAACAGATCACATGCCTAATCAATGGTCCAGCCTCAGAAAATTGCTTTTTAACAAGAACGTCCCATAATTTCATGATATTCCTAGTTATAGTAAGAATCGGTGAGTTGTCTTGATGACCAGCGAGTCGATGTGGCAGTTCGCGACTCATTCCAGGTACCTCCAACATTCAAAAAAAAGATAAATAAAAAATACACCATTTGTATCACATGATTGAATGGGGGGGGGGGGGGATGTAGGTAGATTCCAAATCTCGGGCCTTGGCAGCTACTCTAGAAGTGTCTTTCTATATCTATACAATATAGCACAAAGTTCTGAAACTCTATGATAGCTATTTAACCCTTTAGGGACAGATGTCACTAAAAGATGACAATTGTCAGTATGATGCACCACTGAGTAGCTTGCTGTGGCTGCATCGGTGTATCATACCGAACCTTCGAAAGTGTCTTAAAGGCAAAGTGCCCCTATATATAGGTGTTGAGTACCTGTCCGACTCCACTCCGACTGCCACTGGAGGGGTACCGAGACCTGCGGGTTTAACCCTGATGGGTCAGCATCATGCTTGAATGAAGCCCTGGCAAGTTACTTGCCAGGGCTTCATTCATGCATCATGACGACCAAGGGCATGATGCATTTATGCATGACGGGTTAATTGAACACAACTTCTAGATTCAATGCATGATGAGGGAACTAGCAATACCTGCAGTCTACACGAAAACCTGCTGGACACCAGCTATAGCCGGCAAAAAGTTTGCCGGTCCGGCAGAAAAAGGGCTGCTGCAGGCCCGAATGACTGGCTGTATCTTAGAGATTCTTGCCTATATGCTATTTTTTACGGCTTGTTGATCGGACCATTATTAAGGTTTCTCAGCATAAAACAGAAAGTGTGAATATTTTCTGTAATGTTCTTCAGTAATCTACATATCAAAATGGATAATACAATTGTAACATGTAGGGGGAATCCTATTCATTATCATTGTATGTCATTTTTAAATAGCAAGATTGTATTCCAATATCCGGGCCTGCAAAAATTGAGCCAGGCCTGCATAGAAAAAAATCTCCAGGACCGAATGTCCTACATGGTGAAAAAGTTTTTGTATAGACTGAATACCTTGGTGGTGGTTGACTCTGACCCCCTGGTAGAGCACCTGTTCTGTCTGGTGCTGTAGCAGCTGATGGGTCGGCCCTGTTTTGATAGGGTCAGTCGGGTGACCTGAAACAAACCTGTTTTTTCTTTTTGGCCTGGGTATAAAGTGCCTCTACATGGGTAAAAATCGACACGTGCGACACGGCGACACGGCCCTTTTAAAAATCGTGCGACACGGGGCTTTTAAAAATCGACGGACACAGCAATCTATGAAATAAAAATCGACAGACACATAAAATCTATGCATAAAAATCGACGGACATAGTGTAGGCAATACACAACAGTGGGTAAGGTATGAAATGCTTTATGCTGGTAGGCTCTCACACCTAGTCCAAGCAGCATTCTCACACCTGCAGTGGGTGTGAGAATGCTTTGCCCGGGAGGGGGGGAAGGGGGGCACTTGGTGTATCTTGTACACACAGGTGTAACATAGGGTTTGTGCCTCTATATAGCCCATGAGTAAAAATCGACACAGGTGACACAGCCCTTTTAAAAATCGACAGACATGGACAGTGTATTGGATAAGAATCGACACGGCGACACGGCCCCTTTGTACTAAAAATCGACATGGCGACACGGCCAAAATTGTGGGGACCCATGTAGAGGCACTATAAAACCTGGTGTGCGGCATCTAGGCCCTGAGGAAGATAGGCCCCCTGATGGTCGGCCACCTGATGTTAGGCCCCCTGAGCTTCAGCCCTCCGGATTTTCAGCCCCCTGAGCTTCAGCCCTGATGATCTTAGGCCCCCTGAAGATAGGCCATGTATCTAACATACATATTCCAACGTCCACTCCCAAAAAGCAGGTTATGTATAGAGTAATGCAGGCTAGTCAAACACCCAGTGACCCAACATCCGAACAGGCATGTTTTGGTGTATATCTGGCTATTCAAACACCCAGTGACCCAACATCCGAACAGGCATGTTTTGGTGTCTTTCTGGCTATTCAAACACCCAGTAACCCAACATCCGACCAGGCATGTTTTGGTGTATTTCTGGCTATTCAAACACCCAGTAACCCAACATCCGACCAGGCATATTTTGGTGTATTTTTGACTATTCAAACACCCAGTAACCCAACATCCGACGAGGCATGTTTTGGTGTATTTCTGGCTATTCAAACATCCAGAAACCCAACATCCGACCAGGCATGTTTTGGTGTATTTCTGGCTATTCAAACACCCAGTAACCCAACATCCGACCAGGCATGTTTTGGTGTATTTCTGGCTATTCAAACACCCAGTAACCCAACATCCGACCAGGCATGTTTTGGTGTATTTCTGGCTATAGACAGACATAGACAGAGATGGCGAGTTAGGGTGTATTATGAACGATCATATTGCGAAGGAACCCCACTAACATGAACCATTGGTTTACCTTTCTAAGACTGCAAAGACTACAATATTCCAACAAGAACTCGCTTTTTATTCGGTCTGAAAATGAGGCCAAAAAAAAGAAGGTTTGTTTCAGGTAACAGTAGGTCGGATTTTTTTTTAACATGAAAGTACTAGCTGGCCCCTCCGTAAACCCTAAAATCTACCAAAAAAGGGTAAAAATACAAATAATTCTTTAAAATTGCATTAAAAAATGTAGGGTCGGCCCTGTTTTGATAGGGTCGGTCGGGTTACCTGAAACAAACTCTTTTTTTTGGCCTGATGAAATTTGCTACCTTTGATATTGAGGAAAAGGGACTATTGTACTCAAATTGTTACCAAGTATTTAGCTATAGACTCAAATATAAGGAAGGAAATAATGTACATAGATAATAATACCCCTTTTCAAGCAGATATAAACTGTGTTTGCAATATAGAAATAAATTGATATTTAGTCTCTCTCTTTACTAATGTGCATACCTGACCATACTGAGAGAAAATCGAATTCAATTCTAAAATGCCCTAGGAACTGAAAAAAAAACGCCCCTCGGGAGTAGGCAAATCCCAAGAGGGTTTGGGGCTGGGGCTTTCCCTTAGACATGATGAACAGGCCTGAAAAAATAGCTCCCCTGGGCGGGTGTGGGTGCTGCCAGGGGCTCTAAGGACCCTGGCACCGGTCCAGACTCATCAGGGACTTTTCCCTTTTCTCAGTGGGCTCTCACCCCGGGAGCTCACACCGCTTTGAGCCGTTAAGGGCCGCATAGTGCTTTATACTGTGGCTTTATGACACTATATTTTTTTTTGGGTTAACAAAATTTTATTCATTTTCATGATATTCGATAATTTTTTTTCTTGTATTACAAAGAATTCGATCCGGCTTGCTTATATTTATAACAAAAATGTGGTATATGATTATAGAGGATTTACAGTCACTAAGGTACTGTAAAATGGATAAATGTAATAAAACTGTTCTGTTTGTAACTATAAGCTACCTATTCCCAGGGAGTATTAGCCATGTACTCTGCTGAGCTGTTGAAAACCATTAAGTTTTTGATGATGGATGATGGATGAATGAGGTGCTGTCGTGTATGGGCGATACGGAGAAATTCGTGGCTATGGATGTGGAATTTGGCCGTTATTGTCAGGCTGCATGAATGCAGCCCTGGTGAGTAACTTGCTGGCGCTGCATTAATTCATCAAGGTGGCTATACCGGGCTGATATGATCCAGAGGAGTTGTCATGATGCGCGAATGCAGCCCTGGTGAGTCAACTTGCCAAGGCTGCATTCACGCATCATGGCATCAGAGGCATGTGGGGACAAACTGACCAAGTCACTAGTCGACGTCAGCCATTTTACCTGTAACCTTAAAATTCCCATTTTTCCTGTAATCTTATTCAGTTTCCAGGTCTATCCTTTAGATGGCAGCACTGTAAGTTAGTTAAATTGTTGTATATATCCGGGGCTCTGCCCCCTGCACCCCCCTTTCCTTCTCTCTTCTTTTTCTTTATGAAACTGTAACAGAACTAAAACCGAACCCATCTACCCCATAAGGATGGAGTGATACAATGGGACCATCTTGAGAAACGGAGGGAATCATTAAGATTACCGGAAAAGTGGGCGTTTTAAGATTATGGGTAAAATGGGTGGCGTTTAGTGACTAGGTCAGTTCGTCCCTTGTTGCCCATCAGAGGGCAGAGCGTATTAAAGTACTATGCGTCCCTGAATGGTTAAGTACTGAGCATGCCAACATGGCGTCTATATCGGAGTACTGAGGGGTGTGATACAACGGAACTAATGATGAAGTAATAACTATATTGCTCATGATGTTGGCACCAGCAGCATTATTTTGCATGGGTAGATTCCCATGACCATTTGGATATGAGGACAGCATGGGGGTAGGGGGTTGGGTGAACAGGAATCTATATATAGGGAGGGGGGTGAAGTGGGCAGGCAGGCAGGTGCAGGTAAGTATGCAGAGTTATTTTTTTGAAATACAAGATTCCCTATGATGAAGTATAGGAAATTCAATGCCCCCCATTGAATATAATGTGGCCGTCTTCAATGGGATAAGACAATGTTGTCATTCCTTTATTAAATGGCTTTAAATCAAAATATAAATGCAAATGCCAACTACATTGATACCTCTATGCTGTATTTCACTCATGGATGCTGGGGCATATTCCACTCAGCCTGCGGCTTTGTGGAATATGGCCCCAGCCCCCACGAGTGAAATACGGCAGAGACAGTATCAATGGGCGCTGACATTTATCTATCTATTTGGCTTGAGAGAGGGGAGGACGAGACTTTGATATTGGCTATCAAATCTCACTTATAAATATCCCCTCTCCCTCTCCACTCTGTCCAAATATCCCAGATTCTGGCCAAATATCCCCGTCCACCCCCGCCTCCCCTCAACCCCTCCTCTACCCCTCCTCCCCTCCTCCCCCCACCTCCCTGCCCGCCGTGCCCAGGGCAGTGCCATAAGGCCAAAAGCCAAGGTGTGTTTCAAAAAACATGGTTCTCTGAATCTGGTAGGTAGGTTGGATTTTATTCAATGTATTTTTACTGTTGAAGTATGCTACCCGGAATGAGTACTGGATTGCCACATTGACTTGCGGATCATTAGCATGACTCACTGTTTCATCCAGTACAATAGGAACATAGGAATTTCACATTTGTTAGAAATGAATCTCTTAAAATCAGACAATCATCTAGGCCACTGAGACAAGTAGAACATTAACCAGAAATTTGTTAAAATCTAGAAAAATATGAATATTAAAAGAAGAAGTATAAAAATTCGGGAAAATAGTTTAGGGTCGGCCCTATTTTGAATCTAGGTTCAGGCTGTGGCTCACGAAGTTGGGCCAATCATTTCGTCTATGACCAGGTGCTGTCTATGACCGGGTGCCATCTATGACCGGGTGCCGTCTATGACCGGGTGCTGTCTATGACCGGGTGCTGTCTATGACCGGGTGCCGTCTATGACCGGGTGCCGTCTATGACCGGGTGCCGTCTATGACCGGGTGCCGTCTATGACCGGCTAGCAAGGAAGCATACATATTTAACTATATAGAACGGTACACATTAATGTAGAGCTTAGTAAAACCTTATAAAAATTGTGATTCCTCCAAACAGATAGCCAGTCATAGACGGCACCCGGTCATAGACAAAAAAATTGGCCCAACTTCGTGAGACACAGCCTTCAGAGTGCCTGAAACACACCCTTTCTGGCCTGGCATGAGGGCTCTATCAGAGTGCATGTGACAAACTAATAGAGCCCCTGTCATGTGTGGGATGAAGTGGACGCCCAGTGTGACATCGTCATATCAGGCCAAAAAAAAGGGTGTTTCAGGTTACCCGACCCTTGTGGAGTCACGTTTTGTCCACAGGCCAGAAAGTGTCTACTGGTCGAGGAAAGACACAAGTTGGTGCTGTTAAAATGAATTGTGTTTTCACTTGGAGTATAATTTCTTTGCTCCATGGATATGCTCACCCTATAGGCAACTTTAGGACCCACCTAGATAGAAATATCAGTTACAGTTTATTATGGTATAATTGTAGGCTACATCTTATTCTATTATGTACTATATATCACCAGGCTGGGAGATTCAGTCATCTAATGATATCTCTGTTAATGAACTTACTAGAACTAATAATAAACCTTGCAAATTTCTTGTCCGAAGAAATAAATTAAGTTTCTACAAAGACTTTGATAATGGATGTGGACACTTTGTGGCATGTGGACAAAACGTGACTCCACATATCCTACCTAGCCAAGGAGGGCCGACCCTAGAAATTTCTATCCAATTTTGAAAAAAAAAGAGTATATTTTAACTTTAGGGCTATTTTACAGTCAATTTGCTAATGCACGATTTGACGCCGTTGTCGGCGAGTCAGCGCTCAAGTTTGCAAGTCAATTTTTGGGTATTTTTCAGGCCATGGGATCAATCTCTCTTTATAAAAGTTTTGGGACTATTTCAGTGTCAATTTGATAGTCGATGAGTCAACACCATTGTTGGCGATTCAGTGCTGAAGTTTGCAAGTCAATTTTTGGAGACTTTTCAGGCCCAAGTTTAAAATAAAATTTTGAAAATAGAAGTCTGACCTACCCTACCTAGATTTTCAGACTATGTAACTCAGGGGTAGACACTAACGCTGGCCCGAGAGCCAATGACCCGTAATTCTTGGTCCGGGCCCGTAGTTTTCTAAAGAATTAGCTTCCTATGGGTCCGGGTGGCCCATAGGAATGGGGAGAGGAAACCCATGGCAAATATCCTCTTATCATTACAGGCATGTAATGTACCGTTGGAAAGAGAAAATCAACAGGAATCTTTATATTTTGATTACATTTTGATGAATCCTAATCAATAATAACTATGGTTTTCTTTTAGAAAAAAGTAAATGCTTTTGTTGGGCCTGCAGATTTAGGTCCGGGCCCGTAGATTTTTGAAGCTGCAGGCCCGGGTGGCCCATGACTGATAAAGTTAGTGTCCACCCCTGACTGTAACCTGAAACACTTTTTTTAAAAATTTGGCCTCAGCATGGCGTGTCTCGGTATAATAATGCAATATGACAGGTCTGGGTACCCCGGGTCTATAACTGGGACTGGACCATATCCTGCCAGGGTGCACTTGATCCAGCACTTAATTGCAATTATGTCGATTATTGCGAATTATGGATATCATATTACCCATCACAGATAGTGCATATATATATTAATGGTTTCTCATCAGATCCCACGTTCTATTTTGCAAAATGACCTTCCCTTTCTCAGTTCCTTGTGGAATTCCATGTTTCAAAATGTTTTAAAACGGTTGACGCTTTAATTCTTATAAATTGACATTTTGATGCTAAACTAGCCACAAACAAATACATAATAGAATACAAGAGCAATTTACCTCTTTTTATGCAAACTAAAACGTCTAGTGTTTGCTCTATGTCGAAGTGAGCCAATGAGGGGGGGGGGGGGATCTGAACTGTTGGGCATTGACCTCTATTGTTGAAGAGTGTGACTTTCACCCGAGGCTAAATCAAAAGTTGTGTTTCAGACGACATTATCCTTAGAATTAGGCTAGGTAGGCAGCATTTTAATTTACATAACGTTTTTACTTGGAATGAGTCGTGAATCGCTGTATTGATTCAAGTCTGATCATGATGGGTTTCTGATTGATCCAGTAATTAGGCATATCGCAAAGTTTGGACATAAATGTTAAAAAGCAATTTCTTGAAGTCAGACAATTATTTAGGCTGAATTTTGACTGAAGTAATTAGGAAATTGTTCTTCCTAACCAAAGATTTGCTAAAATCTTAAAAAAAAAAAAATCATTAAAATCCTTTTTTTTTAAATCACAAATACGGGGGAAAAGGCTAGGGTCGACCTTATTTGAATCTAAAGGGTCAGGTTGCCTGGAACACACATTTTTTTGCCCTATGCAAACCTATCTTATCGCTATTCCTGTGAGTGGCACACCTGTGTAGGCTGTACACTCAAAAAGTAAACTTGTCTCCTGACTCTTCCAAGTGACGGTCATAAATTAAACAAGTCAAAAACTCGTCTAAGTGACAAGGAAGCGGGTCTTCTAGCTGGAGATAGAAGACCCAATTGGCATGTGCCAGCCCAAAACACGACATTTGCCAGATCCAGATTCTATTTGTGGGATGGTAGCCTGATAGGTTAGACAGCTTTGATTTGTTAATTTTATGATACCCGGTAGTCACTTCGACAAGTCGGGAGACAAGTTTACTTTTTCAGTGTAGATGTGTGAGGAGGTGTGATATCATGATGTACTACCTTAGTTACATGGTGGTCTACACAACTGTAAAACACCTGTAGTGGGGTAGGGAGGGTGTGTGTGTGCCCTCTCTGGTCGTTAATGTATTATTCCAGGCACGAGCGAACAGCAGACAGTCTAGACGTGTGGGAGGGGTGTTGGGGCGGGGAGGCGGGTAGACATGGAGACAGGGGCGAATATATATTGAGAGTTAAAGAGAGGGAGAGGGGCACAGACAGTGGAAAGGGGGGGGGGTTCTAATGGAAAAAATTGAACCAAATCTCTTTAGATTTATAAATAGTATGTTTTTCCCCTCTAAATCCGCCGCTGAGAGAGTGGGGGAGAATAAGATGGAGAGGGAGAGAATGAGAATGAGAGAGAAAGAGAGAGAGAGAGAGAGATGTACAGGGAGACAATGGGGTATAGGGAGAGACAGGAAGTCAGAGGAAGGGGGAGACAGATCGATAGACAGACACAGACAGACAGACAGACACAGACAGACATAGACAGACACAGACAAAGACAGACACAGACAGACATAGACAGACACAGACAAAGACAGACACAGACAGACATAGACAGACACAGACCAAGACATACATAGACAGACAGAGACAGACATAGACATAGACATACATAGACAGACACAGACACAGACAGACAGACAGACACAGACAGACAAAGACAGACACAGACAGACACAGACAGACATAGACAGACACAGACAGACAAAGACAGATATAGACAGATATAGACAGATATAGACAGATATAGACAGACACAGACGGACAGAGGGGCCAGAGTATATATACATATAACCGAATATAATGTGATATGCATGGTATTTGGCTACATTGTTACAAACATATACCTGGATGTAGAACGGGGGGGGGGGGTTACTACAGAGGGGTTGGGGTTGTGTCATGGTGATAAGAGCGCGCACGGGGGGGGGGGGGGGGGATGTGGGGGTCACCTACACAAAGGGATTGACAGTAGGCAGACACCTGTACATCAGCACACCCGTATGCCGTCCAACCCATCTTCAGGTGTCACGGTACAAATAGCCGACAGGATTTCTAGTTCTGAGATGCTTGAGATGGGCAAAAGGTCGGGATCTTTTGAGTGTGCAGTTATGAATGACCCCTTAAATGAAAGCTTAACACTTATCTGATTTTTTGATTTGCATCCCGCATAAAAGAGTGTGTTGACCCCTCCAAGCACTACCCAGGGTTACCATGGCAACAATCAACTTTTAATTTTTTTTTTTTACCAAGCCCTCTGGCAACAATTAGGGCTGCAGATTATGATTCTGTAACACATTTAAGGCCCCCTACCACTGATTATATGCACAGTAGTACCGTTTTTCGTTGGCACTATATATACGACTACAACATTCTGGGGGCGAATGTGTACCGTAAGGCTAAAAAAAAAGAGGTTTGTTTCAGGTTACCCGACCGACCCTATCTAAACAGGGCCGACCATACGTTTTTTTATGCAATTTTGAATTTTTTTTAGACTTTTTTGGGGTCAAATATTCCCATTTTCACTGTTTTGGGCCGATTTTAGGGTATCTAGAGGAGCTGTAAAACACACCTGTACAGACTCCAGGGGAGGGGGGTAGCCGTAGTAACAGGGAAAAACGATATCTAAATCCAGCTGAGCTCATCCATACAATACAATCAATTATTCTCTACATCCATGGCGCTTTGTATCATTAATCAATATTTTCCATATTAAGGAATCTGAAGCATTAGAAATAGTCTGATAGTTTGGGAATTAAAGTATCGAGAATATAACTGGTCTATATAAAGGATGCTGATTTCTATATGAAAGGGGGTTGACAGGCATCAGGATGGATAGAGACAGGGTCAGGGGGCGGCTACACGCCTGCCGCCGCTCAGTGATATATACATGTACCACTTGTATGGACGATCCCATCATGGTGCCTGGACATCCATATTCTGCATAATCAAATATGTGACCCGTTTTAACGAAATGGGTCGGAAGTCGCACATTAAAAATGTTATGATATTGCCATATTCATTTACAGCTCATCAAGAGCTTTCATTTGGTATGTGACATGTAGTATATTGGCCAGTTTTGACCCTTTGACTATATTTTGATACATTTTTGTTGAATTAAATGAGAATTAATTAAAATTATTAAATTATTATAAATTATCTCCAAACATTATCCCCTTACATTTTATCTGGTACATCTTGACTGTGCTCTCACTACGCTCACCTTTATTGTTTTTGAACATATTATCTTCCATAATTTGAAGTACACCGCCACGAAAACCCCTAGTTTCTTCACTGATATACTATTAAGTAATATAGTTCATCACTGCAAATATATAGGGATAAACCAGAGGCTAGTACGACTGTGTAGAGCATTGTTTTTCAGATAAAGTGAGAGCTTGTAGACACTGCTGCACTGAAAAAGTAAACTCGTCAACAGAGTCTTCTAAGTGACAAGGAAGCGGGTCTTCTAGCTGAAGTTTTCCTATAGAGGATCCACTTGGCAAACCTGAAGTTTGCCAGCTTCATACATGTTTCAACATATTATATGGGCATATGAATGTCTAGGCAACGTCATGGGAGCGGCCTTACTTACGATCTCTAGACTCTCAATACCTGTCAAGACTGGAATTGATAATGTAGTTAATGCAACATCTGAAAGGTAGAAAAGGTTCGTGTCACGGACCACTGGTCAGACGGATGAGGTGCGTGAGGGAAATACTTAATGACGGCACAAACGCCACCGAGGCCAAAAAAAAGGTGCGTTTCAGGTTACATAGTCTGAAAATCTAGGTAGGATAGGTCGAATTTCTTTTTTTTTTTAATATATTTTTTAAACTTTGGCCTAAAAAGTACCCATAACTGACTCGCAAACTTCGGCGCTGACTCATTGACAACGGCGTAGACTCGTATACTATCAAATTGACACTGAAATAGCCCCAAAATTGTTTCATAAAGACAGGTTGATCCCATGGCCTGAAAAGTTCCTAAAAGTTGACTCGCAAGCTTCAGCGCTGACTCACCAACACTGGCGTTGACTCAAGGACCATCAAATTGACTCTGAAATAGCCCCAACAATTACTCAAATTTTTTTTTTCAAAATTGGATAAAAATGTCTAGGGTCGGCCCTGTTTTGCTAGGTAGGATCGGGTAACCTGAAACACCCCTTTTTTTCTTGGCCCAAGCAGGAAAACACCCCACACCTGGTATTTTTACTGTCAGATATTAGCAGTCAATTTCCGGTAACTTCCATGTGTGTGTGTGGGGTGAGGTTTAAAAAAGGGAGATCAGAAGAACATGAGTTAAGGAAAGTAAACATAATGCTCATAACTTCTCCATACATCTCACTTCTAATTTTGAGACGTTGAATGGCGTGTGTGGGGTCCTGCCTTATAGATGGATCTAATACTAACCCAGTGAACAAAAAACGTTATACAACATTTTACAACGTTATATAACGTTAAATAACGTTTCTCTAAGGCTCCTTACTATGGCATAACGTTATATGAAATTTTATAACGTTATTTTGACGTAAAATAACGTTTTCTTGTTAGCTGGGAATAACTCTATCCCGTCCACCACAATCCCCCTCCTGATTGAATACCACAGACATTCATAGCACCCCTCATATATTTACCGGACCGTTATTGTAATACATTTCCATCAAGTGTTGTTGCCCCTGCATAGGGCCTTTGATAGGAGGTGGGTCCCCATGCATGTTCCTTGTCGATTTTAAGAAATGCCCATGTCGCCATGTTGATCTTAAGAAATGTGCCCTGTCCCATGTCACTACCTATTTATTCCCCCTGTCCCATGTCACCAAACCCCTAAAAGGCCCGTGTCGCCACATTTAGGGGTCTAGGCCTCTATCTCTGTCTCTTCCTCATAAACACTCCCTCCCTCCCTTCCGCGTTCTGTCCGTCTCGCTGCTGTCTCTTTTTCTCTCCTCCCCTTGCTCTGTCTCCATCTGTATGTCCCCCCTACCAGTTGCAGTGATATGGCATACACTGAAAAGGTAAATTTGTTTCCAGACTCGTCTAAGTGACCTTCATAAAATAAACAAATGTTGTCAAATGTTGTCTAACGTATCAGGTTACCATCCCACAAATAGAATCTGGAGCTGGGAAATGTCGGGTTTTGGGCCCCCTCATCATACAGCCAGTCACTGCCCCGTCATGTAGGGTAGACCGCCCATGAGATGACCAATTTAGCCTGCATTCTCCTGTTCTCTGCGACCTAGACTTTGAGGAAGTAGCTTAGACAGAAAGAAATGTTATTTTCCCACTATCATAGGCCCATTCTGTTCCATAGATATGTGAGATCATGATGATTTAGATTCGATTATTTATTTGAACTATTTATTCTTTAAATGATCTTCTTTAAAAGCTTAGACCTATACTGGTTGATTTGGTACCATGACCTAACCACCCTGCACCATGACCCAACTACTCCCAGCACAGACCTATCCAAAGCACTGGTTTAACAATAGACATACACAACTGTGTTATTTATTCAACATAAACCCCCTCCCATTGATAAATGATGAACTATGCCGTCATTTTCATCAATATTGTAACATGAGATAAATCATGGTTATCTACATGTTTAGAGAGTATTGACAGCCATGACTGACAGCATATGTGTCAGTAGTTGCCTCATGGTCCAGTGGTAGGGACTCAAGAATCCGCTAGGTGAGCCCCTGTGCACAGTGCACACAGCAGTAGAGTATTTTGGTGCAGCTGTGCCTCAAAGACACTGTTATAAAACTCCCCTCTTAGGGAGTGATATTTCATCTATTACTTTTAGGTAATCACACAGAAATATACTCAAGAGAAAGGCCTATCCAGCCATCCCTATAATAAGTGACTGCAGCTAAGAGAAGTTACCAAATATTTTGGAGATAAAATAGATTATATCAAAACCCTATGAAATTATGAATGCTTTCCGTTGCTTTTCGGTTTGTGATCTCATCCAATATGTTTTTATATCATGTTAGAAAATGGAAGCAATCAGAGGATCCTCTCACCTCTTCCTAGACCATAACATCATAAAACCTATGATTGGGTAATTAAGACAATTGGTTTACTCTATACTAGTATAATGGGTGATCATGTTAAGAGGGCCTATCAATCATGGCCTAGCCTGGCCAGTACTTCAAATGCCCTCCAAACCCCTTATATAACTACCTCCCACATACCCCACTCACCTGGCAGACCCTATCACCCTCCCCCACACAGGTTCACTGGGACTCCAAAGCTGGATAACAATTATATAGGAAATGTACTAGAGGAACTTGGTGGATTTTATTTATACCTATTTGAAGATTGTCTGAGTTCTATGATAGATAGAAAGAAAATTCCAAAAGATTTAGTTTACATCTCTCACTTTCTACATCATAAAAGAAATAGAATTGATCATTTAATATTTCTCATTTTTTTCTGGAGTCCCTACCAGTGGTGGTTTCCTTATGGTACCACTCTACTGTTCACCATAACTTGGTAAAAAATGGCATTAACATTTATAAATCTATGACAATGAAAATCACATCATGTGTGAGAGAGTCTACTTGTCACGAAAGAATCCTATATTGTATTATTTGGTTTAAGAAAACATGTGATTAAGGGGTTGTAAAAAGTACATTTTCTAGAAATCTGCACTGTTAAGAGCAGCAAATGCGCATGGAATATGCCAAGTTTGATCGACCATACAAGATAGCAGAAATGATATATTAAAGATATGACTGCTGCTTGTGATACATTGTTACCAATTGCAACAAATCTGTAGCATTAGAAATCGATGAAGACCCTCGAACACACTGATAAATGGCAGCATGTGTGGTTAGCTCATGGTACCAATACACCACCTAGTCATCTCATGGGCGGTCTAACCTACCTGACTAGTTGTACACCATGTTAGAGGTCAGCCCTGTTTGCTGTTTACCTCTACTATTGTATGCTAATGAGGCACCCTGTCTGCATCTTGATACAGATCTCTCTCACTCTCTCTCTCCTCTCTCTCTCTGTCTGTCTCTCTGTCTCTCTCTGTCTTTCTCTGTCTCTGTCTCTCTGTCTCTCTCTCTTTCTCTGTCCGCCCTGTATTATTTATCTCAGTCTGTCCCTTCCTATCGCTCTTTCTACCTCCCCCTCCCTCCCATCTTCTCTCTATCCCTTTCCCTTTCTCTCTCCATCTGCCTCCCTCTCCCCTTATTGCCTCCTTTGCATTTCTCTGTGATGTGCCTCCTGTCTCTCTCCATTACAGTATAGGGAAAGAGCAAATGATAATATTTCTTTGCTCCTCGTGGTCAGCCTGTCCCCTGTACACTGTAAAACACTGGGCCTGGAATCTGTAGTTAGCCAATCAAAGATGGCGGATTGTAAAGTTATGTGTTGGTGGCTATGGCCATGTATTATGTAGTGCTAAAATGGTTTATGGATATAATGGTCTGTAGAAGCAGGAAATAATGTTTTTTAATGATATGGGTGACTAGGCTAACTACATACTGAGTTAGCCTAGTCACATCAACAGAGTTAGCCTAGACTTCAATCTTTATTTCAGGTTGATTTCTCTATCATTGCATTAATTTAATGAGGCTAGCAATTGCCTACATGACCACATATACTGAAACTACGATTCTACCAACTATCATGTAATAATATCAAGTATTTACATTACGAATAGACAGAATCTGTTAAGCATTGTTTGCTCACCATCCACCATCTGTGATTGGCTAACTACAGATTCCAAGCCCAGTGTTCCTACAGTTATGTGCATATGTCAGGCGCAGAATAGGAACCAGCCCAATTCCAGAATTGCCCAGGTACAATTCCGGAACTGCGCAGGGCAATTCCTGAATTGCTCACAACTTACATTGGGCAGTTTAAGAATTCCTAGCTAATCTACATATATAACACTAGATACATTTTTCAATGTTGTTTGGGAATGCTGTGCCACACCTTGGAGGTGTGAGAACATTCAGTAGAGGGTACCCATTCATCCTACACCTCACTGTAGGTGTGAATTAGGTGTGGAAGTAATCCCTCTTGCTTGTAACCCTACAAAGAGCTCATTAATACTGTACCATGTCTTTGTAAATACCCTACCTTTCTGTTTGTGCAATGCACTAACTTATTTCATAAGACTTGTTATTGAGATGTTAAAGTTTCGATATTGCGCAAATTCCGATATTGCGCGTGACATATACGCTACAGGAATGAACGTGTTCCATGCAGGCGTCACCTCAGCTGGCACCGTGCCGCTACACGTGCACTGAAAAAGTAAACTTGTCTCCAGACTCGTCTAAGTGACTGTTATAAAATAAACGAATCAAAAGTTGTCTAACTTATCAGGTTACCATCCCACGAGTATAATCTGGAGCTGGCAAATGTCGGGTTTTGGGCTGGCACATGCCAAGTGGGTCTTCTATATCTCTAGCTAGAAGACCCGCTACCTTGTCACTTAAACAAGTTTTTAACTTGTTTATTTTAGGACAGTCGCTTAGAAGAGTCTGGAAACAAGTTTACTTTTTCAGTGTGGATTCAACTTGATCTGTATTCATGTTGGGACGTACATCTGTGTACACAGTGTGGGTGTCTGTACTAACTTAGTACCCGGGTACAGTTGAGATGGGGACAGCGTCCATCTTCATACACATGGGTGAGAATTTTGAAAAATGTCACTTTTGGGTGTTTTTCACCTTCAAACAGCTCTGCAATAAAAATTGCTGCACCAATCCAGTTTTTTCTTTTTTTATAGAATAGGTACCAGTCCAGGCTTTCAGAAAAATGTAAAATCATGGATGTAAAGTGGATATTTTTCAAGTTATGAGCCTCCAAAGGGCTAAAATACCCAAAAACTGTGCGTCAAACCTTTCTTTACATTTTTCATAACTCCCCCACCTCAATAAAAACAGTCACAAGCCTGCCTAATCATGGTTTCCTATTAGTTATATATGTTGTCTCACACATACAGTTTTTTGTTTTAAGATATCTTTGCTCAATTGGTCAATATAGCCTGTTGTATTGAAAATGCCACTCGTGTAACTGCCGACACTTTTACTTTTGGTTCTTCCACTGGACAATTAGTAAGGGTCACCAAATGTACTTTTTGCTTTCAATTTTGAGGGATATATGTATACTAAAACTGGTAAAAATTTTGTGGGGATACACCCATTATTGAGGGCTCCAGGCCTAAAAATGTATTTTTGGAAAATAATAAAAGTGTCGGCAATTACGGTAAGTTTCCTCTATAAATCTAGAAATACCCCATGCCTATCATTTCTAAGACATGTATAACCATGAGAGGTGTATATTTATTCGATCTGGATAGGATTTGCAGCCTAATCCCTTGCTCTTGTGTAGTGGGACAAGGGGCGCAACATTCACGTAACTGCCGACACTTTTACGTAACTGCCGACACTTTTACTCTGGTCTATTGTAAAACCTTTCCTGATGCTGTAATATTGTGCATCCCCTGGAAATCTCAAACCAACTTTGGGAAATGGACAATAATACATAATATAGTGTGATTTTATAGCAGTTTGGCATGTTTTAGTTTACTAGAAGGGTTGTTAAAGGGTGTCTCAGAGAGAAAATGAACAAAATGTCAACAGAAATCCCTGTTGAGTCCGTAATTATCATCTTAATTGTGTTTTTTGTGGTTTATATTATGCCTACACATCCCCTTCAACATTTTAGTGTGCTATACTTATGCTAAGAACATGCTTGTGATAAATACAGCAGAAAATAGTCATTCATATAGTAAAAGTGTTGGCAGTTACGCAGAAATGTATTTATTGCCACACACACCTTAATATTAATGGTATAAACATTTTCTCTGCACAGCATGATGAGGGGCTATGTGCTGTAATAGCTTGAACAAATAATATATAAATTCTGCTGATTTTTCAATTTGTCAGGGTTGACTAAGAATCCGTAACTGCTGACACTTTTATTATATTTAGTAAAATATACTACTTTCACTCAGTCAATCATCTCCATATTTTAACAGAGAATGCCCTTATGGGACTTCTACCATCCCAAATAGTCATTTTGCCCATACTGCACGACTCATTTTTTTCCCTTAAAAGTGACTGGCCTTAGATTTTTACCTAAATTTTCCCTTATTTCGACATATTTTGAGGAATACCATTTGGTATAAAATGTGTTATAACTGGTGTGTTTTAGGGTTAAAATATACATCCATCCTGTTTTGTACATAGAAATATAGAATAGATAGCTGTGGAAGGTGTTTGAGATATGTAGCAGAGGTTATGCCATGTGATAACCAATGGCGTAACTGCCGACACTTTTACTCTAAAAATAAGCTGGTTTTACTAGCTCACCATGCCGAGAGAGGTATCTTTGTATGTGAAATGATTCTTGCTATTGCAAGTACACATGTTGAAGATAACACAAAGTGATTTTGATGGCAAAAAGGACCGTTTTGAGAAAATTAGACTAAAGTTGGTGATTTAGTGGAAATATTTCATCATTTTCAATATTTTCGCAAAGTTTGCTGAGCTACAAATCAAAAAGTTTATGGCCAAGTGTTTTCAAACTTGGTATGCCTATTCACACATACTAAGGCTACTTGTAAATAAATTTAGGAGTCACTGTGGTGTTTCTTTGATATAATAACCATGTTGTAATAGTTTTGGGCGTAACTGCCAACACTTTTACTCTATAATGTGTTCGCCGGTCAATAAAAAATGCACCGGTAGGGGTAGAACCATGCAATTATTGTTTTTGGACACCCAAGATATATGTCTTTCAATGTAAGAAACTTGCATAAAGATGAATTGAGTTTTGTGAATTTTCATGGTTACTCACTTTTGACCCCAGAATGTGACATTTTTCAAAAATCTGACCCACATACACTTGCAGGTCTACATATAGACCTTATAACCGCACATTTATAAAGGGCTTTTTATGAGTGGAGATTTGTGCCTCACAGAAAATGTCCTCTAAGACACAAGTCATTTTAGTACATTTTATCTAGGAAGAATTTCGAGCTTCATTAATTAAACTAATATCATTGTACAGCAGTACTACAATCAGCCCGCTTTCCATTCAATTTGGGAAGTCTAAGAAAATATGGCCGAAAACAAAAACGCTATTGACAGTTCGAACTGTCAATAGTGGAAAATATTTCTGTTATTGACAGTTCACACTGTCAACAGTGGAAAATATTCCTGTTATTGACAGTTCCTCATGCGAACTGTCAATAGTGGAATATTTCTGTCTTATTGACAGTTCCCACTGGCAGTGGAGTCAAAAAGTCTTGTTTTTTTGGCAAAGTGTTTTTTTTGGCAAAAGTGTTATTTTTTTTGGCAAAGTGTTTTTTTCACCAAAATCGGTTTTGCCCCCGAAATCGAGTTTTGCACTAGAAATCTGGTTTGCACTAAAATTCGGTTTTGCACTTAACTTCGGTTTTGGACTGGAAATTGGGTTTGTTCTAGAAATCGGTTTTCCACCAAAATTGGTTTTCCAGCAAAATCGACTTTTCCAGCAAAATCGACTTTTCCACAAAAATCGACTTTTCCACAAAAATCGACTTTTCCACCAAAATCACTCTCAGGGTTATGACAGTAATGATAAGGAACTGTCAATAAGAGAGAAAATTCCCACTATTGACAGTTCGATGAAGAACTGTCAATAACGGTATAATTTACTACTTTTGACAGTTTGAACTGTCAATAAGAGAAAAAGATCCCACTATTGACAGTCTGAACTGTCAATAAGTGGAAAGTTTTCCACTATTGACAGTTTGAACTGTCAATAGCTAAAGCAGGGTGGGCCAGCTATTGGCAGTGCAAAGTGTCAATAGTAGAACACTTTCCTCTGGTTGACAGTTCAGACTGTCAATAGCAGGATTTTTTTTCTCTTATTGACAGTTCAAACTGTCAATACCAGGATATAATTCCCTTATTGACAGTTCACACTGGCAATAAGAGATTCATTTTCTCTTATTGACAGTTCCCTTTTTGGAAGTGTCAATAAGAGAATCTTTTTTTTCCTTAGTGACAGTTTGAACTGTCAATAAGGGGATTATATCCTGGGATTGACAGTTCAAACTGTCAATAAGGGAATTTTATTCGGCCATTGACAGATCGAACTGTCAATAGTCACGGCCGTCTGAAAAAGCAGATTTTCCTAGAAATAAGTAAAAATACAATGGAACATATGAGGTCAGTTCTAGGGCTTTTGTCTGAGGAAGTGAGGGAAGTGAGGTTACCGGAGGTAGCAAATGTTTGAGGAAGTGAGGGTTAAGTGTAGACCACATACTCAGAGAAGTCAGCGTCATTGTCGGTGAAACCACCCTCATGTGAAAGTCAGGGCCTTCAGGATATTCTGAGGGTGCATATAAACTCATATTTCTAAAGGACTTCTCATGAGAGTAGCAATGTAAGAGAACTTTATGAAAAATGTCCTCTTAAGGCATGAGGCATTGTATTTAGGAGGAAAGTTAAGCTCCAAATATAATGCATTGTAAAGCCATACTATTTACCCTTCTGTTAAAGGTATAGCTATATATGAATTTACCAGAAAAAAACCAAAACACAGCGATACAAAAAGAAAATCACCATCCCAAAGACTACACCTTTCTGAGTTCTAATGTGTTTAGTCCTGACGACAGTGCCCACTTCCGAAGGTAGGGAGGGGGGGACAGAGAAATGTGTATGCACATGCGGATAGGCGTACACAGAGAGAAGAAACAGCGTCAAAAAGGAGTCCAGGTTGCCTCCAGAATGACTCCCTCGTTTAGGGAAGTCCAGGTGGCATAAGTGAGCCTAGATGGCTCTCTGGCTGACCTAAGGGAGTCACCTAAGGGAGTCATATAGCTCTCTGGGTCATGTGACTCCGCCACGTGACTCCCTCAGTTCAGACAGGGAGTCACCTAGACTCCCTTAGGCCACCTGGACTCCCCTAAACAGGAGAGTCATTCTCCCTTTTGATGCTGTTTCTTCTCTCTGTGTAGAGAGACACAGGGCGGGGGCAGAATGATGGCGCATCGAATAGACAGGCAGTGATGCAGAGAGTAAGGGAGAACAAGCGAAAGAAACAAAGAAAAACATACAGAAAAAAACTGAAATATTGAAAAATGGTATAAACTCATATTTATGAAGTCACAGGTGCTATAGCACTGTGCATTTTCCGCCAATATAGTCAAGTACACTTGTCCTATGTACAGCATAGGGAGAGGCAGTCACAGGGGGATCTGGTGGTTTTATACAAAAATAAATAAAAATGTAGATTTGTTGGTGGTTTGTTGAGTGTGAGAGACCACTGTGTGGGGGTAGCTGAAGTAAGTGGTGATTTCTGTGACGGGTTTATAGTGCAGGTGGGCCGTGCTAAATGGGGCCTGTATAAACCCACCACAGGGTCCCAGGGCACTTTACTTTAGGAGGAGGGATGCATGTGCCTCTATATTGGTTAAAATCGATGTTGGCGACATGACCCCTTTAAAAATCGACATGGGCGACACGACCCTTTTAAAAATCGACATGGGTGACATGGCCCTTTTAAAAATCGACATGGGCGACACGGCCCTTTAATAATCGACATGGGCGATACGGCCCTTTTAAAAATCGACATGGGCGACACGGCCCTTTAATAATCGACATGGGCGACACGGCGATTTTTAAAAATCGACAGAGAGATATCTTTGGAAGACCTCAGTATATTCTATAAGTATAAAAATCGACATGACGACACGGCCCATTTGCTAAAAATCGACACGGCGACATTGTCAAAACTGAGGGGACCCATGTAGAGGTCCCTATACGACCATCCTAGGTCAGTTATCATTGTCAGGTTGGTCAGTACTGACCAACCTACCTTAGTCTTTTTATTTCCAGGGGGAGCCACTGAGTGGTCATGACAGGTGGCCCCAACTAGTGGTATACAAATAAAACACACCAATGATGAACCTAGGTTAGCCACTACTGACTGACCCCTCGGTCCTTTTTGAATATAACTTTGCCATTATGACTAACACTCATATGACCAACCTAGGATAGTCTGTACTGACTAACCCTTTCAATCTATGGATTTTCAGTGTGGCACTACATGCATTACTGCATCATCCCACCCCAATGGGAGTGTATCAGCTCTGTATGATCAATGTGATGCATGAATGCAGCACTGCCGAGGTACTTCCCAGGGCTGCATTCATGCATCATGACGACCAATGCCATTATGCATTAATTAAGGCATCATGCCGTCCTTAAAGGGTTAAACATGTCGATTTTAAGAAATTGCCATCTCACCCTGTTGATTTTAAGAAATGCACATGTCCCATGTCATTATCTCATATAGGGTAGTTCACCTGAAGTCGGACACATACCTTGAGACGGACACTTGATTTTGTGGTTATATAAGTATTTTAAGCTCTTCAATTTTGAGCTAGGGTAAAGTTTAAGTGTTATGCTTTCCAAAAAACTTACAATAGAAGTCGTAGTTTACATGAATACCCTCAAATTGCACTGTCCGTCTCAGGGTATGTGTCCGACTCATGGTGAATCCACCCTATTCCTTCTGTCTTGATGTATTCTAATCCAAGGTCTGTGACCTTAATACTTTAAGTATAAATACATGTAAAATAACTTACAATACAATACAATGCAATACAGTACAAAATCAGTATGCTGCATGTAAATGGTTAGGCCTCCCAGTGTCTACAGCCACACCTAGGTGTGCTCTTGTAGGCTGTGTTTTTGTACATAATGTTGTATTCCCACAGGTGTGGACAACATCCGTCAGTGCCTTGTGCCAGGTACAACCAGGCTGGTGTAAGAACCTATATGTCTAAGTCCATAAATGTCAACCATGATAATATACAAGTCATATTCTTTGGGGCCAATAAATTCTCTGAACCTAGAAAAATATTAATAATAAAATTAAGTAAATCGTCCAAAATGGTGAAAAAATGCCGGGTTGCCTGAAACACCTTTTTATTTTATCTTTATTATTATTTTTCGCCTTTTCATTATTCTGGTTTATCTCATTCTCCCCCCCCCCCTCTTTCTCTCTTTGGCTCTCTCTCTTTGCTGACTGACCAGGGGTTCACACCAAGAGCACCCTCGCACTGTCATGCTCATATTCAATTCATGGGGGTCTGGATGGGGGGGGGGGGGGGTCTCCATTTCCCCTGTTGATTTTAAGAAATTACCTTGTCACCATGTCGATTTTATGAATTGCCCATGTCATGACTATCATTAGTCAACCTTGAACGATCAATATTAATGGTTCTAGGCAATGAAAAGTGACTTTTCTATAGCCAAATAATAAGCAGACTCGCCGGTCAACGTGGGTCATATTGGGTGCATTTGATAGAAGCGCCGTCAGGGGTTTATTGGAAAAACGCTGGTAATTCAATAGTGTCCAAAGGGTTGGTGGCAGATACTTTTTCTTCTTTCCTTTTTACGATTTTTCAAAGACAATGATTTTAATCTCAGGGTATGGGAGTGAGGGAGTATCGGAGTGAGGGAGTAGGCGAGTGAGGGAGTAGGAGAGTGAGGGGTTAGGGGAATGAGGTAGTATGGGAGTGAGCGAGTAGGGGAGTGAGGGGTTAGGGGAGTGAGGGAATATTGGAGTGAGGGAGTATGGGAGTGAGGGAGTAGGGGAGTGAGGGAATACGGGAGTGAGCGTGTATGGGAGTGAGCGAGTAGGGGAGTCAGGGGTTAGGGGAGTGAGGGAATATGGGAGTGAGGGAGTATGGGAGTGAGGGAATATGGGAGTGAGGGAGTATGGGAGTGAGCGAGTAGGGGAGTGAGGGGTTAGGGGAGTGAGGGAATATGGGAGTGAGGGAGTATGGGAGTGAGGGAGTAGGGGAGTGAGGGAGTAGGGGAGTGAGGGAGTAGGGGAATGATGGAGAAGGTATGGGAGTGAGGGAGTAGGGGGAGTGAGGGAGTAGGGGAGTGAGGGGTTAGGGGAGTGAGGGAGTATGGGAGTGAGGGAGTAGGGGAGTGAGGGAGTAGGGGAGTGAGGGGTTAGGGGAGTGAGGGAATATGGGAGTGAGGGAGTATGGGAGTGAGGGAGTATGGGAGTGAGGGAGTAGGGGAGTGAGGGGTTAGGGGAGTGAGGGAATATGGGAGTGAGGGAGTATGGGAGTGAGGGAGTATGGGAGTGAGGAAGTAGGGTATTCAGGGAGGGGTAAGGGAGTGAGGGGTAAGGGGAATGAGGGACTATGGGAGTGAGGAAGTAGGGGATTGAGGGAGTAGGGGAGTGAGGAAGTAGGGGAGTGAGGGAGTAGGGGAGTGAGGAAGTAGGGGAGTGAGGGAGTATGGGAGTGAGGGAGTAGGGGAGTGAGGGAGTATGGGAGTGAGGGAATAGGGGAGTGAGGGGTAGGGGAGTGAGCCGGGGGAGTGAGGGAGTAGCCCAGTTGGCAGAAAGTTTAATTCAAACTTGAATCAACATTGCATCAACATTGAATCGACATATAACATATAAGGCTGCACTCACACACACACATCTCCCCTTACATCAAACACCACTCCAGTTGGCGTTACAGGGCAGCTATAGGGATACAACATGTCCACTGGTGACAGCATATGCGTGGCTTCAATAACAAATATGCTAAAGGGTGGTAAAATATTAAAGTTAAGAATGACAGTAATTTTGGCGGATCAAATAACAGTTCAGTACTAAAGTGTGAAAACCGTTCGTAAAGTCTTAATTTCCCCAAATTGAGCCCCAAGTATAAAAAACAACAAATAAATGATAAAACCCTCATCATATTTTAATGCTGGGTGATGAGAAACAATTGTTGTGGTCTTACTCCATTTTATTTTAGTACTTCTTGGTGTTTTTTCTGCAGTGAAAAAAAGTGAGAAAGGTACAGAATAAGAAGGCTGTTCACTTAGGCCAAAAAAGAGAGGTTTGTTTCAGGTCACCCGATTGACCCTATCAAAACAGGGCCGACCCTACTCTTTTTTATCCAATTTTGAAGAAATCTTTATATTTCACACTTTTTTTGGGTCAATTTTAGGTTTACAAAAATTTTGAATTTTTTTCTCCATTCTTACATTTTTTTTGTATCGTAGACATTTTCATCCCATGTCACCTGAAACAAACCCTTTTTTAAATTTGGCCTAAGCCTCGCAGATCTAAATCTCACCGGGAACCAAAGTTTGCAAGAAAAGAGCAGCTTCGTTATAAGTATTGACAACAGAATCAGGGGATGTCCCCTGGGTAGACAGGGTAAACGGCATGGGGGACAAGATGGCCGCCCCCCTGGGATCACCAGCTACAGTAGTATACATTATAGGTCTGTATTAGTGTGAACTGAATGCAGGGCTGTAAAAGCTCATGTCGGCTTGGTGCTATTGTTGTGTGGTCACTTTACACGCTCAATGTAAGCTGAGAGCTCAAGTGGTTTTTATCAAGGGGGACTCTCCCGACCACGTCTAGATCAAGGGGTATGGGGACCAACCATGCCCCTGGGAGAAAAAAGGTTTATAGATGAAAGAGTGAGGGAAAGGGTGCATGGTGAGGGGTGGATGGGATGGATGGGGGATAGACAGGGACAGATAAAGAGGGACAGAGGCACATACAGAGGAAGAGAAGTGAGAAAGGTGTCTTTTCTCCAAATAGAACTCGAGAATGACACAAGTTGTTATCTTGTGTAGTTATCGGGAAAAGCACAAACTGTATACACAAGATAGACACAGGAGATTCTCGGGAATAGTTAATGTTCCTAGTGACATGTTCAATGGTGATGTATATTTCCTAAAATTAACTCGGGCAAATAATAAGGAATTCACTAGTCTATGATACCAGAAAATGTTGTACCTCTGGAGAAAATTTGTCCGCACGTAAAACGGATGACATATATTTCTCAAGTTTCACTTGGGAATATGCCAGAAAAAAAAGTCTTGTGTACTTTGGAAAAACTGTCCATATTACTAACAATAATATACATACAGCTGGCGAATCAGAGACTAACAGGCAGAGAGAGAGAGAGAGAGAGAGAGAGAGAGAGACAGACAGACAGACAGACAGACAGACAGACAGACAGACAGACAGACAGAGACAGAGAGAGACAGAGAGAGACAGAGAGAGACAGAGAGAGAGAGACAGAGAGACAGACAGAGAGACAGAGAGAGACAGAGAGAGAGGCAGAGACCCAGGAAACTGGGGTGAGGAAGGGTGAGACTAGTGCGAGCATTGCCCATAGAGCAATGTAGGGTGAGCCCTGTGTGAAGAAGCTCACCCTATGTGCTAGACTGGGCAAGCCTTGTGCCTATAGCTTCCCCTGCCCAAACCCACACTGAGGGTGACCCTCTGGTCTGTGTGCTGACACACCACCTTACCCAAGGTCCCCCAAGCATGCACACCAGTAGTTAGTAGGTTTTTGTATTGCCATAGTGGATAAATAGAGGTACCTTTATATGGCCACCCAACACAGATCCGATAGTCTAGTGTTCATCACTGGTGCTTTGTATGTGAAAGGTCCAGGGTTCAAAACTCGGCCATGTCAACCTACCCACCATTTTTTCTTTAATTGTATATTTCTACTAACCTAACTTTACAATTGTCCACAAAATACATCTCACTGGTCTATTGTTATTAAAACAAAGGGCCACTTGGAGAACTCACATCATAGCTGCATAAGGGCTTTCATTGGGTAGTAACACACCCGGGTGTTGCGAGTATTGGACGATGGACTATGACCGACCCTGGCGCCCCCTAGGTGGTCAGTTCACAGGTAGCCACCTGGGCTGGGGACAATTACACAGTCCTAGCCATCAAGCCTGGATTTGGGCAACATGGCAGAGAGCTGGTTAGGGCTGGCACAAGATTCAGGCTTGTGTGAGGGCAATGCTAAGAACAAAAGGCTAAAACATTCCAATTTACAATACATATAGGTTCCTTAGATATCCCAACCTCGTACCCACATGGTAGTCTAGTGGTTATCACAGTAGCCTTGTATCCCAAAGGTCCAGGGTTCGTGACTCCGCCATGTCAACCTTCCCACCATTTTATCTTCAATTTTCTATTTTTATGAAGAAAAAATGGTTGGTAGGTTGACATGACCGAGTCACGAATCCTGGACCTTTGGGGTACAAGGTGACGGTGCTGACCACTATACTACAGTGTTGGTGTGAGATGGTGACATATAAGTAGCTGATATATACTGCATATTGGACATCCCCACACCTTGTGCAAGCCCTCACCCACCTCTCACCCTAGTTCCCCCACCACCAGCCAGCCACTGGGTGGAATTGGTGGGCATGTGGAAGGGCTAGGGCACCTCACCCAATGCTCACACTACCTCACCCCTTGAGCTAGGCACAAAAGTAGTTCGCCCTAGCTGGCACTAGCATGCCCTAGCCTCACCCCATATATGCTCCACTTGACATATCCATACATCACATATCACTCTGTTTATGTCCGATTTTTGTTTCAGTGAAACCTCCCTTAAAGGTTTCCATTAACGCATATGTGTTTGTCGATTATAAGAAATGCCCATGTCCCATGTCACTAAGTGAAAACCTGCGTCACCTATGTCACCAACCAAATTCAATTATTGGGTATTCTATATAGATAGAAACACCTAAACCCACTTAAATCTTAGTTATCCTACTATTTGATGAAGAAAATATGAGCAAATCATATATATGAATAGGAATCGTAATGCACATTGTAACAATCCCAGATTTCAATTAGAATTATTTCCTGGTCATTATTATTAAGCTTGATGTCATGTCACTAAGATTCATGTCACATGTCGATTTTAAGAAACAGCCATGTCAAATGTCGATTTTAAGCAATGCCCATGTCGCCATGTCGAATTTGGTGGTCCACACCCATAGGAAGAAGCATGGTAGAATCATCCTAATACTAGTAGTAAATTTTAGTCTGAAGCTATAGCTATCAGAACCTGACCAATTCAATTGGCTATCTACTTGCTCATCGTTATGGCGGTATGAGCATTTAAAATCAACATGGGACATGGTCATCCTAGTGACATGGGACAATGGTAATTTCTTTAATTCGGCTTTGGACATTTGACTTGACATGCATATGAATAGCACAAACTTGCAAAGGGATGCACCATAGAAGTCTGGTCATTTAATTAAATCGACATATGACAACCAGAAGGAGCAAGACGTGCATGTTCGACGACCGGCCTGTTTGGTCACTCCCTATATGTCACAGTGCTAAAGAAAGGCGTATTGTATTGCATTAGTTTACCTGTTATGCTGTGTTCATCATTACATGTGTTACCTTGTCGGCAACATCTATTCTTCTTTCCACAATATTAATACATATGTTTAATCATCATTTATTTAATTCATTTAGCACAATTTACTTTTTGGTACTGCTGAGAATATTGGCATTGTGGGCTGGGCAATGCAACCAACAGGGCAGACATGGTCCTTGCCTTCAAGGGAAAAGAGGGTCTAATTTCAATATGAATGCGCAATTTCTTGGGAGAATATAGCAGACACAATAGACCTTCCATATATGTAGTTTTTACAATTTAATTTTAAGTCATTTAGTCACAAATATAGCATGAATTCACCCAACTTCCAACAACCACTGTTCCTTAAATAATTGCTAGAAGAGTCTGGAAGAGGGGCAACATATTCTATATAAATTACTTTTATGATAACAATTAATACTTTAGCTCTATCTATTACTCCATTTTCCTCCAAAGGACATAAAAAAGGCTCCCAACAGAATAACAGACTGGGGGAATGTATGACCAGGCACTGTCCAGCTAGGGTGACGGCCCTCCCTGCGACCTGTGGCCGGGGGTGGTCAGTTAGGACCCCTGGGGCCTGTTTCTTAACCCTTATTTGATGGAACGATATTTTTGGGTGTTTCTAAAGGTGATATATTAGTAATTATGCTACACTAGTGCTTTATTAGTGTTCGTTCTACTAATAGAACTCAGTTTCACTAATACAATGATTTCGTAACATGTTTCTTAACCTCCTTTTGGCGTTACACTAGCTTTATATTAAGGCCGTTAATATATCGTTTAGCCTGTTTAAGTATAGCTGTTTAGGACCATGTCGAGGTGTGGGCATAAACTATATAGAATTGGTTAATAAAAAAAAATATTCCACAGACCTCTTGTACATGTATATAGGATATGTGAAAAAAGAAATTGGACAAAAAATATTTATATTGCAGTACTTATATAGCTGATAAGACGCAATTTGGACTTAGACATTTTAGCGATCTATCTAAATGTTCATGGGTATATTACGGATTCCAGTAATATTAATTATTATTGTTGTGCTATGCGGGAGACCAATACGCAACCAGCAAGCCCGTGTTCATCCACTGAGAAAGTATGGGGAGAGGGCATTTCGTTATATTAATTATCATTCTTGTTGTATGTGGTATTTACCATTGCTGGTGGGGCGAGAAACACAGTTTTCATTGTTATATTAAGATCCTGATTTGTACTGTTAATTTTTCGCGTTATATTATTATTATTGATGTTGTATGTGATATTTATCATTGCTGGTGGGGCCTTACTGACTGATCTGTAAGTTAGTACTATGGAGGAGAGATGGCACCACCCAGTAAACACAATGGCGTTGGTCAGACGTAAATCTACGTTGAATTTTGGTCTGAACTACGTAATTTTAGTAGGTTTATCAACGTCAAAACGTTAAGGTTTATTTACCAATCTCAAACCTGCAGGTCTGATTTACGTAGGTCCTGAAGACATAAATCTATGTTTAACACATTACATATAATTCTACATAGTGGGACTTGTAATATATTGCAGACAAATTTACATTTACAAACAATATTCTTACAAAGTAACTACTCTAATTTTCAATCTCATCTCATTCTACGTAGTATATTCTTGTAGTTCAATTGAACAGCCTGACAGTATAGATCTGATGAATAGTTTTGGCTGCAGAGAGGCTTTGTAATTCTCCCATTACCACCAATGTGGTGTCCTCACAGTAAAGTGCCTCAAAGCACCTATTCATGCACAATACTTTAATCACCTGTCCTTTATATATAAATGTAATATTGAATATGGTTTATTTGCATGATATTGAATTTATAATTAATGAGAATGTACTGCTTGAATGTGGTAGATTTGTTAAAGAGCTGTAATATTCTCTCCATAATTGATAGTGCTGCCACCTAGTGTGACACGGAAAAGTCATCTACCCAAGTGAAGTTGAAAAGTTACGTCTTTTAACGTAGATATATGCAGAATTTTTACGTCTGAATGAGGTAGATCAACGTAAATCAGACGTCTACATCTGTTGAACGTAAATAAACCTTAACGTTTTGACGTCTACAAACCTTCCAAAATTACCAATCTCAAACCTTTTGGTTGGACATCTACCTAGAGAAACCTCTGAGCTACGTTGGAACTACGTAGGGTGTTTACTGGGCACCAACATCAGGGAGAATTTCTGCTGCTATACACCTAGATGGCAGCACTGTTCTGCGCCTGCAGCTATTCCTGCACTGGGGAACCCCCTCCGTCTAACGGGGATTCCACACTACCAGTATACTCTGTCTCTAATCTTTCTTAGTATATCGGTAGCACTAATATAGCTTAATATATTGAATGGTAATATATCTAGAAATGTACTAATATAATTACTTTGATGGTAACCAACAGCCGGAAAATTGGCAATTCTGTTTCATAAGTCTTGTTTTATACTAATATTTTTGTAAATATATCTAAAATAGAAATATTAATTTTTCGCCTTTTGCAATAGGCTACTTTTCGTTACCTCTTGTTATATTATCTCCGATCTATTAAGACATGAATATAACGGTCCAAGAAACACTTGTTAAGAAACAGGCCCCAGCTGTGTTGATTACCTCTACTGTGGTCAATCCTCTTAAAGGGTCTTGAAGGGGCATTTGACAGAATGTGTGTGGTGCAAAATTATAAGATAATGTCTCATTACCCCCCAAAATTATCATTTGATAATTATCATATTAGAGCCTATGTATTTTCTGCATGATATCTTATGACCGATACCGATTTTACATATTCAATCAAGATATTTGTGTATTATTGGCCGAACTACCTAGTGTATGGCAAGCAATATGTTCACTCCCGATATCGGCGTTTCTAACTTTCATATCACATTTGCAAACTCTGATATTGGAGTTCCTAACTCTGATATCTGAGTTCCTAACTCTGATATCAAATTTATTTCACCGATATCGAAGTTAGAAACTCTGATATTGAAGTTTAGAACTCGGATAATTGAAGTATTAAAGTCTGATATCAACGTTTTAAACTTTGATATCAAAGTTTAAAACTTGGATATCGAGGTTGAATAAATGGCTTGCCACAGTAGTGCCAGACACAGTGGGGTCATGGTGCCAACCAGCCTCGAACACTCCAGGCCCATACTGGGTCTGGACAAATTTATATCTTATGAAAATGATCCGGAATCCTGGATCATTTTTAATGAGGAATGTGGGTTCGAATCCCACCATGGCACAATATGTATTACGTTTTATAAAAACTGTATTTAATCCATTTGAGACATAAGGGAGTGCTCATTTTTTAACAACAGGGGGGGGGGGGTGGTGGATTTGGGGGGGGGGGGTAAAAAATTTGGACCCCTTGACGGGGGGGGGGGTAAAAAATTTGGACCCCTCTTGGGGGGGGTGTGAAAAAAATTCAACCTGTTTTGAGGGGAAAAGCCCGCACGTTACTATGCTACAAAGGGGCGCGAACGCGCGCGATTTTCGGCCTGCCGGGGGGGGGGGGTAAAAAATGTCGACCCCTCTAGCGGGGGGGGGGGGGGTGAACAAATTTGATAGAAACATTAAATATGATCGATTTCAAGTATAATATGTCAAGTTTAATATATATATCTGTGTCACATAATGCTGTGATTTAGTGTCTCAGACTGACACCAGGTGGCAGCAGAGAGTGGTGTCATGACCACCACAACAGGAAACATTATCAGTCGTCAATAAAGTCTGATATGGGACTCAGATAGGGATTCCCGGGGTCACTGAGTACATCCCCAGGGAAAGACGACCTCTGCAGTGAATACTGGATGAGTTCTGGGCGGTCAAAATAATAGTTTGGAAATTTTGCTAAAATTCTGTAAAATTCGCTAAAACTTATTTGGGTTTGGTCTGAAATGTATTTGTTCTTTGCATATATATGGTCAATTACGGAGGTTCATTCGCATTAGTGACCAGCAGTTCGGAATTCCACGAAAAAGGCCCCTTTATATATATATAGTGTACCAAGGCTATTCCTTTTCAATTATGAGAGATTTCCCCTCAATACACAGCTGGAATTTTCTTTTGTCCCAAATTACATCACATTGAAATATAGTGAAATTTTATTTCCCTATCTGAGACCTACAGGACTATCAGCTTGTCTATGTGTCAGGTACTCTGATAGCTTAATGGCACTAACGAATTGGTCATTTTTAACTACAGGAGGGGGGAGGCATTGGATTTTCATACGAGTTGGTCAAAAGATTTTGGTCCCCCCAACAGGAGGAGTTGAAGACTTTTTCTTCCCCTTCTCAGCCCTGTTGAAATTGAGCGCGGCTGATACCTTTAAGCTATAGTAACGCATTGTCTTTTTCGCTGAAATGGAGTACAATTTTTTGGTCGCCCCCTACAAGCGGTCCAGATTTTTTGGGTTCTCCGGAAATCCACCAACCCCCCTGTTGTTAAAAAATGACCACGCCCTAAGCACTATACTGTTGTCATGATGGATACAGTGTAAGATACCAAAGGACTATGTTTTCTTGTACATTGTATTTCCTACATGTTAAGGGTTTCTTTTACTGTTTTAGATTCGACAGGAATTCCTGTCCAAGTTTAATTGAAATTGTTATATGGGACGCTCAACAATTACGTCATGTGCCAATAAAAACATTGAAAACTGAAACCCATTGCATTTTGGATCATTTCAACACCCCCCCCCCCTTTAATCATCTCTGTTTTGCCACACAGAAATCAAAAGACCCACGCCTAGTAGTGGCGCAATTGTAGGACGTCTTACGTTCCCTATCACGTCGCTAAAAATGCCTCTTTTGTTGTTACATACTTTACAACTTGGACAGGGATGTTGCAGGTTTATTGGTTACTGTTGCAAGGTGTTATGTATTATAATACATGTATAAACGTCCGTATCAACAAACAAAACCTTTTGCTGCAAAGTTAATATGTATAGTTTAGTTGTTTTTTTTATGAATAATTGGTCAATGTTGTAGAATTTTGCATTGCATGATATTAGAGTATAACAGCATATCTATCAGTTAAGGAATAGACCGAATCCTTATAAAATGTATGCAAACACATTATTGTCTTCACATACAAAACTCAGAACCACAATATACTTTTGTCAAAACCAACTTTAATAATTTATCAAATTAGAATAACCCACGTGAGGGAGTCAGACACTAGCCACATTATAAAATGTAATGCATATAATTTACCAGCAGGTAACTTTAATCCGTGCAATTAAAACAGAAAGTCTTGAGTTCTGCTGTAAATATTTACGATTGCGGTTTAAACAAGGGGCATTATGTCTTGTGTTAACAGTAATCCATGCTGCACCATTTATATCAGAATGTTACGTGTACACCGGGGTAACTCGGTACCTTATGCGCGCATCCATTGATTGATCTGGTAGCTGGCGAGATAAAGCCTGATAACACCTAGCCATTGGGTACCAGTTGTTACGTAATGCCCCCTAAGAATTCCGCAGTGAAGGGATGGGATTATTTGATTGGTTGATAATTCATCCAGCTAGACGCCTATACAGTTATAGTCCAACAGGAAATAGTTGAAATGAAATAACTCCTCATTGAGGTGAGTGTCCAATACGCTTCTCAATACTTCAATAGTTAACAGTCTTATATGACCTCCTAGTGTAACGTAACCTCACACTGTGAGTTACTCAGGTAAAGGTGTACCCCTCACCAGTCTCTGTCACCCACACTCGGGTGTCCAAACACAGGATGCCTCCATCAGGCCTGTCCCGTAGTGATCCTGTAACCCATGTACCAGAGTCTGTCAGCCAGAAGAATGCCCACTTGTGAGCATTCTGCCTGACCACAGGAGGAGGTGTCCACCCGTCCGGTACGACAACACGGGTAGAGTCCAGGGTCACTGGGCGCCTCCTAGACCTGGGCACCCAGTTAAGCAGGTCCTGCCACCTCACTGTACCCTGATACACAGAGAGCCAGGGATTGTTGGATACATGAATGACTGAGAGAGATGAGAGGAGGCCCTTCAGTGGGGTAACTTGATGTAAATATACAGTTAAGTTACTACTGATCACCCTAGCCATGAAATCCCATGTCTTCACCACATCCCATCAGCCTGGTCCACTCATGCTGAGACCAGCAGTCTTCATCAGTCTCCCCCCACATGTCACGGTACTGGTCTAGGTGTAGGTGTGGGTGACGTGTCCTCCTGCTGGTGCTGGGTGTGTACTGCTGCAGTGCCTGTACAGCGTCAGCAGGACACCAGCTGTACACTGTAGGGGTGGGTAGGATGTCAGTCCACCTAACCTCAGCCCACCTGGTGCCACTGACAGGATACACACTGAATGGGGAGGGATATAGAAAGGCAAATTTATAGAAACATTATAGGTCGGCAATAACATGATGGTAATTCACATGCTAATCACTATAACACAGACTCAGTAAACATACACATAACAATGCATTTTATCAACTTTTATAAAATATTGAGAACATTGAGAAAATATCTGTAAGCTATTATCATGAGAATGATAAGTATGAGACACATCGTTACTTCTATGTTGTCCTCATGTCTATAGTAGATATGACAATAATGAGATTGTATACCATGTCATATCCAGGTACACAATAACATGTGGTATGATGCTTACAAGTGTAAAGTTGTTATTTTTACAGTCAGGTGATAAATCCAACCTCTCATAATGGGCAATAACTTTTCCAATGTCACAACCGCATGCTTTGCATTTATCCATTTATTTTGCATATATAACACTGTTTTGGCACTGACAAAACGGTTTTGTTGGCGCTAAGACGGGTTTCTCGACAACAAAACAGTGTTATATATCCTATAGTGGACACGGGCTGACAATAAGATGACACAGGAAGTGGACAACTTAACGTGTTTGTCATCCGGTGGTGGCCAGAAAATTGCAATATGTATTTTCCTACTTGTTGTTGTTGTTAGGGTGTCTACTACTAGTACTAGGGTGGTAAATTTGTGATCGACCTGCCTAGGACATGAGTGTCTGAGGAATTGTTATATCATAAAGAGCATAGCGTCCACTTTCTGCACAAACATATATATTAATTGAAATGACGACTTTTGGGTACTTTTTGTATTTGAGAATTATGTCGTCCACCTGTATCCAAAGGGAGACAAGCCATATATTTCAACTTAGTGTCTAAATCCTTTATTTTACAAATGACAAACAGCTCCAATAAATGCCAGTGAACACAGGGCTATTATTGTGATACCCTAATTATTTGTAGATAACTGTCCACTATATATATATATAGCTGAAACTATATGCATATTGTGAATAATGGTAGTAAAGGTTCATGTGAAGATTGACAGCAAAGTTCCTACAAATAACACACTTTTATAATAATCCTTAATGATGTTTTATAAACACACAATAAGTTGGCCCTAAATAATTGGAACAAATGCCTTTCCAACAAAACACTATTTTGGTGTATATATAATTAATGTATACTCAAAATCTGTTTCCATTCAGAAATTTCGTAATGGCAAAACCATACAGCAGGAGTGCTTCACAAAATATAAACTTTATTATTAGTTCATGGTAGTTAAATTCTGAGAAGATGGAACTAAAACAAGAAGTAATTGCAAGGATGTGTATACATTGTCCTACCTACCGTGCCTGAGTTCTGTCATCAACCTTGTATGTGGCTGGCAGCATCTGCAGAATGGTGCCTTTCAACAATGTATCCCGCTGTTCTGGTGAGAACACTTCAAGACAGGTTACAAGATGCTTGATGGAACCAGCATCTGACGCCTTCTTAAACCAACAGTTTTTTCTCATGACTTCAGGTTTAATGTCAAAGACCTGGTCAATTTTTTCAAAACCCAGTAGTTCTGGACTGGTGTTATGGAGGCCTGACTGCCAGATTAGCATACAGCGCATCATTGTTAGAATAAGGCCAAGTTGTGCATCACCCTCTTGAAGGAGTGATTGGAGCACCATGTTCTGAATATTGCGGTGGACTTTGTCTGAGAAGACCGGGAGAAGATATGGCAGCCCCTCCTTAGTACCAAGGCTGTTGAGGAAACAACTCGAGAAATATTCCAACACCACTTCATGCGGGAATTTGTAGTATGCTGCAAGTTTGAGTTTTGATAATTTTTATTTGGTCAAAGTTCCTATACAAGTATAGTCTTTCAAACTAAGCCAAAACTGGCAACATTTCACATGACCCCTTACAATCATGAGTAGGACCAGTCAACATTACAATTTACAGCAGGTAATAAGAGAAATAGATGTAGCTAACAGGAGAGCCCAATAATATCACTGACATTATCACATACACAATTCTGGCTGGTCGCCTCTCAAGGTTGACGTACCTATCAGTTTACTAGCTCACATGAGTGAAACAGATTTTCAATCCAATACAGTGTCTATATTTCTCCATATAGGTCATGTAAATTGCAGACGCGTTATGCTAGTACATATCATAATAAATTGCAGAGTATACCATTTGTATAAATAATGCAGTGCACCATCCATCTTGGTACATTTAAATCGCAGCTAACACTCTCATTAAAGTAAAGCACATCAATCGATAGATTACTTTTATATTTATACAGCGTGACGAGAGAAATAACATTTCCTCAATTCTTTATCTTGCTGACAAAAGCACCGTACGTGTCCAGTCTCTGTATTTCAGGCAGCACTTTATTCCAGGCCAGGAAACCCCTGTACTTTGGGCTTTTACGATATTGTTCACCTACAGGCCTCTGCACTTTTAATTTTACAGAGTCGTTACCACGTAAATCTCTTACTGGTACAATTATGTTATCACAGTTTCTAGACAGTCGATATATCATACACAATAGGGTTTCTGTTCTTCTGATCTTCAGGAACTTACAACAACATCTTACATGTAGATCCACCCTGGTTATAGCCCGAGGATTCCAGATATGGGCACATGCCCTCAGGCAATGATTTTGAATTGTCTGTACCTCAGCTACCAAGGTCTCTGGGCCACTGTCCAGCACCAGACCACAGTACTCAAGTACCGGTAGCACCATAGTTTTGTATAGAAGCACACCAAGATCCTCATCCATGAATTTACAAAGATTTCTGAGATACGCAAGTTTCGTGTTACCTGACGTGATTACTCTTTCACAGTGGTCTTTAAAGCTCAGGGTAGAATCAACAATTACACCTAGATAGCTGAAACTACCAACCACACCGAGGTTTATCCCCTTAAGAACAATTGGATACATATTAAAGTCGATCGTACAACGTTCACCATGACACCACAAAATCTTCGTCTTTTCACTATTTACAGTGAGTCTGAAGCTGTCACACCATGATGCAACAGCATCTAGATCGTCTTGTAACAAGCTCCTAACCATCTCTGGGTCACGATTGCTTACCACCAGAGCTAAATCGTCAGCATATAAATAATGTCTACCATTCAGTATCTTACAAACAACACTATTAATATATACAATAAACAGAAGGGGCCCTAGCACAGACCCTTGCGGGACGCCGCAGGTAATAACCCTGGTTGCAGATGACCTGCCATCTACCACTGTCAACTGGCTCCTTCCTGATAGATAAGATCGGAACCAGCCGAGCGCACCGTCACTACACCCAACTTTTCTCAACTCCGCAAGTAGTATAAAATGGTTTACTGTGTCAAAGGCCTTCCTGAGATCCAGGAAGGCCACTGACACAAACTCACCCCTGTTCCTACACTCATAAAGATCCTGCACTAATCCATAGACAGCGTCTGAGGTCGAACGACCCGGCATAAATCCAAATTGATTTTTATCTATAATTTTGTTATTAACCAAGTATCTCATGAGTTGCCTATGGGCTGCTCTTTCCAATAATTTCGAAAATATATTTAACTGGCTCACAGGGCGCCAATTGCTGACCCTACTCAGATCGCCAGTCTTGGGAAGCGGAGAAACACATGCAAGTTTGAGACTATTGGGGAATAGCCCAGACGCGAAGGATTTATTCACCATGTGCACAACTAGGTCTGGTCTAGCCAACAAAGCATCTTTAACCACACACGATCTAACATGATTTATGCAGGAGGATTTGGTTGAATTTATATGTTTGATGAGTTTACGTGCCTCATCTACATCAATCGCTAACAACCCAAAGCCACCCCCCGGGGGACCCACCGCCACGTTGCCTTCGGTCACCTCATTATGCACAGGTGGAAACACACCAGCCAACGTCTCTCCTATACTACTGTAATAGTTATTTACATAGTCGGGCCTATCGTCTTGATTGATTTCACAACCATCATCATCCTTCAATTTCATAACGACCTCTTTTCGTGGGCCTTTCCACATACAATTGACTTCAGCCCAAAAGCGCCTCGGGTCATTCTTGAACTTGGTCAGCTTCTCCCTGATATTGGCCCTTCTGTTTTTCAGCAGAAGTGCCAATATATGCCTCTCAATGCTCTTTACCTTTGGTAAAAAACGGTTTGGAGTTCCAGGACGCACTTTCCGTGATTTTTTCAAAAATTTGGCCTTCTTTTTTATCAACCTGAGCACATCTGGGGTGAAGCCTTCATGCTGAGTGACGTTAACTTTAAAGGTTTTAATAGGGTGATGCAAGTCAAGGAAGCCTCTTAAATGACTCGTAACTGAAGCTACAAGTAATTCAGGTTCAACATGATTAACATCATTTAGCCCCCAGTCAACATCACTCACAGACTCTGCCAATTGTGTCTTATCATAGTTCTTATACGAACGGCCAGTGACCTCTCTACAAGTGACAGTATGTACAATTTTCACCTGCTTCCTTACTACATAGATTGGGGCGTGGTCGCCATTCATATCATTCAACACACCATATTCATTGGCGTGTGGACAATTCGTATAAGTATGGTCAATAGTTGACCTTCCGTGAGGGTGGTAATATGTGGGCCTGGTGTTTAAATATTTAAATTTTGTTTCTCTAAGAAAATCAAACATCCTCTTACATTTAGGGTTATTACGAGTTTTAGAATTAACATTTAAATCCCCCATAATCCACACCTCACGGTTTGTCATCATCGGGAGCTTGACTAGTTCTTCAAGCTTATTATAACACCGGTTTACATTCCCGCGCGGGGGCTTGTAAACAGTGATTATTACACGAAACTTATGGCCCGGATACTTAGTTATAATTCCAAGACACTCCATGTCAGCATTCGTGAAAGTTAATTCACTCACAACTTCAGTAAAAGCAGAGTACTGAGTGGGGACGTAGCAAGCAACACCCCCACTTTTTCTCAATGCATTCAACCGGTCATTTCTAAATAGCTTCATGCCAGGTAAATCAACTTCCCAGTCGCGATCATTTTCGTTCAACCAAGATTCAGTTATACTTATATGATCACAACGTAAATCCAATTTCCTGAATTTGTCAATTTTATCTTTCAAACTCTGAACGTTCATACAAAGCAGTCTGAGACCCTTGCATCGGCCCAGCTCGTCATAACTATAATAGGTCATAATACAGTCTTAGACCCCACCCGTATCTGACACATACATCTATTATACCTGCATACGGACAAACAAATAAACACAAAAGTGCACACATAAAGTAAACCAGCGCTAAGACAATATAGGGCATGGAGTTGAGAGTATCAAGATGTACAGTCATTTTGTTACTCTAGGAGTGAAGTTAGGCTGACTGTTAGTTACACGGCTATAACATCATACTGGATATTACCCGCTCTAGCACAGCCAGAAACAAACAAACATCTGTTAGAGAAAGACCATAAACTAGGTCAACAAACAGCTATATACATACGGTAGGTACCGGTAGGTTGGTTTTTTCTTGGTCTAGGTAATTCGGTCCCCACTAACAATAACTAATTTGCAGTCTACAGCCCCTAGTAAATCACAATAATTACAGATTGGTCCAATGCCTAATCACATATTAGCAACAGACACGAACGCTTTCACATAGAACATGCAAACTGGAAACAATGCAATGTATTGATCAGTTGATACAATATTCAATAGACCTATCTAGAGTCAATATTCATATCAATGGTTCTTACTCTCTCCACATAACAATCTTCAGAAATACTAACACTCATCTCAAACACCCACGCCAATGGTCCATTCGAGACAAGATTCAATATCCATACCATCATTAGTCGTAGGAAATATTCAAAGAAATATATTCAAAGAAATATTCATGTTTTTTATGCCTGTATTTTTTCGTTCATCATCACTCGTTGGTGGTCACAGCCCGTACTGAGATCATTACCGGTAGTTCATATGTGTAATAGCAAGTGGATGCCAGCTTTACATAGTTTACAAGTACTGGCCCGTACACACAATGAGGCCACACATACCAACAAGTGTAATACAATTCAAGATTAATTAGTTTGACATATACAGTAGTACAAGCTATTATCCAGACACAGAACTATTTATGTTTGCAAATAACTAGAATAAAAATGTCAATACAGGCTATTGTCTAAACACAGACTATTTTATGGTTGTAAATAACGTAATTAGATTATGGAACAGCAATTCAATCGGTTTTACAGAAGTTCTATAAATGGATGGAGTAATATTTGTTTGATTGATTAGTTAGCAACACATAGTTCAGTCAGATAGCTTCTATAATCCATTCAGCAATCATTTTTTGGATGTCTGAGTAAGGGGTCACACCATTTACCAGCCTATAATATTTGTGGCCCCACCCTGTCAATGTGTGGTAACCATGACACAGTTGATCCGTTCTAGGCGTTAGTACTCCACTACTATAGTTGAGCTCGTCAATCTTGAGGTTCACACACTTGACCATCTCTTCACTCAGCAGCTGATGTGGATGGTTACGATGCATGCAGTCTTTATTAGCTCTCAGGAAGTCAATGCCATAAAAAGCACACAATTGAATTCTAACTTCACTATTCACCTCCCAGCAACTGTCAACAAGCCTGCTGTAGGCGTTGCTCATCCTAACTGTGGTTTCACGGACATCAGCATTGCGGAGTTCATATTGGCCAGTGACAAAATCATGTCTCACTAGGTCATTTAGCCCGGCGACAACTACAGCTGTTGTGATCGTCTTGGCATCTTGACGACCTAGGTGATATAATATACTACTACCGACCGTGTCTATATTAGCACTCGGCAAGTAGGTCACAGAGTGTAATCGATCCAGTCTCGGTCTGAGTTCATACTCTAACCAGTCAATCCTGTCGTCACCAAACACAGCAATATCACCCGTATCCATCATACTTGTGTATAGGCTCCTGCCAGTTTTATAGGTTCTTATTCAACAAACTTTCTATCGATGAATCCGATCCAATCCCCGCACCGTCCACGATTGTTGTGTCCTGGCTCTCGGCTGAAGTCTCGTGGGTGGCGAGATTCCTGCTTACACTCTCCAAGCCGGGCGCTGCACTCTCCCTCCCGGTGTCTAATGGGTTTCGCGCCACACTAGTGGCTGGGGCCGCGCCGCGCAGCTGTTTACGGATAGACATCAGTATCTTTCCCAGCATATTCTCACCTTTGTAAGTACCTTCGTGGTACACTTTAGCGTCGTATCTGGCTTGCCCCGCCCAGTACCGATCTGTAGTACTCTCAATCAACACAATATCGCCCGTGTCAATTAGAGCTTGACGTTTTTCCGGATTCTGGACATATTTCTTGAGATTACTGATTTTCATTGCAGCTACCTCATTTTCCTCCCACTTTTTGTCGATTCTACACCCGTCTGCACCTCTTTTCGCCTCCAAGCCTGTGGTCGAGTTTAGAACTCGCTCAAGTCTCGGCTCGTCGTTATTTGCCGAGCATTTTAAAAATTGGAACAATTGCTCGCTTGAGTGGAACTCCCTGTCTTCATGTACAATCAGGCAGGGGTGAAAGTTGCTTAAAAAAGCTTTGGCACCATTGAAAATTAATCCTGATTTGGTGCGTTTCATATTTAAGGATCCACTTTTGGCAATGCGTGTTGCGTCGGCAATCCGCTCTTTTATAGACTTTGGTTGCTTGCGGGTTTTACGCCCACTAGCAGGTTCACTGTTCCTTCTGGGTAACTTTATCAGCGGATCCGCGCACGTAACCGGCTTGCTCGCCTCTGCAGACGACTTTTCATAGTTGCCTGCAGTAGCGACAGGTGGCGCCACATCACCCCCTCCTGCTCCTGGAGCGACTTGCGACTTGGTGGTCCTTGGCTCACTAGGGGGCGGGGGGGTTTCATGGTTGCCGCCCTCCGTTGGTCGTCTCGACTTCTCAAATTCGGCAATCCTCTGTTTCGGTAGTAAATTCTCATCTTGGGAGCGCTCCCTCCAGTGTAGAGAGTCGGCATTTCTGCCCGCTGAGTGGTGACTGACATGTTCAGACCTCTCTCTAGGTCTGTCTTGACGGCGCCATTCCCGGTATCTATGGTCATTACCTCTGTCTGATGATGGCTCATCTCTGTTACGACCATGGTTATCCGGCGCACGTCTTCGGGGTCTATCATCATGTTCGTCCCAACTGTTGCTAGCCATTCTGGGGTCACGTCTGTTGTCTCGATCTGTTGCCACTCTTATACCCCTCTCTCCATTGCTCCCTCTATCACCCTCTGCTCTTAGAGCTCCTTCACGCACCAGGTCGCGGCTTCTCTCCCCTTCCAACAGTTGATCCCTGTGTTCACCTAGATTAGATCTACCAGGCTGCAGTTCATAGGGCTTAAACTGATTCGGTATACGATTAAAGTTGAAGCCGTCATATTCAACATCATTTATGAGTATATGAGTCCCTCTGATGATGGCGTCACATCCCACCTTGTTGTTACAGTGATTTCTGACCTTACGTAATAGGCCCTTCACTCTGCGAACAGCTGGTTCCTCGTCTGGGTTTATATAGACATATCTATAGCCCGATTTGCCAAACAGTTCTCTCTTGCTCCTAACACACTCGTCCCTCCTCCAGGCGCTATTGAAGCAGACCAAAATAGGCCTGGTACCGCCTGGGTCTCCAGAGAGTAGATTCATGCGTTTAACATATTTAATCTCGTGTTGATGGATGTTCATACCCATGTCATAGAGAACTTGCATGGTCTGGACATAAGGGTCGTCTTCCTCCTCCTCCTCCAGGCCCTCTATTAGGACATTAAGTCGCCTGGGGGAGTGAAAACGGTCACCTACACTTCCCTCGGCTGCTGCTGCACGGGGATTGTAGTTAACCCTCTCGTCACTTCTAGCTCTTCTTATGTCGTGCTGGTTCCTAGAGACCAAGTCCCTGAGTCTATCAACTTCCCGACGAGTATCACTATTCATCTTATCAAACTTATGCTCAACTCTGTCAATTCTTTGAGACTGGTTCTTGTAGTTGTCACGAATGATAGTGTGCACATCTTTGATGTCCCTGGAGATTTTATCATTACCAGTTTCCATAATCAGTTTCAACTCATTAATGCCCTTCTCTACATCAAACGTGCATTTACTTTTATTATCAGTCTTCAGGTTTGGTGTGCTGTGGGAGAACTCACCAAGGTGACGGCGCCTCTCTCTCTCTAGGTAGGGACGCTTGTTTACGGGCCTGGAGTCCACAGACCCCGGTGACTTTTCCTCGCTAGAGTGCCGGGGTCTTTTCTTGTCACCTGGAGTAAATCCTGTGTCAGCATACCGGTCCATAATTCTAGGCCAGTTCTCGTCGTCTGGTGTGGAGGGATAGGTAATAGGCCCGTGGTGGTAATAGTAGCCATCCCTCTCATCCCTGTAGTCCGGCCTTCTCCCTTTGGGTTTTGGTTGCCCGACATCAACACCTCGTCTGCCGTCCATATTGGAAGTACGCAGGTGGATACAGGTCAACAAGTTATATAACCCGCTTGTTCAATACACAGGTAACAGAGTGCCGGTGTCAGACCAGGCCTCGGTTAATTTCCGTCAAATATTGGTACAAAACCCACATCCAGGGTTTCCAAATTGCAGCTGCCAGTGTCCGCTATGCTTTCATGTAGCTACTTGCGTAGATAAATTGCAGATTTAGGGGAGTTTCCTATCAATCCATGCGTATTTTTGGGGGAGCCCCGCGTAGGCTACTCCTTGCAGTCGGCCATTGGTTCCCCTTCAAAAAACCCTCTTCATTTCTCCTGTCAGACTTCACCAGAAACACATGGTAGGATGATACAACCTTGGACTCTTCAAGTTCCTTCTCTGAGAATTCTCGTTGATCATTTCGGAGAGCATCAAAGCAAAACTTGTAAAAATCCAGAGACTCAGTTTCTAAAACATCTCCAGGCTCCCGCTTCAGAAGATACCTTTCTAAGGGCCCGAGCAACTTGGGGATGCTAAATTCATCTCCTTCCCCCAACTCAAGTTGATGTCTCAGTGCTAATGCACAAAAGACATGCAACTTGAGTGGGTTTGAGAGGACAGCCGTCATCCTAGCTTTGTGCCTCACTACATACTCATAGACTGGAGGTGGCTTTGGAGGCTGAGGGAGTTGACACATTTCTGTGTAAAGTTTAACGTAACGAAGACTTTGCTCCTCATTAAAGCCCCCAAGGGTCAAGAAACGGTCAAAATATCTAGCATCTATATCACATAGATCTGTGCGGCACAGCAAAACAAGTGTAGGGCCTCCTCTTTGATGACATTCTTGAACATAGTCCTTCAGTGCTTTCATAGCTTTTTCATCACGTAGCTCGTCAATACTATCCACGAACACCACTACTCCCTCCCCTTCCAACACATGAGCCATCAGGGTGATGCCATCACTTTTGGTACATCCAAGTTTATCCCGTATAGCATGCTCTACAGTCGTCTTGATGTCTCTAGCATTTAAATATACCATGGTTGTCCAAGGAGGACATTTAGAATTTAGAGATAGTTTACCATCCTTATCAAGGATCTGCTGAAGGAACTCGCTGCTCCATTTATTGACAACATGTTTGGCAAAACTGGTTTTGCCATCACCAGAGTTGCCATATACCCTGATGACGCGTGGAGCCAGTGAACCATCAAAGGGCAGAAGGATGCTACCAACCTCAATTGGAACCCTGTAACACAGAATGTCCATATCATAAACTGCCTTGGTGTATGGATGAATAGTCAAACATCATTACTTCTCATGTGTAGCATGCAAGCATATTATGTTCAGAATTGCTCAGCAGTGATATACACATACTGAGCCTATTATGAGGAAAGAATGCAATTTTATTAAATCAATGTGGGTTTAATAAGCCAAAACTCCACTAGCTAACTACATAGGGATTCAGTGATAGAATTATGGAAACTATTTTAAAATATGATTGATAAATAGACAAAGGTTTACGAATTGGGGCAGTATTTAATGGGGCCATAGGCCCAGTGAAATGCGGCCCCACCTTCAACAACTGAAATAACCCTGGCAACAACCCTAAATGAGTGAATCTTTGTGTTAATTGTTTATCTTGTTCGACTCAAATTAAATCATCATAAGGGGTAGGGCCTAAAATAGCCTAAAAACCCTTTTCCACGCTGTTCAAACGTAAACAAACCATCACTTTGATGATGTCACAAGGCAGTGAAATACCGCCATGGGTTATTTCACAGGGGGTGTGAAAGCAATGGAGCTGTTGTAGTTCATAAAGAGAAAATACTTACAGGTTGCCGTCCTTCATGAGTGGCTGAACATTGATGTAGCAGGGTGTTATATCAAACCAATCATCCCCAGCATCACCCTCAAAGGCGTAAAGATGAGTACGGACCAGCGATCGTTGATTGTACTCACAGTGCCGATGAATAGCTGTAAGAGGGATAGACATCATTCAATGCTACTACTGCTGCTGGTTTGTCAAAAATTATTTTGAGAAATAAACTGAATTACAAAAAAGAAATTATAGGGAATCATGTATAAATTTGAAATGTGAGGTCACATGGTTTTTGTCAGCTGAAATATACAAATTATCAGGTTGTTCTGATCAAAATGATGAAAATACAAATGGTAAACTAACATAATGGTTATCTATACATCAGTATAAACAGATAAAAATGTTATCATTTACCTCGGAGTAATCTGAAGGTAAGGGGCTGTGGGGTTCCCTCTGGATCACAACAGGACACATCGGTCTGCATTTCTCTGTCTCTCTTAGTCAGCACATCAGTTTGTACAGCTCTATCAGTGAAGTGCCTCGTACCAGGAGGGGGGGTGTCCCCATGAGGTACACCTACTGTATACACAGCAGGGTCCAGGCCCTCAGGAAGAAGGTGTTTCTGCCCTGTCAGAGCTATCACCCTTAGCAGAGCATGGAATCTCCAACAAGGATTTTGTTCGAAAAAGTCCAACAGCGCCAAAACTTGGTCTGGCTCTGATTTCTCACCCTGCAATTACGAGTAGAAAGAACTTTTAGAAAAAACCTTCAGTACTTAAAAATGGAAAACTATTAAGCGGGCGATGTTCCAATTCAAACAATCAATACTACAATACAAAGTAGCTGGCAGTAAATTATCTCAAGACACAACACACTATGGCTTCCAAGAAAGGTAAATTTTATCTAATAGATTATGACTTACAGATTAAATTCACCGATTTTGGAATATGTTATTAGTATGACTATACTGCATAAATATTCACTCTGTGCATATTTTTGCGGCTTTTAAAATCCACGAAAATCACAGAAATATGTACAGGCTCAGTCTCACGAGCAATTGGATCGTCTTTGACCGGGTGACATCTTTGACCGGGTGACGTCTTTGACCGGGTGATGTATTTGACCGGGTGACATCTTTGACCAAGTGACATCTTTGACCGGGTGACGTCTTTGAGCGGGAAGCGTTATTATAGCATAAATTAGACCTATATAGTAACAAATGGTTGGGAAAAATCAAAGGATATTTTCAAACTATATGAAAGGAAATTGATTTAAAGTTTGTTATAATTATATGTAAGCCCTTTCACGTGCATTAAAGGATTATGTTATATTCTTTCTTCTGCCCGGTCAAAGATGTCACTTTCTATATGATGTGAACTTTGAAGAGCTGCAATGTCTGAAGTATTATACAATAACCGTCCACCTATTTTTTCAAGTAGGAGAGATATGGAAAAAAAAGAAAAATTGCCTTTTCTAGCCTCCCGGTCAAAGACGTCACCCAGTCAAAGACGTCACCCGGTCAAAGACGTCACCCGGTCAAAGACAATCCAATTGTTACAAAGTCGTGAGACTGAGCCTACAGCGCAAAATAAACTACATTTACAGTATTATACCCCAGATATTATTTTACCTTTATCCTTTTCTCTGTAACCTGATCCAGCACCTTGAGCTGCCTGAGGTGTGGCCACACACTGAGTAGCCTCAGGTTCTTGTGTAGCGGGACTCGGGCCGTGTTCAGGATCTCTGAGTACTCACTGAACATCACCACTCCACTCTCTGAACCGTTGTTCCTGTCCCAGGGTGGCAGGTGGGCCCCTGACACTGCCATCGTACCTGTCGAAAAGTAACATAATCTTTTAGGATTTTACCCAGGACGCACTCCTGTTCTCCCTAGAAGGTTATACACCTACAATAACAACAACCATAACCCTTTAGACCCCAGACAATTGCATAAATCAATGCCTCATTTCCCCAGGATTTCATGCAAATTTAGCTTGATTTGGCCAGTGATAGCCCTCAGTGTTTAAGACTGATATTTAATCTTTATTCCTTAATCTACATATCATATTAAATAGTGCGTTGACTCCAGGACTCTGCTTCAAGAACTAATCTAAAATATCGATTTTTGAATTCATTAATTGTAGCTCTTGGAAGATGTATGGTCTTTGTCTCTTTGGCATAGGCCTGATTGACTTCCTCGGGTCGAAAATTTGCCGTTTCTGGGTAGTTTGCTTCATCTTCTTTGAGAGGTTGAATCACATGAGAAATATATATATTTGGGTTATCAAATGTGAATCAAAGTATCCTTTGATAAACCTGTGTGGGCTACCCATTAAAATGCTATATGACATGCATCAATTATGGTAATTTCCTAGCAGAGTGATCATCAACACATATGGTAGGCCTGCACCTTTTATTGCGGATTTCAAGTGAGACACAAAATGGGGTCCCCCCAAAAAATGTTTGTTTTGTGGCACAACTATGACTATTCACCCTATGTAAACCTTTCATAAATATCATTTATTTCCTGAAATACAATTAGTTTTTACCCATTTATGACAAGCGATCAATGCTAAATAAGATTTTTAAAAGTTTTGGGAATGTCTCAATATTGATATAGGCCTTAATCATGGCCTAGAAAACGGCCATTATGCGGCCGTTTTGGGGAAATGAGACACGGCCGTTTCCGGCCGTTTTGGGGTCTCTTTGGGTTCCATGTGAAGGTTTTTTGCAATTATCATAAATGTTTCCCATGTTTGGAGCCCAAATGCATAGTGTGAGCTTCCCCTTTACATTGAGCTCTCTAAAGGCAGACTTCCTTATAATACACCATTCCAACTGTCTACGTGCATTTACAGTGCACACTGGAAGTAAAATAGATACAGTGTGCCATCATGTCTGGATTTTCCTGCAGACAACCTTGGTCAGAAACATGGTAGCAGAGGAATGATATACGAATAGCTTACCTCATTCACCGACAGACTTAGACCGGAGAGTAGTAGAATGGCTCCTTAATGGTATTGGTTCTCTCTCGACACTGATTCAAAGACGCATATTCCCTTAGATATCTGCGAGCTTCTATCAGGTGTTATCTTTATTGGCGGAGTACCATAAAACCCCGCATATAGACCATGGATAGTACACAAGTCCGCTTGTGATAACCCAGCAATAACACCTGGTCCTCTCACATGGATGATTAAAAATATCACAAGCACTGAGAGGTGAACTCCAAATATTTAAAATCAAGGAGTAGCCTATGTTTGGTCCTGACCAAATTCTGCAACTTTGGTCAGGTTTTGTCAGGACGAAATTCTGCAACTTTGGTCAGGTTTTGTCATGACGAAATTCTGTAGCTTTGGTCAGGTTTTGTCATGACCAAATTCTGCAACTTTGGTCAGGTTTTGTCATGACCAAATTCTGTAGCTTTATTCAGGTTTTGTCATGACGAAATTCGGCAACTTTGGCCACATTTGGCCATGACCAAATTTGGCGTGACCATAGTTGGCCAATCATGGCCAAATGTGACCACAATTTGCTGGGAAGTTAGGGCTTATACTTGAGTTAGGCTTATACGGGAGGTTTTACGGCATTGACTAAATTCCCAGAGCTCTTTATGTTGTTCTGTTGGTGTACCTTACCTACGTAGACAGGGGAGACAATCTGCTGATATCTAAGGCACCGGACTGTAAGATATCAGAAGTGTTCCTCCCTACTTGCATTTTGAACTCTATTCAGATGTCAATCTGTCAAGTTGTGAAGTGTTAAGATCACCTGCGTCATAAACACTTGAGACGTTTAAGATGATAAGGGCCTAAGTTAACCCAGTAGCGGTCTATGAGTCATATTAATCCTTATTCAGGGTCCGGTATAATGCTGTATTATGCTTTCAGTCATTCCAGCGTCTACCCTCTATGCCCTTGGAATTTTCTTGGGTGGGGTGGAAGTGGGAAGGGAACGGGGGGATATTCCTCAGGACTGATCTTCTCTTTCCAGATACACAAAGCTACTACTAAATTGGAACAGTGGTCTCAAGCAAAAAGAGTATTTCGATTGATGTTAATAAAAATGAACATATGAAAAGAACAAGGGAGGGTATGGTTTATCTACCTTCCACTAATACTAATTCCCCTCCCCCTCACAAGCCCCCTCCCCCTTCACACCAGATAGGTCATGTGACAAACGCATATAAGCAAACTGCGTCAACCTCTGTGTCTAACGCATTGCATCAGTTTGAGTGAGTTTGCATCTAACGCAAACCCCACGCGATGTACACGTTTTTGACGCAATTCGTGACCTGGTAACGCTAGGTAATGCTAGTAAACTCAACTTCGCCGGGCACTACTTCATCCAACATTGGAGGTCTGGATGGGGGGTCCCCATTTCCCATGTCGATTTTAAGAAATGACCATGTCACCCTGTCGATTTTAAGAAATGCCCATGTCCCATGTCACTATCTCTGATTTTCCTCATGTCGCATGTAACTAGGCCCAAAATCGGCCATGTCTCCTTGTCGAATTTAGTGGTCCACACCCATAACATTGCCTCTAGTCCGCTTTATTTCCTATACACGATTCCAAGAAAAAGGATTGCTTTTTATACAATTTTGGAGGAAAAGGGGTACAATTTATGTTTGAATGACTGGTTTAACTCTCTGATGATATTTTAATCTAGCTTTTCTCAATACTCATGTTCCTTCCAGAGCGAATCACATTAGGATAAGGTTTAGACCTACCATTTGTGGGATATTTTCCATAATTTTTCTTGATCAGCCTTGATAAAAAAGAATTCTTGGTCCTTTTTGCTTAATTTCTTGTTCAAAGGGTGCCATTTGATGATTTTCCTCCTGTTGTAAGGGTCCAGAATTTGGGGTAATGGTCACACATACCAGGGGTAGTTACTATAGAAAAGATAGGGAGTGCCCTTTGGTTTCCTTGTGGATCACACAAGCCATCCCTGCTAAAAATCAAGTCACACCTCACACCTGTAATTATCACAGACCTTCCTCCACCCATCACCTCAGATACAACCTCCCCTATCCCTCATGTCACATCACTATTTGGACATTTGTGGGTTATTATACGTAATTATGGGCATGTGTAAGCTATCTTCGAACTATTTGGGCGGGTGGGGGAGGGGGCGTTTGAAGAATTGGGGCACCCCTCACAGTGGCGGATTCAGGATTTTGAAAAGCTGGGGGAGGCGGGCGCTATTGGAAATTTTTTTTCCTCCCAATCTTTGGGCTAAAAACGTGAATTTTGCCCCCATTTAAATCCGCCACTGTCTACTATGAAAGAAAGATCAGTCCCTCATGATATTGATTAATATCTATTTCCACAGCTCTGTGCATCATACCGACACAGGCAGGCATTCAGCTACTGATATCTACTGCAGGTGTGAGATATCATATCAGGTCATCCCTACTTGAATTTTAAACTCTATTAAGATCTCCGCAGTTGTGAAGTGTGGGGATCACCTTTTAAGTCATAAACACTTGAGACTTGTAGGCTCTTTAGTATGGCATAACATTATATGAAGTTTTAAAACGTTATTTTGAAGTAAGGCCACTCAAAAAAAAAGTTTTACATTTTAGTAGTTAAGAATTTATGAATCTTTAAAAGTAGGGAAAATATTAGTTATTTCTATTCCACTGCATTACTGGCAGGATAAGCTTTAATTTGATACCAAATATCCCAATATTTGTCCATTTTTCTTCATATTTTTCATCGAAAAATAAGCAAAAAAGAAAAAAAGTTTTCCTCAAAAGCTGATTTTCATGATGCGCGCGGTGATGAGAAACCATTTTATTTTTTTGAGTGGCCTAAAATAACTTTTTTTTGTTAGCTGGATTTGGTCAACTTTAGCTTACAGCCAGGACCTTTATTAATTGTGAAAGTGATTGGAGCCATATATAAATGAGTGGGGACAACAATTATAACTTCATGTCATGCCATCAAGTGTCATATACCTCATGTTTGTCCTCATGTCACTATACCCTCCATGTCACACGTCAAATTCAAGAAATGCCCATGTTGCCATGTCGAATTTTAAAAATGGTCACAGGGGTCTGCCCCTAGTGTTTCATAGTAATTATCATTCACCCGCAATCCAATAGAGATCGACCCTTACTCCTATATGGCTCAGTCTCACGACGTCACCCGGTCAAAGACTATCCAATTGTTACAAAGTCGTGAGACTGAGCCATATCCGTCCCCAATATCCCATGTCAATCATAAGAAATGCCCATGTTGCCATATCGATTTTAAGACTGTCCCATGTCCGATGCCCCATGTCAATCCCCCCCCTCATGTCCCATGACACTAAGGCCCGAAATGGCCCATGAATGTAGGAAATATCTCCTAAATCAAGTCAGAGCAGGACATCAGAATATTTTTTGTCCATCACATTCAAATGAGATACACAGGAAAATTAGTGATCTATTGACTAAGATACAAGAGGCACCGTTATGGATTAGGAAATAGACATACCGTATTCGACGTAATAAGCGCACACCCCCTATTAAGCGCACACCCCCCGTTTTTGGCCGATTTTTATACTACAAATTACCAAAAAAATCTCAATTTCTGACCCCAATTAAACTCTTAACTACTAAAAGGTGCCCATAATAATTTTTTAAGCGCACTGTGCGCTTATTACGTCGAATACGGTACAAACACTTTTACTGATTTCACTCCACTTTCTACCATTCAGCGATCTCAGTCCCAGTACTGGCGTATTGGCCAATTCATGTTCGGAATTGAAATATTAAAAGTGATGAAGATATTTAAGCGAAAATGCTGGATTTCTTTTTGCAACATTAGGAAAAGTAACATCTCAGTGAACTGGACTTCGTTCAACCAGGCAGGCCCCTGACTTTCAGGTCATTGCGGACCACATTAAAAGACATGGAAAGGATTCAATAATTAATCTTTCATATCTCAACGTGTCTTCTAAACTCTGAATGATTTCCCATGGCGTTTATGATATATACAAGACAGGCGCTTATTCAAGATCAGTTCTCAGTGCTTCAAAGATGTTTAAAGCGTCCCTTACCCCAAGCGCTTATACAAAACCAGCGCTCATTCAAAACGGGAGGTACAGTATCATTGATAGCTATACAAATGACATAGTCAGACATATTTACTTATCATACTTTATTCTCACTGTTTGCACATAGTAGCTATGAGTTTTTAAGAATTCAGCAAGTTCGCGAAAGTCACGACAATCACTAAGATATCGATAGAGAATACTTTTATTTTATAAAACACATGGGGTTATATATACAGATAAGAAATGTCACTTCCAGGGCTCCGTACATATCCAACATGACAAGAAATTTGCTTTTATGAAATTACTTTATTGAAATGGTTCATTAAGTATAGAAGTGCAATAAACAACCCTGCATTGTGAACCCCAAAATATGTCATTATAGTGCTGTAAACCAACAGTAGATTCTACTGCACATGTCCACTAATACTGTAGTGTATACTGTAAAACTACAGTAGATTCCACCGCCCATGTTTACAGTAAAACCCCTGCAAAGTCCATACATTTGCACCGACCACTTTGACCAAGATAGTTATGAAAGAGAGGGATTATTGGAAGGGATCGTGGTGATTTGTGAACGTTCCCCATGGAGTGGAATGATATATCTAAGGTAGTACAGGTGTATACATGGTATCAGATCAGGCCATCCGGTACGTGACTCTAAAACTTTATTGAGCTGCAGTGCTCTATTTCTTGGAGTCAAGTGTCTAGTTCACCTTAGGCACACACACTTGAGGGAGGCGCACTCCTTTGATATTGGTCTAGATGGTAGAGGGTATTATGATTAACGGATCATCAATGTTTGACGAACATGCTGTACAACATTGTATAATACAAAGTTCCATGGTAATTCTGATATCACGGTTTATTAAGATATAAACCTTTAGTAATTCAATTGTGTCCCGCCAACAATCAACAATCCCTCCCACTACCTACTAATAAATGTCTCATCGCTACAGGTGGTGCATTATCATAGTCACAGTGATAAGGGATAACAGTTATTGGTCTGTTAGTTTTGATAGTTCACAAATATTATGGTAACTAAATTATCTTGACTGGATTTTTGAAAATGAATTATTGAATATTTCCCCTAAAATCAATGTTATGATTCAAGGTTGCTGTCTAACAGAATGTTCCCAACTGGGCTAAATTCTTGTAACCAGTACAATTTACAGTTGAGTAAAACAAAAAATGACAGTCTTCATCTAGTCCTGTAAGATCTTTTTAATTGTAGAGGTTTAGAACCACTGTGAATTTCCACATTAATTTAACATTGTTAAGATAGCAATTGAGGCTGGATCTGTCAGATTGGAGTGTGATTTTCAGAATTATAGAATCTTAGATTGCATGATATTTGATGATAGCTTAATGAATAATCTTAGTGAAATAGATGCACTCATGTTCCCTCCCCATATAAAACTCAAAACTACAAAATTTCAAAACTAACTTTAATGAGGTGATACAACATTCAACAGCTCTCAAACACTTACTCCCCAATAAAACATTATTCCAGCTTTTATTTACATTGGGTTACCACAAGTTTTATCTTCATTTATATCTATCGAGTCCACCATCTATAATATTAATTGAGACAATTGATAGAACCTTTATGGAACACAATACCGATCACTGTTTATTTACACTTCTCTGAATAACTTGAATATCCATCGACATCCATGTAAGTATGATTAAGGGATATGACTGGTATCTACCTGGGTTAACTTAACGAAGTTAACTGACTCAGGAATGTGCTGCTGCACTGTAAGAAGTAGTGTGTGTAAAATACAAGTAGAATCATGTGCATATTCTATAGTATATATCTACTTATTTTCAGTATAAACCTATGTCATTATGTCTTGTGTTAATAGTAATCCATGTTGCACCATTTAAAATGGAACATAAATTTGGTGTGTCATTCAGATGTGATTCTGGTGTGTATAGTTAATAGTCACTAGATAGTTACTAGAAATAGTTCAGAGTCTGAGAGTGCTGCTCTTAGTGTGAGGTAACCTCACACTGTGAGTTACTCAGGTGAAGGTGTACCCCTCACCAGCCTCTGTCACCCACACTGGGGCTACCAAACACAGGATGCCTCCACGAGGCCTGAACCATTGTGATCCTGTAACCCATGTACCAGAGTGTGTCAGCCAGAAGGATGCCTCCTTGTTGTGTGTATTCTGCCTGACCACAGGAGGAGGTGTCCACCCGGGTGGTACGACAACACGGGTAAGGTGCAGGGTCAGTGGGCGCCTCCTAGACCTGGGCACGCAGTTAAGCAGGTCCTGCCACCTCACTGTACCCTGATACACAGTGAATGAGGTAATGTAGGCCCAATCAAGGACTGAGAGAGATGAGAGGAGGCCTTTGAGTGGAGTTACCTGATGTACATGTATAGTGAAGCTGAAACCATAAATTAGTGCCTCAATATGTGCCTCTTTGATGACTACCCATGTCCTCACGACATCCATCAGCCTGGTCCACTCATGCTGAGACCAGCAGTCGTCATCAGCCTCCCCCCACATGTCACGGTACTGGTCTAGGTGTAGGTGTAGGGATCCTGGCCTCCTGCTGGTGCTGGGTGTGTCCTGCTGCACTGCCTGTACAGCGTCAGCAGGACACCAGCTGTACACTGTATGGGTGTTGTACTCAGACCAGCTAACCTCAGCCCACCTAGTCGCACCAACAGGATACACACTGAATAAGGAAGGATATAGGAATCCAAATTTATAGAAACATTATAGATGGACAATAACATGATTGTAATTCACATGCTAATCACTATAACACAGACTCAGTAAACATACACATAACAATGCATTTTATCAACTTTTATAAAATATTGAGAAAATATTTGTAAGCTATTATCATGAGAATGATAAGTATGAGACACATTGTTACTTCTTTGTTGTCCTTATGTCCATAGTAGATATGACAATAATGAGATTGTATACCATGTCATATCCAGGGACACAATAACATGAGGTCCCGGGCATGTGGTATGAGGCTAACAAGTGTAAAGTTGTCAATTTTACGGCCAGGTGATAAATCCAACCACTCATAATGGGCAATAACTTTTCCAATGTCACAACCGCATGCTTTGCATTTATCCATTTATTTGCATATATAACACTGTTTTGGCAACAACAAAACGGTTTTGTTGGCGCTAAGACGGGTTTCTCGACAACAAAACAGTGTTATATATCCTATAGTGTACACTGGCTGACAATAAGATGACGCAGAAAGTGGACAAAGTCATGTGTTTGTCATCCAGTGGTGGCAAGCAAATTGCAATATGTATTTTCCTACTTGTTGTTGTTGTTAGGGTGTCTACTACTAGTACTAGGGTAGTAAATTTGTGATTTGACTGCCCAGAACATTAGTGTCTGAGGAATTTTTATATCATTAAGAGCATAGCATCCACTTTCTGCACAAAAAGAGATATTAATTGAAATGACGACTTTTGGGTACTTTTTGTAATTTGAGAATTATGTTGTCCACCTGTATCCACAGGGAGACAAGACATGTATTTCAACTTAGTGTCTAAATCCTTTATTTTACAGATGACAAACAGCTCCAATAAATGCCAGTCAACACAGGGCTATTATTGTGATACCCTAATTATTTGTAGATAACTGTCCACTCCACTATATATATGTATATATAGCTGAAACCATATGCATATTGTGAATAATGGTAGTAAAGATTCATGTGAAGATTGACAGCAAAGTTCCTACAAATAACACACTTTTATAATAATCCTTAATGATGTTTTATGAACACACAATAAGTTGGCCCTAAATAATTGGAACAAATGCCTTTCCAACAGAACACTATTTTGGTGTATAATTAATGTATACTCAAAATCTGTTTCCATTCAGAAATTTTGTAATGGCAAAATCATACAGCAGGAGTGCTTCACAAAATATATTCTGTATTATTAGTTCTTGGTAGTTAAATTCTATAAAGATCGAACTAAAACTAGAAGTAAATGCAAGGATGTGTATACAATGTCCTACCTACCTTTCCTGAGTATGATCAACAACCTTGTATGTTGCTGGCAGCATCTGCAGAATGGTGCCTTTCAACAATGTATCCCGCTGTTCTGGTGAGAACACTTGGAGACAAGTTACAAGATGCTTGATGGTACCAGCATCTGACGCCTTCTTAAACCAACAGTTTTTTCTCATGACTTCAGGTTTCATGTCAAAGACTTGATCAATTTTCTCAAAACCCAGTAGTTCTGGACTGGTGTTATGGAGGCCTGACTGCCAGACTAGCATGACACGCATCATCCTTTGAATGAGGTCAAGTTGTGCATCACCCTCTTGAAGGAGTGATTGGAGCACAATGTTCTGAATGTTGCGATAGACTTTGTCTGAAAAGACCGGGAAAAGATATGGCAGCCCCTCCTTAGTACCAAGGCTGTTGAGGAAACAACTCGAGAAATATTCCAAGACCACTTCATGCGGGAATTTGTAGTACGCTGCAAGGTCACCCTCTTCATTTCTCCTGTCAGCCTTCACCAGAAACACATGGTGGGATGATACAACCTTGGACTCTTCAAGTTCCTTCTCTGAGAATTCTCGTTGATCATTTTGGAGAGCATCAAAGCAAAACTTGTAAAAATCCAGAGACTCAGTTTCTAAAACATCTCCAGGCTCCCGCTTCAGAAGATACCTTTCTAAGGGCCCGAGCAACTTGGGGATGCTAAATTCATCTTCTTCCCCCAACTCAAGTTGATGTCTCAGTGCTAATGCACAAAACACATGCAACTTGAGTGGGTTTGAGAGGACAGCCGTCATCCTAGCTTTGTGCCTCACTACATACTCATAGACTGGAGGTGGCTTTGGAGGCTGAGGGAGTTGACACATTTCTGTGTAAAGTTTGACGTAACGAAGACTTTGCTCCTCATTAAAGCCCCCAAGGGTCAAGAAACGGTCAAAATATCTAGCATCTATATCACATAGATCTGTGCGGCACAGCAAAACAAGTGTAGGGCCTCCTCTTTGATGACATTCTTGAACATAGTCCTTCAGTGCTTTCATAGCTTTTTCATCACGTAGCTCGTCAATACTATCCACGAACACCACTACTCCCTCCCCTTCCAACACATGAGCCATCAGGGTGATGCCATCATTTTTGGTACATCCAAGTTTATCCCGTATAGCATCCTCTACCGTCGTCTTGATGTCTCTAGCATTTAAATATAACATGGTTGTCCAAGGAGGACATTTAGAATTTAGAGATAGTTTACCATCCTTATCAAGGATCTGCTGAAGGAACTCCATGCTCCATTTATTGACAATGTGTTTAGCAAAACTGGTTTTGCCATCACCAGGGTTGCCATATACCCTGATGACGCGTGGAGCCGGTGAACCATCAAAGGGCAGAAGGATGCTACCAACTTCAATTGGAACCCTGTAACACAGAATGTCCATATCATTAACTGCCTTGGTGTATGGATGAATAGTCAAACATCATTACTTCTCATGTGTAGCATGAAAGCATATTATGTTCAGAATTGCTCAGCAGTGATATACACATACTGAGCCTATTATCAGGAAAGAATGCAATTTTATTAAATCAATGTGGGTTTAATAAGCCAAAACTCCACTAGCTAACTACATAGGGATTCAGTGATAGAATTAGCCCCACCTTCAACAAGTGAAATAACCCTGGCAACAACCCTAAATGAGTGAATCTTTGTGTTAATTGTTTATCTTGTTCGACTCAAATTAAATCACCATAAGGGGAAGGGCCTAAATAAGCCTAAAAACCCTTTTTCCACGCTGTTCAAACGTAAACAAACCATCACTTTGATGATGTCACAAGGCAGTGAAATACCGCCATGGGTTATTTCACAGAGGGTGTAAAAGCAATGGAGCTGTTGTAGTTCATAAAGAGAAAATACTTACAGGTTGCCGTCCTTCATGAGTGGCTGAACATTTATGTAGCAGGGTGTTATATCAAACCAATCATCCCCAGCATCACCCTCAAAGGCGTAAAGATGAGTACGGACCAGTGATCGTTGATTGTACTCACAGTGCCGACGAATAGCTGTAAGTAAGGTAGACATCATTTAATGCTACTACTGCTGCTGGTTTGTCAAAAATGATTTTGAGAAATAAACTGAATTGCAAAAAAAAGAGATTATAGGGAATCATTGACAAATTTGAGATGTGAGGTCACATGATTTTCGTCAGCTGAAATATCCAAATTAGCACGTTGTTCTGATCAAAAAGACAAAAAGACAAATAGTAAACTGATATGATTATCTATACATCAGTATAAACAGATAAAAATGTTATCATATACCTCGGAGTAATCTGAAGGTAAGGGGCTGTGGGATTCCCTCTGGATCACAACAGGACACATCGGTCTGCATTTCTCTATCTCTCTTAGTCAGCACATCAGTTTGTACAGCCCTATCAGTGAGGTGCCTTGTACCAGGGGGCGGGGTGTCCCCATGAGGTACACCTACTGTGTACACAGCAGGGTCCAGCCCTCCGCGTGGTATCAGGTGTTCTTGTCCTGATAAGGCAATGGCCCGTAGCAGCGCGTGGTAGCGCCATATCGGTCCACACTCTATGAAGTCTAACAGTTCTGACACCGCTTCAGGCTCAGGCCTGTTTTCCTGCAATGAGAGAAAATGAATGAAAATCCATATGTATTTATCATAGAAAGCAAGTATATCTAGTATTGTAACATTATTTCCTTATTTATATAGTACTTGATTACATGTTTTTTCTGGTTTTGCTTTTGTATATATTTACTTTGTATTTTGATATTTCTCTCTATCATAATTATCAAGAATGTATTCATTTTTTTAATCATAGAAAGTTGTATGCTCGAAAAGTATGCCTTAATCAAAGAAAATATTTAATGTTGCAATTTGATACTTAAATGTATGTGCTACTAGAATCTAAGGGAGTGTTCATATATTAGTTACAGGGGGGGTAAGCCCCTTTCCAGCAAAAAAGCCTGCGCGTTACTATAGTTCAAAGGGCGGAGGGCGAAAATTTTCTGCCGCCTTCCGCGAGGGCAACCACAAAACGTTCAGAGGACTTTTGAGGGGGGCGTAAAAAAATGTCTGTGCCTCCGCCCGAAATCTCACCCCCCCCCTGTAATTAATAAATAAACACTCCCTAATTTCTGTGATACATAGAATACATTTTATACACAATGTCTCACCTTGATATTAGACTCGTTGACCCTATTTAGCACAGTGAGTGCCCTGAGGTGTGGCCACATACTGCTGAGGCGTAGATTCTTGTAGAGGCTCACGCGGACTGCTGTGAGCACCGACTCATAGTCACTCCCCAACACCATCTTACGTCCATCCAAGCTGTCTCTGTCCCATGGCGGGGGTGTAGCACGGTACGTAGCCATGGTGCCTGTAGAAAAATTATATTTTTTTATCTGTATAATGACAGAAATGAGGGCGTGGCCACACTTTTTTCGGGGGGGGGGTTAGGGATACCTCAGGAAATAAAAAAATGACTGAAGACAAAACAAAAATTTTTTTTAAAATAAAATAAATAGACAAAACTCCATTGACATACATGCACATTATACTTCCCTAGTTGATGCTGGGTCATATCACAGATGCCGAAGGCAAGCTGGGTCATCATATCACATGATGCCGAAGGCCGTGATAGCTCTCCTGGGTGTGCGGACAAACGTTCTGAGTGGAATCTTAATCTTAACAAACATCTTAACTAGTCTTAAGGAACCATTATCTCAACACAAATAGTCTTAACAGTAGGCCTTCCCACCAAATGAAGATCGCGCCACAAGTATGTGAGCCTACACAGTCCATCATAGAATAGCCCTATTACTAGTATGTAATGCAGGGCTCTGCCCCCCAAACCCCACTCCTTTTCTTTACATTACAACATAAGTGTGGATATATAGGACATCATACATAAAGCCAATGCTTAAAACTAGTTGGAGTGCCCTCCCCCCCCCCCCCCCCTCACTGACCCCCCCCCCCTCCAAAATAAAGATTTGCTTCCTTCGCCTCTGATCATATCGCTATGGCACCGCTTTCCCCAATATGTATGTGGTAGCTAAAGACTACACCTGGACACGGTTCTTCCATATACCCACTGCCCCACAGGGTCAAGATGAGGTGTTATACACCGAGTCGATGACCAGTGGGCAGTGGGTATGTGGAAGGACCGTGTCCAGGTGTAGTCTATCTGATTTAACCCTCGGGTATGCAATATAACCAAGGTGCGAATCCTTTGTCTTAGTCGTCCACCGTGTGTTAATTACATATGTGTTGGATACCAACTCACGCTGCTTTTAAAAGAAGATTCACTCCTTAACCTGTAAAGGGTTTAGGGTACCAGAATCACTACGGGACATTAGATAGCGAACACCGTCAATATCATATTACCTATTGCCTCTTAATTAATCACAGATATATCAAAACTTCACAGGTGTAAATTCTCAAAAGGTAAACCATATCTTACCTAGAGAGCCCTTCTGCACACACAGGAGCGCTCCTGCAATGTAGTGCGTTTAGTTTGGGTTCTGATTTGAGACGCACACTCCCCTTGATACATGATCACGTTCAGGATGGTACCTTTTTAACAACTGGGGGGGGGGGGGGGGGCTAATGGGTTTGGGGGCAGCAGAAGTTTAGCCCACTTATTTCTGGATTTGTGCGTTATTACGGAAATGGGCTATTTCCAAACTCTTAGGGTGGGTGCAGGGATGGGGCAGGGCAGCTGAGGAACTGGGCCACCCCTAGTGTGAAGAAGGAGCAGTCCCTTATGATATTGATTCATATCTGTTTCCCCGACTCTGTCCTGCCGGTGCACCATACCGACACAGGCAGGCACTCAGCCACTGATATCTACTCCAGGTGTAAGATACCAGATAAGGTCATCCCTGCTTGAAATTTAAACTCTATTCAGATGTCAATCTCCCCAGTTGTGAAGAGATCACCTTAGTCATAAACACTTGAGACGTGTGGGCTGATAACGGCTAGCTTTGGTCAACTTTAGACTACAGCCAGGGACTATATTAATTGTGGAAGTGATTGATCTATAAACAAGTGGGGACAACAATTTGGTCTCTACTTTAAAAAAAAGTCTAGTAGGGGTCTGGATTGGGGCGGGGGGGGGGTTAATAAAGATTGGCCATGTCATCTGTCACTTAAATCCCCATGTCCCATGTCGCCTTCAAGAACCTGTACCTATCCCATGTTGAATTCAGTGGTTAGATTTAAGAAATACTCTATTACGTCACATCATGCAATGAAATGTCATGTACCGTAAAACCTCGCGTATAAGCCGCGGCTTGTACGCGAATCAGATCGCCAGTGCGGTTATAGGATCGGCACAGAGTCAGGGTGCGGCTTATACGCGAGTTTTTGCTCCTATAGGACAGTATAAAAGTCACCAAAATCAGATCGCTGGTGCGGCTTATAGGAACGGCCCAAAGCCGGGGTGCGGCTTATACGCGAGTTAGGCTTATACGCGAGGTTTTATGGTACCTCATTTCCCCTCTCCTGTCACTATAACCTCCATGTCACATGTCAAATTTAAGAAATTGCCATGTTGCCATGTCGAATTTAAGAAATGGTCATAGGGGTCTGCCCCTAGTGTTTCATAGTAATTATCATACACCCGCAATCCAATAGAGATCGACCCTTACTACTATAGGCATATGGCTCAGTCTCATGACTTTGTAACAATTGGATAGTCTCTGACTGGGTGACGTCTTTAACCGGGTGATGTCTTTGACCGGGTGACGTCTTTGACCAGGAGGCTAGAAAAGGCAATTTCTTTATTTTTAATTTTTTTCCATACCTCTACTAGTTGAAAAAGTTTATGCCGATGGTCATTGCATAATATTTGGACAGTTCAGCTCTTCAAATGCATGTGATATAGAAAGTGACGTATTTGACCGGGCAGAGAAGAGATGACATATTGCTATAATGCCTACATATAAATATAACAAACTTTAAATAAATTTCCTTCTATATAGTGTTAAAATATCGTTTGACTTTTTCCACCCATTTGTTACTATAATTATATGCCTAATTTCTGCTATAATAACGCTTCCCGGTCAAATACGTCACCTGGTCAAAGACGTCACTGGGTCAAAGACTATCCAATTGTTACAAAGTCATGAGACTGAGCCATATGCGTCCCCAATATCCCATGTCAATCGTAAGAAATGCCCATGTTGCCATATCGATTTTAAGACTGTCCCATGTCCGATGCCCCATGTCAATCCCCCCCCTCATGTCCCATGTCACTAAGGCCCGAAATGGCCCATGAATGTAGGAAATATCTCCTAAATCAAGTCAGAGCAGGACATCAGAATATTTTTGTCCATCACATTCATATGAGATACACAGGAAAATTAGTGATCTATTGACTAAGATACAAGAGGCACCGTTATGGATTAGGAAATAGACATACCGTATTCGACGTAATAAGCGCACACCCCCTATTAAGCGCACACCCCCCATTTTTGGCCGATTTTTATACTACAAATTACCAAAAAATTCTCAATTTCTGACCCCAATTAAACTCTTAACTACTAAAAGGTGCCCATAATAATTTTTTAAGCGCACCGTGCGCTTATTACGTCGAATACGGTACAAACACTTTTACTGATTTCACTCCACTTTCTACCATTCAGCGATCTCAGTCCCAGTACTGGCGTATTGGCCAATTCATGTTCGGAATTGAAATATTAAAAGTGATGAAGATATTTAAGCGAAAATGCTGGATTTCTTTTTGCAACATTAGGAAAAGTAACATCTCGGTAAACTGGACTTCGTTCAACCAGGCAGGCCCCTGACTTTGAGGTCATTGCGGACCACATTAAAAGACATGGAAAGGATTCAATAATTAATCTTTCATATCTCAACGTGTCTTCTAAACTCTGAATGATTTCCCATGGCGTTTATAATATATACAAGACAGGCGCTTATTCAAGATCAGTTCTCAGTGCTTCAAAGATATTTAAAGCATCCCTTACCCCAAGGGCTTATACAAAACCAGCGCTCATTCAAAACGGGAGGTACAGTATCATTGATAGCTATACAAATGACATAGTCAGACATATTTACTTATCATACTTTATTCTCACTGTTTGCACATAGTAGCTATGAGTTTTTAAGAATTCAGCAAGTTCGCTTTTATTTTATAAAACACATGGGGTTATATATACAGATAAGAAATGTCACTTCCAGGGCTCCGTACATATCCAACATGACAAGAAATTTGCTTTTATGAAATTACTTTATTGAAATGGTTCATTAAGTATAGGAGTGCAATAAACAACCCTGCATTGTATATAGTGAACCCCAAAATATGTCATTATAATGCTGTAAACCAACAATAGATTCTACTGCACATGTACACTAATACTGTAGTGTATACTGTAAAACTACAGTAGATTCCACCGCCCATGTTTACCGTAAAACCCCTGCAAAGTCCATACATTTGCATCGACCATTTTGACCAAGATAGTTATGAAAGAGAGGGATTATTGGAAGGGATCGTGGTGATTTGTGAACGTTCCCCATGGAGTGGAATGATATATCTAAGGTAGTACAGGTGTATACATGGTATCAGATCAGGCGATCCGGTACTTGACTCTAAAACTTTATTGAGCTGCAGTGCTCTATTTCTTGGAGTCAAGTGTCTAGTTCACCTTAGGCACACACACTTGGGAGAGGCGCACTCCTTTGATATTGGTCTAGATGGTAGGGGGTATTATGATAAACGGATCATCAATGTTTGACGAACATGCTGTACGACATTGTATAATACAAAGTTCCATGGTAATTCTGATTTCAAGGTTTATTAAGATATAAACCTTTAGTAATTCAATTGTGTCCCGCCAACAATCAACAATCCCTCCCACTACCTACTAATAAATGTCTCATCGCTACAGGTGGTGCATTATCATAGTCACAGTGATAAGGGATAACAGTTATTGGTCTGTTAGTTTTGAAAGTACGCAAATATTATGGTAACTAAATTATTTTGACCGGATTTTTGAAAATGAATTATTGAATATTTCCCCTTAAATCAATGTTATGATTCAAGGTTGCTGTCTAACAGAATGTTCCCAACTGGGCTAAATTCTTGTAAGCAGTACAATTAACAGTTGAGTAGAATAAAAAATGACCTTCATCTAGTCCTGTAGACCTAACGTTTCCCGAAGATTAATTTGTAGAGAGTTTAGAATTCTGTTAATTTAACATGGTTAGGATAACAATTAAGCCTTGATCCGTCAGGTTAGAGTGTGCTTTTACGAATTATAGAATCTTAGATTGCATGATATTTGAGGATAGCTTAGTGGTTCCCTCCCCATATAGATGTCAAAACCACAATATACCTTTTCAAAAAAAACTTTAATGAGTTGATACAATGTTCAACGGCTCCCAGGCACTTACTCCTCAATAAAGCATCATTCCAGCTTTTATTTACATTAGGTTAGCACCAGTTTTATCTTCATTTATATCTATGGAGTCCACCATCTATAATATTAATTGAGACAATTGATACATCCTTTATGAAACACAATACCCATCACTGTTTATTTACAATTCTTTGAATAACCTCAATATCCATCAACATCCATGTAAGCACGATGAAGAGATGTGACTGGTATCAGTCTGAGTTTACTTAACAAAGTTAACTGATTTAAGAACGTTCTGGTGCACTGTAAGAAGTAATGACCACAGTATTTACCTTTTTCAGTATAGACATATGTCATTATGTCTTGTGTTAACAGTAATACATGTTGCACCATTTGAAATAGAACATTAATTTGGCCTTCAGGTATCATTCAGGTGTGATTCTGGTGTGTATAGTTAATAGCCCAACAAGAAATAGTTCAGAGTCTGAGAGTGCTGCTCTTAGTGTGAGGTAAACTCACATTGTGAGTTACTCAGGTGAAGGTGTACCGCTCACCAGTCTCTGTCACCCACACGGGGGTTTCCAACCAGACTTTGCCTCCATCAGGCCTGGGATGTTGTGGTCCTTTAACCCATGTACCAGAGTCTGTCAGCCAGAGGGATGTGCCCTTGTCGTGTGCATTCTGCCTGACCGCATGAGGAGGTGTCCACCCGTCTGGTACTATAACACGGGGAGAGTGCAGAGTTAGTGGGTACCTCCTAGACCTGGGCACCCAGTCAACCACGTCCTGCCACCTCACTGTACCCCGATACACAGAGACTGGGGGAATGAAGAACCAATCAAGGACTGAGAGGGATGAGAGGAGGCTCTTCAGTGGAGTTACCTGCTGTACATGTATAGTCAAATGATAAGGATCCCAACATTCCCTCATCACGTCCATCAGCCTGTCCCACTCATGCTGAGACCAGCAGTCATCATCAGGTGGCCCCCAAAGGGCACGGTACTGGTCTAGGTGTAGGTGTAGGGGACCTGTACTCCTGCTGCTGCTGGCTGTGTACTGCTGCACTGCCTGTACAGCGTCAGCAGGACACCAGCTGTACACTGTATGGGGGCTGTCCACATCCCACCTAACCTCAGTCCACCTGGTGCCACTGACAGGATACACACTGAATGAGGAAGGAAATAGACAGAAGCAATTAGAGAAATGTTACAAGTAGGCAATAACACAATAGTAATTCACATGCTACTGTAATACCCCACCTTTAAGATTTATTTTGGGATTTATTTGTCCTACAAGACTGATTTCTTTTTCTAAAGAGGGGGGGGGGTCATCTCAAAGGCAGGATTTTGACCATTTTGATTTGGAGAAATGCCCCTCAAAATATCACAATCACATGCTTCACAGTTATCCAATATTTAGTATGTAAGCTGGGGAGGGGGGTCTATGGGGGTGGATGGCTAAATTCGACATGGCGACATAACTATTTCTTAGAATCAATACTCCACATGAGAGCTAGTGATATGCGACAAAGGGATTGAAAAGAATAGCCCGTCTTCACTAGGTACCTGCAAAACATGGCGATCTTTTAAGTCCTTTGTCTTGGTATGTATCCTTTCGCAGAAGTGTTGCCCTGAAACAGGGCGACACTCAGGGTGACACTCATGAAGCAAAATAAGGTGATGAATACCAAAACAAAGGACAAAAAGATTGCCATGCCATCGACATGGGACGTGGACATTTAAAGGGAAATCAACATGTGACATAGCATATTAAAATCGACATGCGACAAGGGGACTCCACCTGGGGGGACTCCACCAATCCGGAGCTCCAGTTCTGGGATAATGAAAGAAAGGTCTCCCCAATGTTAATTGTTTAAAACGAAGCTAAAAGAAAAGGATTTCTTTTCTGTTCACATTCCGCAGCAATAAGTTGACAAAGCGGTTTTGTCAGTGTTAAAACGTTTTCTTTTTTGGCACCAAAACAGTTTAATTAATCCTAGTGGACACAGACCTAATGTGAAATGGCTGAAGAAGTTTGATAAACACATTCTGGCTGATCATAACAAAATGATAATCAATACAATGTGATACCTTTCTAAGCCCTTGGAGCAAGGTTTGATTTATTAGACTGTTTTGGCGCTGAAAAACACGCTTTTGATAAGAGTACAGATGAAAAAAGGAATCAAAATATATAGACGTCTTGTGAGGAGACTTCCCAGATAAACCTTGTGTCAAAAGGGCTGTGTCCACTAGAAATATATAACACTGTTTTGTCTCTGAAAAACAGTGTTTTAGCACCTACAAAACGATTTTGTTGGCGCTAAAACGGGGTTTTCAGCAACAAAACAGTGTTATATATCCTATGGTGGACACAGGCTGACAATAGGATGATACAGGAAGTGAACAATTTCATCCAGTGGTGGCCAGCAAATTGCAAAATGTATTTTCGTATTTTTTCCTACTTTTTGTTGTTATTATGGTGTCTACTAGGGTTGGTAAATTTGTGATCGGACTGCCTAGGACATTGGTGTCTGAGGAATCTTTATATCATAAAGAGCATAGCGTCCACTTTCTGCACAAAAATAGATATTAATTAAAATGCCAATATTTGGGTACTTTTTGTATTTGAGAATTGTGTCGTCCACCTGTATCCACAGGGAGACAAGACATATATTTCAACTTAGTGTCTAAATCCTATATTTGACGGACGACAAACAGCTCCAATAAATGCTAGTAAACACAGGACTATTATTGTGATACCCTAATTATTTGTAGATATATATATAGAGAGAGAGCTGAAACTATATGCTTATTGTGAATAATGGTAGCAAAGATTGATGTGGAGATTGACAGAAAAAATCCTACAAATAACATCCATAATGATGTTTTATAAACACACAATAAGTTGGCCCTAAACAATTGGAACAAAATGGCTTTCCAACAGAACACTATTTTGGTGTATATATAATTAATGTATACTCAAAATCTGTTTCCATTCAGAAATTTGGCAATGGCAAAACCATACAGCAGGAGTGCTTCACAAAATATAAACTGTATTATTAGTTCGTGGTAGTTAAATTCTGAGAAGATGGAACTAAAACAAGAAGTAATTGCAAGGATGTGTACACCTTGTCCTACCTACCTTGCTTCAGTTTTGTCATCAACCATGTATGTTGCTGGCAGCATCTGCAGAATGGTGCCCTTCAACAATGTATCCCGCTGTTCTGGTGAGAACACTTCAAGACAAGTTACAAGATGCTTGATGGAACCAGCATCTGACGCCTTTTTAAACCAACAGTCTTTTCTCATGACATCAGGTTTCATGTCAAAGACCTGGTCAATTCTTTCAAAACCCAGTAGTTCTGGACTGGTGTTATGGAGGCCTGACTGCCAGATTAGCATACAGCGCATCATTGTTTGAATAAGGCCAAGTTGTGCATCACCCTCTTGAAGGAGTGATTGGAGCACAATGTTCTGAATGTTGCGATAGACTTTGTCTGAAAAGAGCGAGAAAAGATATGGCAGCCCTTCCTTAGTAGCAAGACTGTTGAGGAAACAACTCGAGAAATATTCCAAGACCACTTCATGCGGGAATTTGTAGTACGCTGCAAGGTCACCCTCTTCATTTCTCCTGTCAGATTTCACCAGAAACACATGGTAGGATGATACAACCTTGGACTCTTCAAGTTCCTTCTCTGAGAATTCTCGTTGATCATTTTGGAGAGCATCAAAGCAAAACTTGTAAAAATCCAGAGACTCAGTTTCTAAAACATCTCCAGGCTCCCGCTTCAGAAGATACCTTTCTAAGGGCCCGAACAACTTGGGGATGCTAAATTCATCTTCTTCCCCCAACTCAAGTTGATGTCTCAGTGCTAATGCACAAAAGACATGCAACTTGAGTGGGTTTGAGAGGACAGCCGTCATCCTAGCTTTGTGCCTGAGTACATACTCATACACTGGAGGTGGCTTTGGAGGCTGAGGGAGTTGACACATTTCTGTGTAAAGTTTGACGTAACGAAGACTTTGCTCCTCATTAAAGCCCTCAAGGGTCAAGAAACGGTCAAAATATCTAGCATCTATATCACATAGATCTGTGCGGCACAGAAGTACAACTGTAGGACCACCCCTTTGTTGACGTTCATGCACATAGTTCTTTAGTTCTGTCATAGCTCTCTTGTTCCTCAGTTCATCAATACTGTCTATAAACACCACCACCCCCTCCCCTTCTACAACATGTGCCATCAATATGTAGACGTCTCGCTGTGAACATCCAAGTTGGTCACGTATAGCATCTTCTATTGTTGTCTTGATGTCCCGCGCATGTAAATAAATCATAGTCGTCCAGGGAGTACATTTCGATTTGAGAAATAGTTTACCGCCCTTATTGATAATCTGCTGAAGAAACGCCACACTCCAGCTGTGGATGACGTGTTTGGCGAAACTCGTTTTTCCATCACCAGGATTCGCATAAATCCTGATGACACATGGGGGCAGCGAACCATGAAAAGGTAGAAGAATGTCCGATACTCCTATTGGAACTGGAACTCTGTAAATGGATACTTTCTGTTAGACACTTGATTAAATGATAGGTTGTTAGTTAATTGTGTCTAATTATCTATTTTTTAAATTTAGATATCTTTTGGAGATAAATAAATAAATAAATAAATAAATATATATATATATATATATATATATATATATATATATATATATATATATATATATATATATATCGTTTTTTTTGTGTTAAGTTTGATCTTCTTCTTCCAAATTAAGACTAGCAATGCATCATCTTCATATAATATTTGATAACCCATCTTTAAACAGTCGTTAATATGGTATATAAGAGCAAGAATGTAAAGCAAAGCCTACTGAAAATTATGATGCAATGTGTCGATTAGATGGTATTTGCTTAGTCTATGCCATTTACATGACAACATAGGGCCACACCAAAAACAAAAGTTGGTCAGTGGATTTCGCGCACCTTATTTTCGGAAATGGAATTTTTTTTTTTTTTTTTTTTTTAAATTGTCAATGGATTTCGCTCGCCTCATTTTTTTTTTTTCTAATTTTCTTCCAGTAATCCCCCCAGATCAACCAATAAATGTTTATGTTAGGGGTCCACCAAGAACTTTTGTCGGAGGCTGGTTAAAAAAAAAAAAAAGTGTCGCGCGCTCCAGTTTTCCACCGACAAAATCCAATGACAAAATTTTTTTCTTAAATTCGCACCATTTTTTGAAAAGTGAAATCCATTGACCAACTTTTTTTTTTGATGTGGCCTAGTAGAGGTTAATCATCTCTGTAAACTGGTAATGTAGTCTACTCACGAATGGCCATCCTTCAGTTGTGGTTTCACCTTTATGAAGCATCGCGTTATATCAAACACGTCATCCCCTGGGTCACCATTGAATGAGAATATGTGTGTCCGAACAAGCATCCGCTGACAGTACTGGCATTGGTCGTATATAGCTGGAAAGGAAAAAGTCTTAGAATTAATACTAGAGGTTTAAAGAGTGGTCATAGTTTGAGAAGTTTGGCTAAGTAGGGAGGCAGGTCTAGGCAATAACTGGGTATATAGCATTCAATCTCTGTTTGTTTATTAAAAGACTTCTTTTAGCATTAGAAATCAGATGTATACACAGCCAAAAATAATTTTCTTACCCCAAGAAAATACTAGAATCAAGATTAAATTTTCTCCATTCAAGGAATAAAATCATTTTGAGTTTTTCCGTTCATCTTGTTTTCAGAAAGGGGAAGCTAAAAAAAAATCTTATATTTTTCTAGTACCGTAAATTCTCGCGTAGAAGCCGCGGCTAGTACGCGAGTCAGATCGGGGGTGCGGCTTATAGGATCGGCACAGAGTCAGGGTGCGGCTTATACGCGAGTTTTTGCTATTATGATACAGTACTTAAATTCACCACAATCAGATCGCTGGTGCGGCTTATAGGATCGGCCCGAGGTCGGGGTGCGGCTTATACGCGAGTTAGGCTTATACGCGAGAATTTACGGTACTCTTCTAGAAACAAGTATTCAAGATTATTTTTGTTAAGGCATTTTCTTAAAACTAGTCATTTGTGCGCCCAACAAGATCTTATATTCCTGAAATAAGAAAGTTCTATTTCTAGATTTAAGATTGCTATGTGTTGAAAATCTGCTCAGTTAAGAATTAACCTAAAACCATGTGACCAGGGTGAAAAAATATGCAAGTATACTCTATTATGTGATGGTCAAGACCATGCTTAATGCCTTCACCAAATCCCTTCCATTATTTAGGAATTTTATAGGTGTGGAATGTGAGTGGAATGAAAATGTTTTATTGGGCACCCTTTCATTTCAAATAATGGGAGGATTGGAACCAATACCAGCCTTTGCCTTGCCAAGTACATGTGTATCAAAATAACATTTCTTCTCTGTTTATTGTCTATATTCTCATGGAGGGAGTGGAATCATTTATCACAACAGTCCTCTTTAGGTTCTTCAAGTATACAGACTACTAAATAAGAAATATTTTCTTGAATTAGGAACATTAGTTACATGTTGTGTCACAAGAGGCCACCACTATGCAATACAACAACTTTCTTATCAACAGGGTATACATTTCTGTCTCAAATTAAGTCCCAAAGGAACAGAAGAGGGTAAAAATATGTGGCAAAAGGGGAATTTTATTAGGGATTAATTTGATGTAAGAACCCTTGTTCCAGTGAATTAATTATTATAACCATAGGTAGAAATGATGATAGACACCATTTGCCTGATAATATCATTTAGATAGAGGGAAGGATTACCTGTCCCATTACATGAAGCAAAATGACTCTGAATAAAGGTCTGTTTGCTTAAATTTCTATTGTAGCTACAAAAAGCTGCATTTAATCTGATGAACCTCTTGCTGATGTTCTAGCATCAATCCTTTCTCTTTAAGACTAAAATTAAATCATTCCCCTTTCCCAGTCAAGAACGTCAATTGTGTTTTATTTACTCAAATAAGAAATTAAAACTTACTCAAGAAAAAAGTTTTCTAGAGAAAAGGTTCATTCCGTAAGAAAGATTTTCTTATTTTGAGAAATATGTCAGGAAATATCATCTTGATTCCAGTATAAAATACTTGATTTAAGAATTTCTTTCTTGTTTGTTTTTCTTGTTTGTTTTTCTTGCTCTAAGTATATTAAACTCAACCATGCTTTCAAGTAAAATTTTGTTATCCTACGGACAAACTTGTTTTAAGTTTATTTTACTTAAAACAAGAAATATTTTCTGAAAATGAGAAAATTATTTTTGGCTGTGTACCTACCACAATCTTGACTCATAGTACTAGTCATGTTGGAAATGCCATGATTGAAATTTATTGCCAACCATATTGAGGAATAGCTGTATGCATTCAATTCAACACATTGGGACAAGACAGACAACATAGGTTTATTACCTACTGTGATTTCAGTATAGATAACAAATTAATATACAATTTACAATTACCTAACTTATTGCATAGAAGCCGCGGCTAGTGCGCAAATCAGATCGGCAGTGCTGCTTTCAGAATTATCTCAAAGGCTAGGTGTGGCTTATATACGAGTTTACTGATGACTTATATTATTTTCAAAGTCAGGGGTGTGGCCTATACACAAGTTAGGCTTACACACAAAGATTTACAGTACCTTGAAGTAGTCTTGTCCCCAGTGGACGTCTTCTGGGCTCCATAGGTGGAGACCGCTGAGTGGAGGCGAGGTCATCTCTGACATCCCCCAGGAGGAAGAAGGCCATGAGGAGTAAGATGTAGGCGGTGGGGCCCACAATGAAGAAGGATATTAGCGCTGAGATGTAACCACGAACACCAGCAAGTAGTCGGGATGTAACCAATGTCTGGCCAGGTCTTGGAGGTACCGCTGTTTCAGCAGAGTTAGTTGCCGTAAGGTCTTCTATATCGTCATCTGTCTCATCGGATGTAGAAGGCAGACCCTCTGTAGGTGGGATGTCTTCCAGGTACACAGCAGGGTCCAGCCCTCCTCGTGGTATCAGGTGTTCTTGTCCTGATAAGGCAATGGCCCTGACCAGCGCATGGTAGCGCCATATCGGTCCACACTCTATGAAGTCTAACAGTTCTGACACCGCTTTAGGCTCAGACCTGTTTTCCTGCATTGAGAGAAAATATGGGTGAAACTCTATATGCATTTATCATAGAAAGCAAGTATATCTAGTATTGTAACACTATTTCCTAATTTATATAATACTCCATTAATATGTTTTTTTTCTGGTTTTGCTTTTGTAATATATTGCTCCTATTTACTTTGTATTTTGATATTTCATGCGTGATATATCATAATTATCAAGAATGTATTCATTTTTTAAATCATAGAAAATCGTATGTGCTACTAGAATCTAAGGGAGTGTTCATATATTAGTTACAGGGAGGGGTGGTAGGTTTGATGGGGGAGTAAAAGTTTCCGACCCCTCGTGAGGGGGAGCATAAGCCCCTTTCCAGCAAAAAAGCCCGCACGTTACTATAGTTCCAAGGGCGGAGGGCGAACATTTTTTGGCGCCTTCCACGAGGGAAGCCACAAAACGTGGGGGCGTAATAAATGTTCGCGGCTCCGCCCGAAATCTCACCACCCCCCTGTAATCAATAAATGAACACTCCCTAATTTCTCTGATACATAGTTTACATTTGATCTCACCTTGATATTAGACTCGTTGACCCTATTTAGCACCGTGAGTGCCCTGAGGTGTGGCCACAAACTGCTGAGGCGTAGATTCTTGTAGAGGTCCACGCGGACCGCTGTGAGCACCGACTCATAGTGACTCCCCAACACCATCTTACGTCCATCCAAGCTGTCTCTGTCCCATGGCGGGAGAGTAGCATGGTATGCGGCCATGGTGTCTGCAATATCATATTAATGATATTATTTCACCATTATGATAACCAGTATAGACTCATAATGACAGCTTTCTAGATAAATGAAGATATACATGTACCACTGGTGTGGAAGGTTCAAGATTGCAGAACCATTCGAGAACCATGTATTGCGCATCTCTGAAGTGTTTGATATCTTTCATGAACTGAAGATGATTATGAATTAACCATTCAAATATTTTGTATATGATAAATAATCACATTAAACCATGTTAACTAATTGCAGATACATTAAAATGCGAGATGTTTTACTATCTATTACCTGTCTTGGCTGTCCAGACAAAATGGCTACTGGGGGCTTCTCCCCGAGGACTAATCTAAGACTCATAACCCAGCTCTGCTTGAATAAGAAAAGAAGTGTGTTTCAAGTTACTTTACTGGGGTGATCGTAAATTTTCCCAGAGGAAGAGTTCATATATTTATTCAGTATAGTATACTATTGACTGTGAGCTGTTGTGAGGCCATGCATGACCTGTAAAAATCAGTTGATTGCTGGGTAGTTTATTAGGAAACACAGCTTAGCTCTTTAGGGGATACTTAGTAGATCAATAATGTATCATGCTCTTTATGGTCAAGATGCATACATACAGGGCTATGCAATCCTAAAAAGATTTAAAGAGGAAAATGTGTAGCCTTTGACCTGAAACACACACTTTATGGCCTTAATGTTATCAGGTTATATCTTTATTTGACTCCAGTGCATTGTTCAGCTATCCACCCTGGTAGTGGTGCATATTGATGTAGACCGTAGTTATCTAAGTAAGGGAGTCATCATTATTTAACAACAGTGAGGGGGGGGGGAGATTGGTGGATTTTACCGTGAGCGACAATTTTCCAGACCCCATAGAGATATGTCAACATTTTTCTGCCCCCCCCTCAAGACACTCAATTTTTTTCTGCACCTCCACTTCAAACTATAGTAACGGACCGGCTTTTCTCTGAAAGGGGGTGAAATTTCCCCCACCTCCCACCCTAAAGAGGGATCAATATTGTTTTTGCCCAACCCCTCTGGAGGAGTCGACCCCCCCCCCCCCCCCCGGTGATAAATAATGACTACTAAGTTGGGGTCAAGGTGTAACGGTGATATATCTGATGAGGTCATTCATCCAGCAACTTGAGTCTTAGACTCTATTCATATGTCTATCATCCTGGTCAAGTGTTTATACCAAGCACCTTAGTCATAAATACTTGAGAAAGATAAATTGATCAATATCTTGTGAGTTGGGTCGGGGGCAGGGGGAGATCCCATCCACAACATTTTTTCACCTTTTTTTTCTTTTCTACTGCCTATATTGTTTTTAGTATGATGTTGTTGTTGAGAATTTTTATTGGCATAAACGATGATTGTACAGTGCTGGATCTTTTTGATTTTAATGCCAAGTCGCCTCATATAAAGGAGAGGGTCGGATAGTTATGCTTATAAGATCAGTCCAAATATTCTAATGCATACTATCTAAGTCAATTAAGCGCATTGAGTTCATGTCAGAGATCAGATGAAATGTTGTTTCTTAGGTCTTCTTCAGTGAAGACAGAAACTTAGAATTGTCAGTGATGTGTTGTGTCGTCGCGTCCAGACGGTCCAATCCGGGATCCCACGGTACAGCGGACTCTTTTCGTAGATTCCTTTCTTTGACCTCATCACTTTGAGTTGCAGCTTTGTGTTTCCATGTAGGACTCATTGAGGTCGTATAATGTTGTCTTCTTGTTGAGCAGCTTTGTGCATGTAGCACAATAAGTGTCGTTTTTCACGCCACCTCCAGCTTGGGGATTTTCAGACGCCGGTGTAATGCATCCACATCTACCCCGCGTGGGTCACAGATGCATCGTTCTGCAATGTCTGTAGTTTTCATACCGCCCGTACAGGTCCGCCTTCAATGGTAAAACTACAGTACTCCATGATGATACGGATCATGTGAGTATCCACTATAACACCCAGGTAGTTAAACTCATGAACTACCTCAAGAGTCTGCCCACATAGTCGGAGGTCAACCCCTTCCAGGTCCGGCACAGAGCGTTGTGAGTAGCTCCAGAGAACCTGTGTTTTTTGTGCATTTACGGTGAGTTTATTGTCTTTGCACCACTGACCCACTCTGTCTAGGTCGTCCTGTAGTGATGCCTGCACCTTACCCACATCACGTCCTGATACAATGAGGGCTAATCATCGGCATACAGGTGGAATTTGGTATGTTAAATAGCGTCACATACATCGTTGATATAGGCTATAAATAGTAGGGGACCACATACCGAGCCTTGCGGTACCCCTCTTGCCACTGGTTCACTTGACGATACTCTGTCGTTAGCCTTGGTTTGCTGTTTGCGATCAGTCAAATAGTCTGTTAGCCAGGTTACGAACCCATCACCCAGGTTAAATTAGTTTCTTCAGAAGGATTAACACCTTTCTCAGATAGAGGAAGACCACGTCCGACCGGTGACCCAGCTAACAAAAAAACATTATCTTACGTTAAAATTACGTTTTAAACTTTACATAACGTTATGTCATACTAAAGAGCCTTAGAAAAACGTTGACATATAACGTTATATAACGTTATAAAATGGCGTTGTATATTTCCATAAGGAGACCAAAAGGCGTTGTATATTTCCATAAGGAGACCATATACCGCATCACCTGTACTCCTACCTGGCATAAATCCAGTACTTTGAGACTTGTGTATTGATAAAGGGGTGGGTCAGGTCAATAACTGCGGGCACCTTATCAGTCATAAAGCTGATGGAATCTATAACATGAGTGATAATCAACTAGATATGGGAGTATATCTTTCTGCGAGATTACTTTACCTATATAATATACTATAATTATGTGTGTTATGTATTGTAAACATATTATGTGCATATCACAAAGAACACGACAGCCAGCCTTGTGGTTTACCAAGAGATCCTTTATTCACCTGATGGACCCCCTTATGTACCCCTCCCGCGTCCTCTCCCCGAGTAGCGTCCCGGCCGACTTTGGCCCGGCCGACTTGGTTCCGGCCGAGAACTTCTCGGCCTGCCGAACCACCTCGGCCCAGAGTGTAGCGACAGGGGTGCCCGTATGGCCGGCCCCTCTCCCGCCCGCTACAGTATATTATACATGTCGCTGATGAAAGAGCAGAATTAGATTTAGACGCCTGGACCCTGAACTAGTGGCTATACATTATAGACAATAGATACATGTACATCTAAACGTTTCACTCTACCCATCGTTCTTTATTATGTACACATCTTTAGACAACTTATTATGTACACATCTTTAAACAACTTCAATATCCACGGACATCCATGTATTACATAACTCAGGTGTGAGTCTGGTGTATATAGTTATAGTCCTACAGGAAATAGTTAAAATGAAATAACTCCTCATTGAGGTGAGCGTCCAATACACTTTTCAATACTTCAATAGTTAACAGTCTGACATTCTCTATATATTTACAGTCCAACTAGATGTAGATCAGAGTCTGAGAGTGCTGCTCCTCATACTGTGAGTCACTCAGGTGAAGGTGTACCCCTCACCAGCCTCTGTCACCCACACGGGGTTTTCCAACCGGACTTTGTCTTCATCAGGCCTGGACCATCGTGATCCTGTAACCCATGTACCAGAGTCTGTCAGCCAGAGGTATGCCTTCTTGTTGTGTGCATTCTGCCTGACCACAGGAGGAGGTGTCCACCCGTCTGGTACTATAACACGGGTAGAGTGCAGGGTTAGTGGGTACATCATAGACCTGGGCTGCACCCAGTCAACCAGGTCCTGCCACCTCACTGTACCCCGATACACAGTGAGGTCATTAATGCTGGTCCAATCAACGACTGAGAGGGATGAGAGGAGACCCTTCAGTGGAGTTACCTGATGTACATGTAGAGTGAAGTCGCTAACTAACATAATGATACTCCATGGCGTGTTCACCACATTCATCAGCCTGTTCCACTCATGCTGAGACCAGCAGTCGTCATCAGTCTCCCCCCACATGTCACAGTATCGGTCTAGGTGTAGGTCTAGGTAACCTCCCCTCCTGCCGGTGCTGGGTGTGTCCTGCTGCACGGCCTGTACAGCGTCAGCAGGACACCAGCTGTACACTGTATGGATGGGTAGGATGTCCTCAGTCCACCTAACCTCAGCCCACCTGGTTCCACTGACAGGATACACACTGAATGAGGAAGGAAATAGACAGAAGCAATTAGAGAAATGTCACATACAGACAATAACATGATGGTAATTCACATGCTTATCACTATAACACAGACTCAGTAAACAGACACATAACAACACATTTTATAAACTTTCATGAAATATTACAAACATTAAGAAAACTATTGTAAGCTATTATTATGAGAATGATGTGTGTAAGAAATATGTTTACTTCTAAGTTTTCCCCATGCCTAAAGTAGGTATGACATGGTATCCAGGTACATGATATGTGGTATGAGGCTTATAATGTAAAGTCGTCATTATTACAGCAATGGGATAAATGCAACCACTCATAATGGGCAACGACCTTTTCAATGTCTTAACCATATGCTTCACATTTTTCCAATATTTAGTACTTTTAATAGAAATGTAAGTGGGACAAAACATGGGTGGGGGGGGGGAGGGGAACGGGGGGACATGATTACTCATATGCCAATTTTAACACAGAGTAGGTCTATGGGGGTGGATGGCTAAATTCGACATAGCGACATAACTATTCCTTAAAATCAACATTCGACATGAGGCCTAGTGATATCCGACAAAGGTTCACCAACATTCCACAGCAATAGGCATGTGTCCACTAGGATTTATCAGACTGTTTTGGTGCTAGTAAAAGGTTTTGTCTGTGCCAAAACTTTTTTTTCGGCACCAAAACAGTCTAATAAATCCTAGTGGACACCTAATGTCAAATAGCTGAAGAAATACAAACACATTCTGGCCGATCATAACCATGCATAACATATCTCTACTTGCCAACTATTTACCAATTAGCATATATGCTGTTTTAGTGCCTACAGCATATTACAAATGACACCTTAACATACAATAGTTTTAGGCTATCATACTGATTTAAAATGATGAATTGACCAGGTATTTGATACACGGGACAGGCCTATGATACCTAGCTAGGGAATTTCTCTCTGATACCCTATCTTGTAAACATATTGTCTTATGTTTTTGATAATCTATTGGAATGAATTCTTCCATCCAAACTCAAGATGCCTTTTTCACAATATCTCCATTATTTATGACATTTACCCAGTTATGTTAATTCATAAATTGTGTTTAAATACTCCTATTAACAGCCGCATGATAACCAACAAAATGTTAATCAATACAATGTGATACCTTACTAACCCCTCAGAGCAAGGCTTCAATAGGCCTGTGGCCACTAGGATTTGTATATTTTTACACGAGCCTACAATGGCACAGGAAGTGGATATTTCATGTGCTCTATGTATTTTCGTTTTATTTTTCTACTTTTTGTTGTTGTTATGGTGTCTACTAGGAGGGATAAATACCTGAACAGACTGCCCAGGGCATTAGTTTATGAGGAATGTTAATATCATGAAGAGCATAGCGTCCACTTTCTGCACAAAAGTAGATATTTATTTGCAAGATTAAAATGCTGACTTTTGGGTACGTTTTGTATTTGAGAATTTTGATGTTCACCTGCATCCACAGGGAGACGACACATATATTTCAACTTAGTGTTTAAATCCTTCATTTGACAGATGACAAACAGCCCCAATAACCACCAGTAAACACGGGGCTATTATTGTGATGCCCTAATTATTTGTAGATAACTGGCCACTGTATATATAGAGCTGAATGCCTTTCCAACAGAACACTATTTTGGTGTATAAATAATGTATACTCAAAATCTGTTTCCATTCAGAAATTTGGCAACGACAAAACCATACAGCAGGAGTGCTTCACAAAATATATTCTGTATTATTAGTTCTTGATAGTTAAATTCTGAGAAGATGGAATTAATACGAGAAGTAAATGCAAGGATATGTATACATTACCCTACCTACCTTGCCTGAGTTCTGTCATTAACCTTGTATGTTGCTGGCAGCATCTGCAGAATGGTGCCCTTCAACAATGTATCCCGCTGTTCTGGCGAGAACACTTCAAGACAAGTTACAAGATGCTTGATGGTACCAGCATCTGACGCCTTCTTAAACCAACAGTCTGTTCTCATCACATCAGGTTTAATGTCAAAGACCTGATCAATTTTCTCAAGATCGTGTAGTTCTGGACTGGTTTTATGGAGGCCTGACTGCCAGACTAGCATGACACGCATCATCCTTTGAATGAGGTCAAGTTGTGCATCACCCTCTTGGAGGAGTGATTGGAGCACAATGTTCTGAATGTTGCGATAGACTTTGTCTGAAAAAAACGGGAAAAGATATGGCAGCCCTTCCTTAGTAGCAAGACTGTTGAGGAAACAACTCGAGAAATATTCCAAGACCACTTCATGCGGGAATTTGTAGTACGTGGCAAGGTCACCCTCTTCATTTCTCCTGTCAGACTTCACCAGAAACACATGGTAGGACGATACAACCTTGGACTCTTCAAGTTCCTTCTCTGAGAATTCTCGTTGATCATTTTGGAGAGCATCAAAGCAAAACTTGTAAAATTCCAGAGACTCGGTTTCTGACACATCTCCAGGCTCCCGCTTCAGAAGATACCTTTCTAAGGGCCCAAGCAACTTGGGGATGCTAAATTCATCTTCTTCCCCAAGCTCAAGTTGATGTCTCAGTGCTAATGCGCAAAACACATGCAACTTGAGTGGGTTTGAGAGGACAGCCGTCATCCTAGCTTTGTGCCTCACTACATACTCATAGACTGGGGGTGGCTTTGGAGGCTGAGGGAGATGACATATTTCTGTGTAAAGTTTGACGTAACAAAGACTTTGCTGCTCATTAAAGCCCTCAAGGGTCAAGAAACGGTCAAAATATCTAGCATCTATATCACATAGATCTGTGCGGCACAGCAAAACAAGTGTAGGGCCTCCTCTTTGATGACATTCTTGAACATAGTCCTTCAGTGCTTTCATAGCTTTTTCATCACGTAGCTCGTCAATACTATCCACGAACACCACTACTCCCTCCCCTTCCAACACATGAGCCATCAGGGTGATGCCATCATTTTTGGTACATCCAAGTTTATCCCGTATAGCATCCTCTACCGTCGTCTTGATGTCTCTAGCATTTAAATATACCATGGTTGTCCAAGGAGGACATTTAGAATTTAGAGATAGTTTACCATCCTTATCAAGGATCTGCTGAAGGAACTCCATGCTCCATTTATTGACAACGTGTTTGGCAAACCTGGTTTTCCCATCACCAGGGTTGCCATATACCCTGATGACACGTGGAGGCGGTGAACCATCAAAGGGCAGAAGGATGCTACCAACCTCAATTGGAACCCTGTAACACAGAATGTCCATATCATAAAGTGCCTTGGTGTATGGATAATTTAATAGTCAAACATCATTATTCCTCATGTGTGGCAGAAATGCATATGCTCAGAACTGCTCAGCAGTGAAATACATATATACTGACCCTATAGATGAGTGATCAGGAAAGAATGCAATTTTATGAAATCAATATGGGTTTAATAAGCCAAAACTTCACTAGCTGACTACATAGGGATTCAGTGATAGAAATTATGGAAATTGTTTAAAAATATTATTGATGAATAGACAAAGCTTCACGATTTTTGTCTGTTGACTAGGTCATTTCATGAGTATCTCACGAGGCCGTAGGCCGAGTAAAATGCGGCCCCAACTTCAACAAGTGAAATAACCTTGGCAACAACCCTAAATGACTAAATCTTTCTGTTTAATTTTTGCCTATTTTTTTACTCAAATTAAATCATCATATCAGTAACAGTAACCTTTTCAACACCATTAAAAGGTAAACAAACTGCCACTGTGATGACGTTACAGGGCAGTTAAATAAGGCAATGGGTTATTTCACAGGGGGTGTGAAATACAGCGCTGCTTGGTTAAAGCAATGGAGCTGTTGTAATTCATAAAAAAATAATACTTACAGGTTGCCGTCAGTAGTATAGTATGTATCGGAACGGGACTATAGTTAAGTACTGTTTATTACTCAATTGACCTGCAGCCAATCAGAGGCCTCCCTTTTGGCGGGAAATTCAAAAGCAGCCAATGAGAGGCCTCCCTTTTGGCGGGAAATTCAAATAGGTCACGTGACCGGAAGTGACCTACTTCCGGTCACGTGACCTTTGGGCGGGAAATTCAAATAGGTCACGTGACCGGAAGTGACCTACTTAAGAGGGTCACGTGACCACCATGTTGGCGGGAAATTCAAATAGGTCACGTGACTGGAAGTGACCTACTTAAGGGGGTCACGTGACTACTAGGTTGGCGCGAATTTCAAAATAAGTCACTTGAGATTTTTATGGATAAATAAATTTTAAAAAAGAAAAAAAGCAAGCTGAAAGCTTGCTAAAAAATAATTTAAAAATGTGGCTCTTTTTTTTAGGGGGGGGGAGGGGCACTCTGGGGGGCACTCTTTAAGATGCATGGGGGGGGAGGGGGGGAGGGGGGGAGGGGAAGGGTTTTTTAAGAGTGAGACTCGCTTCTCTGCCCTCTCTTTTAGAGGGCAGAGAGGCGAGTCTACTTACAATGAAAGGTAACATGATTGCGTTTATGATGATGTGCATCATGATGTGACTATCTTACAACTTTATAAGAAATAAGCAAGACATGGGCGTACTTACACGGGCTATTTGTAAACTAATTTCTCTTGAATCTATTAACAGCTCACATTTTTTTCTTAGATGACATCTGACAGCTGCTTGCTAGGCTAAGATATTGTTAAATAAACAACTTGGAAAGCTAATTACAGTTTTCTGGCTTGAAATATAGTCTTTCAACAGACTTTTTTTCTCATCTTACACAGAGGCAAATATCAGAGACACCCAATGGCGCTTAAACTGCTCTCAGCCAAGGGTCGGGCACTGCTGGACTATAATAGACGGGTCAAGGACCGTTCTACTGTGGGTCAGGCTAGGTCGGACATTCAATAACGCGACTTTAGCAAAACTTGCTTGAAAGTCTGACCATGCGAGATCCTTATGCCCCAGTCTGTCAATGCTGTCCAGACTTTCAAGCAAGGTTGTCAAAGACCTACCTGTCATTGAATGTCCGACTTAGCCTGCCTGACCCTCAGTAGAACGGTCCTTGACTCATCTATTATAGTCCAGCAGCGCCCGACCCCTGTATGAGAGGGGTATTGACACCATTGGCTGACTCTGATAATTCGCCTGTGTGCACGGGGGGAGGAGAGGGTTTACAGCTTGCGCTTATAGAGCACTACTAGTGGAGGTTTGGATGAGGCGGCTATGACATATGATGTTTGTCTTAAAAAATAGCCATGGCACATGTCGATGTCGCTTAATTATGCTCATATCTCATGTCGATTTTAAGAATTGCTCATGTCACCTGTCACTGTGTTTTTCAAGCTTCATGTCAAATGTCACTAGGCTTCATCTCGACTTTAGTGGTCCACACCACCGCTGCTGCTGCTGCTGCTGTCGGTGCTGCTGCTTGTGCTGCTTGTGCTGCTCATGCAGCAGCTGCTGGCTGCTTGTGCTGCTGCTGCTGCTGCTGACAGATGCTACTGCTTGTGCTACTGCTCGTGCAGCAGCTGCCAGCAGCTGCTGAAGCAGCTGCCAGCAGCTGCTGGCTGCTTGTGCTGCTGACAAGGTCATGGGGCTGCTGCTGACGATGTCACGGATGCTGCTGACAAATGCTACGGCTTGTGCTGCTCGTGCTGCTTGTGCTGCTGAAGTCGCTGCCAGCTGCTTGTGCTGCACGTGCAGCTGCTGCTAGATGCTGCTGCTTGTGCTGCACGAGACTGAGTAGCCGCTATTCGGCGTTTCACTCCTTATGTACCCTGTCCTAGTTAATCCTCTTAAACGGCTGAAAAAGCTCTCTCAGCACAGAGACTCTACTCAATGTAAGAGATCAGTTAAGTAAGTTTTCACATGCCACCTGACTACTGCGGGGAGGGTTTAGACTTAAGCAGCTTAGTGCACACACGTGTCTGTTAGAAAAGCTACCTGCACACCTGCCTTCCTTTTTTCACTAGTATTTACCCCCTGCCGACTTATAAGGCACCTATACACGCCTTCTTGCTTCTAGAGCTAAGCTGACTGGCAGCTATTTTAAAAGAGAATACTGGTTACCTGTATAACGGATAAGGGGGTTATGAGATTAGCGTGTGTATACAAAAAAAAACAAAAAAAAAGCTACAGGGGGCGCGTGTCTGTCTGTGAGGTAGAGTCCATGTGGTAAGCGACTCAAGTGTAAAACAACAGCACCTCCTCTTGTCGCAGTGAGTGGTGTGGACGGCGGCTGGCTAGTTGAATTTAAGCGTCAGCTTGAAAGATAAGGCCAAATAAAAAAAAAGGTTTGTTTCAGGTCACCTGACCGACCCTAGCAAAACAGGGTCGACCCTACGTTTTTTTTTTAAGCAAGTTTGAAGAAAATTTCATATTTTTATACTTTTTGGGTCATTTTTAGAATTTCCACGGAGGATGGCTAGTACTTTCATGTTAAAAAAATAAAATAAAATAAAATAAAAATCCGACCTACCGACCCCAGTCTTTCTGCCCATGTTACCTGAAACATACCTTTTTTTTTCTTTTTTTTTGGCTTAATCCGTTCACGGGCTGGCGCGTCACACCTGTCGTTAATCACCCCCTGTAGTCTTTGTATACACAGGTGACTCGGCTTTATCTCTTCACCAGCTATAATCCCATATACATGTAGCGCACGTTACACTCGTTAATTCTCTTTTCATGCTGATGGATTAGGGGTGGAAGGGTTCAGGTGAAAAGCGATTTGATTCTCTCTGGAAGAGGGTTGGAGCTCTAGGTGAAAACAAGCTTAGAACATCCAGATTAGCTGCTCTCTCGGCTATATAAAGAGCCTCATTTTTTCTAATCTCTGCCCACTTCGTCTTGTTGTACACTATCAGTCACGAGGCAGACGCTGGAAGTAGCAGATGTTTGCAATATGGTTTACACAGAGGTTACCTGCTAATAGGATTTTGTCAGAATAGGGTGAGTTGCTATTAAAATGAACATTTTAAATGGTTTGTTAATATGGTATCTGATGTTAATGAGCTAACACCTAACATTGAGGATTATGACCTCCCAGAGGGACGTCTCGCTAAATTCTCCAGTCTTGACTATAGTCTTAACTGTCTAAAGACTGTGGAGCGCGTTAATGGGGGGCCTCCTTACTAATTTCACTTGACCAGGCCAGCAGGGTCAACTAGGCTAGGTAATTACAACCACAAGGGTGGCTACTCAACATGCAAGTAGACCTACTACTACGAGATTGTCTTTTGACCACTCTGCTGCCGCCTGCTGGTCTGGCCATTACATGCTCTAGTATAGTTCTCCGCTCTTTTCGTCAGATGACGCCACAATAGGGGTTTTGTACATTTCCACGATACTCGCGAACATTTTAAACGCATAATGACCTATAATAAGCAACAAAGCACACTTCTAATATATTGAATATAAGAAACATGTCAACGCTGTGTATTTCTGATAGAATGAGGCAGATTCTTTGAAATATCAACTAAACTATAGTGAGATTGAAAATACTACACCATATCTAAAGCGATATAAAAGCTATATAAAGTCAGAACTTCTCACGGAACGGCATCTGCAACAGATCACTCAACCATTCGTCTTGAAATGCCACACAGGGTTCCCGTCCAACAGGACTCTGAGCCTTGACGCTTTTGAGGAAGGTTTGATCTCATGCTGCTTAACATGTGGTGTAATTAATCAACACCGCGGCCCCTCTTTAGGGGCCACACAATAAACAAAGAATAAAAAAGGGTAGACCTTAGGTTTAAAGTGAATCTCCCAGGATTTTGGCGAAGTCGACAAAGGGGTAGATAACAGATTAAACTGCAAGAGACTATACGCAAACCTTGATACTCTCAGAGGGGGAGTCCCATATTGCGGACTTGTGGTCAGATCTATCCCTTCTAGGGGGCAGGTTGCATGTCGTAAATGTCTACTACAGACATTGGGATATATTGTTAATCTTACTCTAGGGTCTCCATAATTAGACCCTGAATCCGTTGTTAAACGGGTGTGAGGGGGTGGTAACTAATACTTATGAGATGTTAGCTTAGTTCATAGTCTCCTTACCAATTTTCACTTGACCAGGCTGGCAGAGCCAACTAGTCTAGGTAATTATAACCACAAGGGCGGCTACTCAAGATCTAAGTAGACCTACTACTACGAGATTGTCTTTTTGGTCCTTCTGCTGCTTAGTTATTACATCCTCCAGTCTAGCTCGCCACACCCTTTGAGCAGCACCACCATTGCCTCGGTAAAAGTGTAGGGTGTGTGCTTTCCACCTTCAGGTATCCATAGATTCGATCACTATCACCCCCCTTGAAATGACTTCAGCTGTTAATTAGGGCGTAAAAGCCACCAACCAAGTCCCTGTCAAAAAGATGTGAATAACGAAACGCGCTAGTATAGTTCTCCGCTCTTTCGTCAGATGGTGCCACAATAGGGGTTTTGTACATTCCTACGATGCTCGCGAACATTTCAACGCATAATGAGCTACATAGGCAACAAAGCGCGCTTCTAATATATTAAAATATAAAAAACAATTCAATATTGTGTATTTCTGATAGAAATGAGGCGGTTTCCTTAAATACCAACTAAACTATAGTGAGATGAAAAATACCACACCATATCTAAGGCTTTATAAAAACTATAGAAAGTCAGAACCTCACACGGATCAGCATTCTGTTTGCAACGGATCACCCCTGACCCACTGGTCCTCGCATGCCACACACGGCTCTGCCGTGTTTGAGCTTTGAGGTATCACCCATCAAGTGATCCATGCCGCCCAACATGAAGCGTAATTAATAGCTGCTGTTGCATAGCACAGTGGCAGCATCTAACTAACTCTAAAGAGTTAGTCGGCCCCTCTTTAGGGGCCACACAATAAACAAAGAATACCCTGAATCTGGGACCTGCGGGCGAGGGCCCCAACTGTGAAGTCATTATTGGCCACATTGGTAATATCAATTAAAACTTTAGACAACACCCACCTTAAGTATCATTAACGGACAATATCAATGAACTCAGCATCCGCCTGGTTACCACATTTAGCACCAATTTTACAACTCACAGGGGCCACACTAGCCTCACCGCGCTTTTTATTGCTCTGCTGATTTCTCCAATCCAAAACATGGGGTATCTAGTCTAGCTGTGAGCTCATTGGGCCAAACAAAAAAATAATCCGTGTTCAGGTAACATGGCCCAAAAAAAAAATAGGGTAGGTCGGTCGATTTTTTTTTTTTAGGATTTTTTTTTTAGGGTTTTGAGATGAGTTGTATGGGAGAATCACATTGTATAGAGTTGTTATTTGATAATGTAGGACCAATATCTGTCTAATTAAGCCATTATCAGCACTGTTTTTGTCATAGAAAGGATTTCCTCCCTTCTTATCTTTCAAATGATGACAAATAGGATAGTTGAAGGTCATTAGGTACTCCTTTCCCCTTTGGTGATAACCTAGATCAGGAAAAGTCTAAAAAAAATAAAAAAATCTAAAAAGATTAGGGTCGGGGCAAAATGATAGGGTCGGTCGGGTTACCTGAACACAACTTTTTTTTTGTTTGGCCTTAGGTAAGTCCTTTGTCGACCTCGCCGGCAAGTCCCGGATTCAGTATAGAAAGACTAAGGGGACGGGGGGTAGGTCTATAGGTTTAGTGCTATCTGTGTCATTAGACCATTTAAGTGACATGTGACACTAGCATTCTTAAAAATCGACATGCGACATGAATAAGAAATTCTCAATTACGGTGCCCCTACATTTTCTCCCTTAGTGACACTATTAGTATTATAGTAGTACCGAGAACTACCCTCTTTTTTTTTTTTAGAAAACTAAGTAAAAATATCCTTCTTCATGTCCAGTTACATACAATGCCGATCAATTTGACACTGTAGCAGCCTGTCTCCATATCTGTATGCTGCATAAATGCACAATACACGGTTCTGCACGCACTTAAACCAAGGCTAACATGGTTGACCTATATAGATGTGATACTCTCGTTTTCGGGGCTAGTAGAAATTAGGCGTCTAATACGGACGTTCCGGGTTCGAACCCTCACTAAGTTTTAGTCAAGACGTCTAGCCACGTCGCCTAAGGCGACGAAAGCGCGTCAAAGCGTTTACAGGGTTCGAACCCGTGAGCTGCTCCTTGGGGCTGCAAAAAACGCTTAGACACTGAAATCCCATAGGGAAAAAATTTTGGGTTTTTGGACTTTAGGCCTTAATTTGAGGGTGATCCCGGGCTGATAGAAAAATAATTCTTGGACGAGCGGATAGCTCTGGATCTCTTTTATCTAAAACAGCGAAAAATTGATTATGGTTTCGCCGCAATTCATCCGACGGGGGGTAATCAGCCCCCCCCTCTGCCAATCAAGGCAGTGAATCTTGGCGACCGTGCGATCACTCACGGCCACCGCGACGAACCGACAGAAGAGATCGGCATCTTAGTATGATTCGTGTGACCTACTTAGAGGCTCACACGGTGGAGGTGTGTCCGGCGTTCGGCGCGCTGATTGGCTACTGGTGGGAGGCGCTGTGCCGCGTCAAGAACTTCACCTATTTGGGGCGGCTGTTAAAGGCGCACTGAGTTGAGGTGCACCTTTAAGCAAGAGCGCGATCCGGCCTAGTCTTGCGGACCTCTGTTTGGAGAGTGTAGCGGGCGGCTATGTCGCGCTCTCCAACCACAGGCTTAACAGTGGTCCGCAAGACTAGAGTGCAAGACGCGTGCACACACAGACCGAACAGACACACACAGACCCACACACCCACACACTCCTATCAGTGAGACGTCTAGCAGATTCGGGAGAGGCGACCAGGGAGGTACTCTCGGCTAGCGGCCACTAATTGCCTGTTTAGATAAGGCACAGAAACAAGGGTGATGACAGACTACGTGTTCAAGCAGCCAACATGCCCTGACACTTGATAATGGGTGTGGACCGCTAAATTCGATATGGTGACATGACCATTTCTTATAATCGACAAACGACATGAGGTCTAATGACAAGTGACATGAGGCCCAAAAAATCATAGTGACAGGTGACATGAACATTTCTTAAAATCGACATGGGATATGAACATTATTAAGTGACATTGCCATGTGACATGGTCATTTTCTAAGATCGACATTCGACATGGGGACCCCCTATCCAGAACCCCTTGATAGATGACAGCTGTTGTGTGTAAGAAAAGTGTATGCCTCACAATCAAAAGATGATAAAAGGCTTTATCCCACTCGATGTGGGTTTTGAATCAAATATCAAGGGATCAAATATCAGATCGATATTTGACGTCGTCAAGTGATATCTGACGTTGTCAATCACTTTTACTATGTAGTCAAGGTCGTAAAAACAGGGCGCCCTGATTGGTCAACAGCATGAATGAAAGCTGCATCTCAAACTTTTAATACTCGGTATGGGGCCCCGTGGGACTGGGACCAATATTTGCAATTTTCGGAAATACTGTCGAGAATTTCTAGATGGAAACACCTTGTCTGGGGTAATTTGACCTCTACTCTTCGATATTCAAGTAATACTCAAGCTATTCTGACTCTAAACATGAGTAAAACGGTCATTTACCAGCGTTATCGGCAGCGCCGACATCAACAACTGCTGATCTCCCTTGGTTACATGACCCAGTTCCGTTTCTAAGGCCCCATGGATCGGGGCCCTGAAGGGAGATCTGCAGAGACCCTATATCGGGCCCTAGATATGTACATTATATTAATATCTCATAACTTAATTTACTCTAAAATCTTTTGATGGTTCATAACCTTGACCCTTATCTCCTTTTCTCGCGGGATAAAGATAGAATTTGGTTGTTGGCGTGTCCTCTCGTGGATATCTGCTCTTCTCCACGGCACCTCTCGAGCCCCCTGCGGGGCCTCTAGGGGCTGCTAGACGTCTCTCTGCTATGTAGTGTGGGATGTAAAAGAACCCTTGTCTCGGTAAAAGGGCCAATAGATTCGATCACCATCACCGCTCTTGAAATGACCATAGCTGTTAACTAAGGCGTAAAGCAACCCACACACCCACACACCCACACACCCACACATTTTTCTGTATGAGCCTTCAGACCTCAAGCTGCTCAGTGTACGGGACTAGGTTTTGTCATAGGCCCTACGGACGCTACTCAAGGTAAAAATAAGAGAGCTGTCTCACCATGACATTGGGCTGGCTGTAGTTTTTTATGTTTCGGTACCTACAACCAAAACAGCCAGTACCCACCCCAGGGCTTCATGTCGCACGCGGGAAAAGTATAACGGTGGCGCCAACTGTCGGAATAGCGGGTACACTACGTCAGTAGTTCTTTTGTTCTCCGCTGAGTGACTGGGCGAAATGTAGTCGGTAGCTCTATTTTCTGTGCACTGTTCTGTTCATTTTCTACACTTAACACTTAAATAGACCGCGTGTTTGTACAAGCTAACTGTTTTTATCAGTGCAAAAATTAAATAAGCATCGGATAGAACACTAAAAAAATGAGAAAGTAATCCAGCACTTAGTATAAGGCACCAGTTTTATCATGAGACACCGAAAGTCTGGTTTTTTTAAGGTGGATAAGACAGTCGACTGAGAGCTCCAAACTAACCAAAAACGTACCAGAGGTCGATCTATCTCGTACCCGACAGGGCAGGGGCCTTCTACACCCCGGCTCTGATTGATGAGCAAGCGACAATTGTTACAGAGGGCCTATTCCTCTTTTGAGGTGGGCCCAAAATTGAACAAAAGAATAAACTCAAGAAAAAGCCTTAGGCTTAAAAGAGTTGTAGATACCGATTTTAACGAGGAAGTCACATTCATTAGTTTACAAATAGCCCGTGTAAGTACGCCCATGTCTTGCTTATTTCTTATAAAGTTGTAAGATAGTCACATCATGATGCACATCATCATAAACGCAATCATGTTACCTTTCATTGTAAGTAGACTCGCCTCTCTGCCCTCTAAAAGAGAGGGCAGAGAAGCGAGTCTCACTCTTAAAAAACCCTTCCCCTCCCCCCCTCCCCCCCTCCCCCCCCATGCATCTTAAAGAGTGCCCCCCAGAGTGCCCCTCCCCCCCCCTAAAAAAAAGAGCCACATTTTTAAATTATTTTTTAGCAAGCTTTCAGCTTGCTTTTTTTCTTTTTTAAAATTTATTTATCCATAAAAATCTCAAGTGACTTATTTTGAAATTCGCGCCAACCTAGTAGTCACGTGACCCCCTTAAGTAGGTCACTTCCAGTCACGTGACCTATTTGAATTTCCCGCCAACATGGTGGTCACGTGACCCTCTTAAGTAGGTCACTTCCGGTCACGTGACCTATTTGAATTTCCCGCCCAAAGGTCACGTGACCGGAAGTAGGTCACTTCCGGTCACGTGACCTATTTGAATTTCCCGCCAAAAGGGAGGCCTCTCATTGGCTGCTTTTGAATTTCCCGCCAAAAGGGAGGCCTCTGATTGGCTGCAGGTCGATTGAGTAATAAACAGTACTTAACTATAGTCCCGTTCCGATACATACTATACTACTGCCGTCCTTCATGAGTGGCTGAACATTGATGTAGCAGGGTGTTATATCAAACCAATCATCCCCCAAATCACCCTCAAAGGCGTAAAGATGAGTACGGACCAGTGATCGTCGATTGTACTCACAGTGCCGGTGAATGGCTGTAAGAGGGATAGATGTCATTTATTGCTACTGCTGCTGGTTTGGCAAAAATTATTTTGAGAAATAAGCTGAATTACAAAAAGAAATTATTTGTGGAGAATCATATACAAATCTTAGATATATGGTCAAAAAAAATTCATCAGTTTTAAAGTTTAAATCAACAGGGTTGTTCTTATCAAAATGATAAAAATACAGATGGTAGACTGACATGGTTATCTATACATCAGTATAAGCAGATGGAAATGTTATCATTTACCTCGGAGAAATCTGAAGGTCAGTGGCTGTGGGGTTCCCTCTGGATCACAACAAGACACATCAGTTTGCACTGCCCTGTCCATGAACCTCTTTGGGATATACTGAGGAGAGGCTGGCGGTAAAGTAGGCAGGACTTCAGGAAGGGGCAGACCTACTGTGTACACAGCAGGATCCACACCCTCAGGAAGAAGATGTTTCTGTCCTGTTAATGCTATTACCCGTAGCAGGGCATGGAACTTCCAACAACGATTTTGTTCAACAAAGTCCAACAGTGCCAGAACCTGGTGTGGCTTTGATTTCTCAGTCTGCAATTGCGAAAAGGAAGCGTCTTAGAAAAAGGTCTAAACCATCAATACTTGAAAATGGGAAAGTATTAAGTTGGCGATGTTCTAATGCAAATGATCAATACTACAATACAAAGTTGCTGTCAGTAAGATATTAAAGGGGCAGAACAGAACTAGAACAATACTAGAATTCTGAATGGGAAACGCTTGGTGATTATGCCACTTTAATACACAACACATTATGGCAGCCAAGAAAGGTAAATTATATATGTTATACTCTGCCAACCACCTAGATGCTCATACACTTTATCATGAATGTATCTGACTTAGAGTTTTGAGTTTTGGTAATTATGTATTACATCAATCATTTACATGTAATCAATGGGCCATTCAGGACTATGACATAGTTGGCAAATCAATTTTGAATTTCATATCCATATAATATGTAGTGAGGAGCTGAAGAGTTACTGGCAGACAAGTCCAAGGCATATCTCCAAGAGAGTGTGAAATATTACATGGTATATTTGACCCCAGATGATATCTTACCTTGATCGTCTTCTCTGTGACCTGGTCCAGCACCTTGAGTTCCCTGAGGTGTGGCCACACGCTGTGCAGCCTCAGGTTCTTGTGTAATGGTACTGTGGCTGTGTTCAGTATCTCTGAGTACCAACTGAACATCACCACGCCACCCTCTACACCATTGTCCCTGTTCCAGGGCCGTAGGTGCGCACCTGACACTGCCATCATACCTGTGAAAAGGAAATAGCAGCTTTAATAGACCCGCCCGGAAGGTCACAATGCAGCCTGCAACAGAGAATGTAGGCATGCAAAAAGCCAACATCAATTAATGATAATGATTACATGGTTTTCTGTCATTGATAATACCATGACCCTGTATACAGCTGCAGGATATAGAGGTCCATGCTAATATGTATACAGACACGTTAAGATTAGGTAGTGTTCATTTATTAATCACAGGGGGGGTTGTAAGATTTCATGCCGAGGTCCGAAAAAAGTTTTAAGCCCCCTCGAGTGTGCGTGGAATGTTTTGTGCCCCCTCCTGGCCGTGCCCCCTTTGAACTATTATAACACGCTGGCTTTTTTGCTAAAAAGGGGCTACATTTTTATGCTACCCTCAAGAGGGGTCAGAATTTTTTATGCCCCCCCCCGTCATGAGGGGTAGGAAATGTTTACCCCCCCCCAAACCCACTACCCTCCCCTGTAACTAATAAATGAACTCAAGAGGCATGAGAGTAATGTATTACCTGGTGGATACGGCCCTATCTATGTTAAAGCTATGGAAGCTCCATACTACATGCCCCCATGAAGTACAGTGTAGCCATACTCTATAGCCAAAAATCCACGGCGACAAGATTGTGCATTAAGGTGGGTCAATGTGATGCCTTTTTCGTCCACTGCGCCGTCTTCTGCGCAGGTACATTCTCTAGTTTGACCATAGAACACCAGGGCACCCTTGTTTCAAATTGGCCTAAGTAACATCAAATGGTCATAAAATAGGATATGGATTTTCCCTGACCGGGGCGAGAACCACCAACCTTTGAGTATGAAGGCATCCATTCTACCACTGTGCTATGCAGTCTGTAGTGGTTGTCCTCATTGGAAGTCATACATAGGTAGCCCTCAGTATATTTCTATTTTTTTTCAACTTTTTTTTTTCAATGGGCCTAAACCTTAGAAATATGTGCGGGACCATGTGTTAAAAATATATTCTCTAGATAGAAAACATCAAAGCCTATTCTCTGAGAGATTTATGTAGAAATTTAGCTACTTTTCAATACAATTTCATGTAGATATGTGGCAAAACACTGTATAATCCATCACATGAGACATTAACTTAAGGCTTAAATATCTCAGAAAATAGCCCGGGACCCCCCTATTTTCTCAGTTTCTTTGGAAAGTGTATGCTATTATGGTCTTATGGTGAAAAACCTGACAAAAATCTAGCTACTTTTACATCAAGGCATTGACCCACCTTAAAACAGCATCGCGCCTCTGCCACCGCTATTTAGCTGCTATTTTGCCCGGGTCTACTGTGAAAATGATGTGAAATGGAGGCGGCAGAAGCGCGATACTGTTTTAACAAATATGTTGCACTGTTTATCAGCTAAAGTGATAATGGAACCCATGGCACTGAAGTGCTATCCATTTTGAAGAAAAGGTTTGGGAAGTCTATTAGCTGATATACCATCTTTAAGATACTGTGGGTATGTAATGAATGCAAAACCCTACTTATTAACATACATGTACATGTACATACGTCACTTACTTCACTACAGCTTTGTGTGATATGACCCAGGTCCAACTAGTGATGTATGTGTATGTCAATGGTATGGAGTCTTGCCTACATATATACATGACTATCTATACCACAACATTGAGGACAAAAATAAAATTGAGAAGCTTACCTCAGTTAATCACAGCTGTTTAGACGGGGACTTTGTAAACTGACTTCTTTGCATTGGACCCCTCAGTACTGGTCTATGTTCCCGTGCCGCCTATCTTCAGTAGAGAGTAGTGTGATGAACGCCCCCCACCATACCCCCTTAGATTTATCAGCTATAGACCCTTGTGGTAAAAAGTGTCATCTTCTTAATACATTTGTTAAATTAGTTTTTATTCTTTTCAGACCAAATCAAATATGACTTCTAATTAATACCAGGTAACCTACTGGTACTAAAGTAGGTGGAGTCCTTTGTGATGCACAGAATTGCATGCATTTCAATACTAGTAATGAATGATATATTAAACTGGTCGGTGAGGTGTTGAACATGTGTTATAATCTATATTCAAGACCTATTTATAGCTGAGTAAAAAGGTCACTTTATGGACTTCACAAATTCTTAAACAGATATAATTGTCTTGTGAACCTTAAAACTTAGATACCCTGATGTATGACAAAATGAACAATGTGAACAGATTGAATAAATCTATCTAGGAAGGAGGAATCCTTCCTGATGAATAGGTCTATAGTTTGATAGTCAATGATCATTTATAGAAAATAACTCCTATTGTCTGATAGAAGACCGGAAGGTCGATATCTAAGATACAGGTGCACACGATGCCAGATAAGGTCATCCCTATACTTGAATTTTGAACTACTCTCCTGTTAAAGTGATTGGCTGGGGTCATGACCTTGACCTCTAAGTAGTTCAAGGTCACGTGACGTCACTTCCGGTATGCCCTTATATGGGCATGTGACGTCACTTCCAGTCAAATGGAAGCCTCTGATTGGCTGCAAGTCCAATGAGTAATAAACAGTACTTAACCATATATAGTCCCGTTCCGATACAAACAATACTACTCCCCTCAATGCAACTTCTGTATGCTTCTCCTATAAGCAGACTCATTTATCATACTAGTCTAACAGATTATGTATCATGCTGAGAACAAGTTAACCTAAAAGTACTCAAATATGGTAGCAGTGACTACATAAGAACACCAAAATGATGCCAAAGGATCTTTCCATCATTGGCCATACAATTACAAATGTAACTGTATTTCAAGAATAGGGTGGGGAGATTTGAGAATTTTCATGCCATGTCTAATGCTGTACTGCTGTTGATTTTACATGATTATAGCGAATAGGTGTGCTGGCTCATAATCGTTTTATAACTCTCACTCCTGTTATAGATTCCATCACCTTCATGACTGATAAGGTGCCCGCAGTTACTGACCTGATGCACCCCTTTATCAATACACAAGTCTCAAGTGTTTATGAATAAGATTGTATAAACACTTTAACAGGAGAGTAGTTCAAAATTCAAGTATAGGGATGACCTTATCTGGCATCGTGTGCACCTGTATCTTAGATATCGACCTTCAGGTCTTCTATCAGACAATAGGAGTTATTTTCTATAAATGATCATTGACTATCAAACTATAGACCTATTCATCAGGAAGGATTCCTCCTTCCTAGATAGATTTATTCAATCTGTTCACATTGTTTATTTTGTCATACATCAGGGTATCTAAGTTTTAAGGTTCACAAGACAATTATATCTGTTTAAGAAGGTGATCATCAGACATGTTAATTAGGTGGTCACTTCCAGTCACGTGACCACTTTTTTTAAAAATCGGGTCACTTCTGTCACTTCCGGTCATCGCTAATCACCCCCTAAGTAGGTCACGTGACGTCGCTTCCGGTCATCTTAAGTAGGTCACTTCCGGTCACGGGGGTGTGGTCTATTGTTCAAATGAGGGGGTCACTTCCGGTCAAATGGAGGCCTCTGATTGGCTGGTACACCGGAAGTGACCCATTATGCAAATGAGGGGGTCACTTCCGGTCAAATGGAGGCCTCTGATTGGCTGGGGTCATGACCTTGACCTCTAAGTAGGTCAAGGTCACGTGACGTCACTTCCGGTATGCCCTGATATGGGCATGTGACGTCACTTCCAGTCAAATGGAGGCCTCTGATTGGCTGCAAGTCCAATGAGTAATAAACAGTACTTAACCATAGTTCCGTTCCGATACAAACAATACTACTGAGGGGTCATACATGCGTGAGACACCACGGCTCTGCTGAGCCATCTGATGACGCTAACTGTAATGCCACGTTAACTGCTGATGGCTCCATCTTCTAAGTTCTACTCTAATTTGTGTGCTGGCAGATCTAGTATTCACCTCTAAATGGTAGTCATTTCCCATCCACCCAGAACCTATTGTCATTACCTAACAGCATTTATCTTGTACATGTTCTTTTAAAGTTAACCATCGATTCCCATAATGTCAATATTACCATATTTATAACATTGTCTCTATAACCATATATCATCAAGTTATTCCCTCAGTCTAATAAGTGTCATATCTAAACAATAGTTACACTCATTTTTAGACAACTGGAGGAGGTCTGTGGATTTTCGCACAACTATTTTGTCCCCCCCCCCCTCATTAGTGTGCTCCAAATTAGTTTAATCCCTCCGTCAGCTGGGTTCCTTTAGCTAAAGTAAGTCGTGATATTATGGCCAAATAAAAAAAAGGTTTGTTTCAAGTCACCCGACCGGGCCTAGTAAAACAGGGCCGACCCTACGTTTTTATGCAATTTTGAAGAGAGTTTCACGTTCTTACACCTTTTTGGTCAATTTTAGGGTTTACACAGAAAGTGGATAGTACTTTTATGTTTAGAAAAATAAAACAAAATAAAATAAATATCCGACCTACCGACCCTAGACGTTCTGCCCATGTTACCTGAAACATACCTTTTTTTGCCTAATTACAACTGCCTTAGGGACTCAATGGTCATGGGTTAAATCTTAGCCTCAACCATAGCCTATACAAGTTTAAGGGCCTGGGAGGTGATTCATAAGTTTCTATGACACAGAAATCATCACTGAGCGTATGACGGTTGCTGATTGTCCAGGGGTTATAAAATGCTATTCCCTTTGCAGAGTTGTTGAGCTGTGTATAACAGACACATATAAGAAGTTTTTGGAGAAAATTATAGAATGTTGTAGAAAAAAGGGGAGCATTTCAACAGAAAATGGTAGCAAATACCCAATGCACAAGAGATTGCTGAGACGCCTTCCAAAGTCATCCAAAAAAATCTCAATAATGATTTATTTTATACCAAATCAAGATGTAGTAACTGATAGTGACATATAGACTACCTTGTAAGAATGAGTTGATCATAAATTCAGAATATCATTCATTCTTTGAAAATCATAATCTAACCACTGCCCCCGCTAAATCATAAGTATCGTTTACAATACACTTTCATTTTTAATTCACTTACTGTTACAGTCACTGTTACTGGGTAATGGTACGACTAGGGACATTATCATATCCTTGTGAAATGAACCACAATCTTCTGTACTACAGCCTTGTACAATTCAGTGACTACTACCAGGTGAAACCCACGATTTGCCGTCTTCTCCCTACAAACATGAAATTTTGCGATCATGGCCTTACTGAGCTGTCGTTTGTGGTTATGAATTGACCCCAGAGCACCAATCATTAGCCAAGGCCGACTGTTTTATCCATGAAGGAAGATTTGCCAAATCAGATTCAGAGCACCAATCTTTGACACATGCAACAAGCTTAAAGCTCAAAGCATATTATCTAAAAACTATATTTGAATTCCCAAGTATGTCCTTACATTGGTAAGCTCTCAATTAGTCTTAAAGAAGAGCATACATATCCTACATGACAAAAAGGTTTGTTTTTATATATCATGAAATCATTTTTAGTATTGAAATGGTTCATTAGGTATAGAAGTGCAATGAATAACCCTACAATGTAAGTAGTGAACCCAAAAATATGTCCTTATAATTCTGTAAACGAACAGTAGATTCTACTGCACATACCGTAAAACCCCCGCGATAGGACGACCCCATTCATAAGCCGAACCCCCAATTTGAGTGGAAAAGTTTGTCCTTTGTGAATAGAGGTTTAGAATCGTTTTCTCTTTAATCTTATGTATTAAAATCCCACCTTCAAGCTTAACCCCGAACTTGAGAAATAATTCGGCTCATAGAAATACAAAACACCAAAATAAATTTGTCTTGTAGGCTGGGTTTTATGGTACTGATACTGTAGTTTATACTTTATAACTACTGCAGGTGCAACTGCTCGGCTACATTTACTTATAACTGTGTATCTGGGAAGTCACTGGCAGCTACTGATTAACGGTTTATACCATTTTATGTACATACACAAGAGCATGTTCAAAAATGACATCAATTAAATGACACCACTGACATGGTGTGGTTCAGGGCAGGTCAGGGTTCAAGTGACAAAATATGACCCAGTCCATTTTGACCAAGATAGTTACGAGAGAGGGGGATTATTGGAAGGAGTCGTGGTGATTTGTGAACGTTCCCCATGGAGTGGAATGATATATCTAAGGTAGTACAGGTGTATACATGGTATCAGATCAGGCCATCCGGTACTTGACTCTTAAACTTTATTTAGCTGCAGTGCTCTATTTCTTGGAGTCAAGTGTCTAGTTCACCTTAGGCACACACACTTTAGGGAGGCGCACTCATTTGATATGGGTCTAGATGGTTGGGGGGTACAGTATTGTGATAAACGGACAATCATGTTTGGAGAACATGCTGTATGACATTGTATAATACAAAGTTCCATGGTAATTCTGATTTCACGGTTTATTAAGATATAAACCTTTAGTAATTCAATTGTGTCCCGCCAACAATCAACAATCAACACACCCCCACTACCTACTAATGAATGTCTAATCCCTACAAGTGGTGCATTATCATAGTCACAGTGATAAGGAATAACAGTTATTGGTCTGTTAGTTTTGAAAGTACGCAAATATTATGGTAACTAAATTATTTTGACCGGATTTTTGAAAATGAATTATTGAATATTTCCCCTTAAATCAATGTTATGATTCAAGGTTGCTGTCTAACAGAATGTTCCCAACTGGGCTAAATTCTTGTAAGCAGTACAATTAACAGTTGAGTAGAATAAAAAATGACCTTCATCTAGTCCTGTAGACCTAACGTTTTCCGAAGATTAATTTGTAGAGAGTTTAGAATTCTGTTAATTTAACATGGTTAGGATAACAATTAAGCCTTGATCCGTCAGGTTAGAGTGTGCTTTTACGAATTATAGAATCTTAGATTGCATGATATTTGAGGATAGCTTAGTGGTTCCCTCCCCATATAGATGTCAAAACCACAATATACCTTTTCAAAAAAAACTTTAATGAGTTGATACAATGTTCAACGGCTCCCAGGCACTTACTCCTCAATAAAGCATCATTCCAGCTTTTATTTACATTAGGTTAGCACCAGTTTTATCTTCATTTATATCTATGGAGTCCACCATTTATAATATTAATTGAGACAATTGATACATCCTTTATGAAACACAATACCCATCACTGTTTATTTACAATTCTTTGAATAACCTCAATATCCATCAACATCCATGTAAGCACGATGAAGAGATGTGACTGGTATCAGTCTGAGTTAACTTAACAAAGTTAACTGATTTAAGAACGTTCTGGTGCACTGTAAGAAGTAATGACCACAGTATTTACCTTTTTCAGTATAGACATATGTCATTATGTCTTGTGTTAACAGTAATACATGTTGCACCATTTGAAATAGAGCATTAATTTGGCCTTCAGGTGTCATTCAGGTGTGATTCTGGTGTGTATAGTTAATAGCCCAACTAGAAATAGTTCAGAGTCTGAGAGTGCTGCTCTTAGTGTGAGGTAGCCTCATACTGTGAGTCACTCAGGTGAAGGTGTACCCCTCACCAGCCTCCGTCACCCACACGGGGGTTACCAAACACACTGTGCCTCCACGAGGCCTGGGCCATTGTGATCCTTTAACCCATGTACCATCTATCAGCCAGAGGGATGCCCGCTTGTTGTGTGCATTCTGCCTGACCACAGCAGGAGGTGTCCACCCGTCTGGTACTGTAACACGGGGAGAGTCCAGGGTTAGTGTGTGCCACATAAACCTGGGCATCACCCAGTCAACCACGTCCTGCCACCTCACTGTACCCCGATACACAGTGGGTGAGGGAATGTTGGCCCAATCAAGGACTAAGAGGGATGAGAGTAGGCCCTTCAGTGGAGTTACCTGCTGCACATGTATAGTGAAGTAATGAGGTTTCCATTCCCTCACCACACCCACCAGCCTGCCCCACTCATACTGAGACCAGCAGTCGTCATCAGTCTCCCACCACAGGTCACAATACTGGTCTAGGTGTAGGTGTAGGTCACCTGTCCACATGCTGGTGCTGGGTGTGTACTGCTGCAGTGCCTGTACAGCGTCAGCAGGACACCAGCTGTACACTGTACGGGTGTTGTACTTAGCGCACCTAACCTCAGCCCACCTGGTGCCACTGACAGGATACACACTGAATGAGGAGAAATATAGATAGTTTAGAGACTTTATAAAGAGGCAGTAACTAAACAATGATGTTTCCAAAAACCAAGAACATTTATTGAAACCTTTATGTTAGCAAATGAATAAATGGCCATAAGGAATATACACCAGGATGGTTGTGCCTCTACGTGGGTAAAATTCGACACATGTGAAACAGGGGTTTTAAAAATCAATGGACACAGAAAAACTCGAGATAAAATTTTACAGACACAGTAAACCTTGAGATAAAAATCAACAGACCCAATAGATCTATAGCTTGAGTTAAAAGCTGACAGACACAGCTTCTAGAATATAGGGTGTGAATGTATGTGTGTGTGTAGGAGGGGGGGGGGAGGTGTTAGCGCCACAGATGCCCGGCACAGATGCTACCAGCATGGGGTATTTGGTGGGGAGAGGTGTGAGCGTACTGGATAGGGGGAGGTGCGTGTGTATTGAGTGGGGGAAGGTGTGACCGCCGAAGGGGGTATGCTGGTTGGTCATCCAGACAAGTTTTCCACTCTCCAAGTTGCCCACTCTCCATATCGCCCACTCTCCAAATCATCCACTATGACTTGGTCAACTGGTGTAGGAAGGTTGGAGGGGGTATTATATGAAAGCTTAAAAGCTAAACCCTGGCCCCAGCACTTCACCATGGGGTGGGGTAACTTGGCATCCCATCCATATTCCACACATTCTTTTTTGTTAAAAATTCAAAAATCGCTGAGATTAAAAATAAATAAATCTGGATATATCTCCCTACAACTCCCCCATGGATTTTAGAATGGTAGGGGACTTGGATAGTGGGTGACTTGGTAAGTGGGTGACTTGGTAAACTGGGTGACTTGAGTTTGATTATTCGTGATTCTAGATCTATTAAACTAAATTGCATGTATACTGATAAAGCATAAAAACTGAAGATATTCAAATTCATACAAAATCCTAATAGTTAATGTATTCATGCACCCACTTTCAATGGGAAATTAATAGGAATTTATGGGAAGAATAATCATAATCGGAGTGCAGTGTCAGTTGACTAAAGAATAGACCATCTGTATGGACCTGGTCTATGTGCCAACAAATGTGTAGATTCAATATAATCTGTTGTGAAGGTAATGATAGGGTCCATAGTAGTGGGGTTCCTTAGCAATATGATCATTCATTTTGTGATAGAAGCATATAATTTGGTCCAGACATACTTTGTATGATACTTTTTCATATCAAAATGGGAGGCACCTGGAATTTTGATTTTATTTTATCAGTCATTTGAAAATCTGTAAATTTTCCGTTTTTTTTTTTAATGGACTATCCTCTGTCAAATGACATTAACTTCCCAATCAGAACACATCCCCGTAGAGGCTGTTAGTGCTCCACTTTTCTAATATATATAAATTTACCTACTTCAAGCTCATTTGCATAATTTGCATACTAGATAATCCTCTCCTTCTCTAAACAACATATGTAAAGGGGAGCAGTACAGCTGCATATATGATCACTTGACCACCAACTCGACTTATAGGCGAAGGCTTGTTATAAGGGGAATAGAGTAAAAACCAATTTCAAGCACTTTTATTACAAGATCAATTCTTCCTGTGAAACTGGCATTTAGCTCATAACCAAGCCAGGCTTATAACCCAGGTTTTACAGTAATGGTGGGATTGGTTTTAGAAAAATCTCTAGCTCCATAGCATAGCATAGTACAACAAACTTTATCGATGTTTTACACTAAAAGAATATCTAACACTTAGATTTGTCAATCATAATCTGTGTGGAGAATACTAAATGGATCCCCTGTTTTTCTAAACAACATATTTAAAGGGGGGCAGTACAGATACCCCCATTGACGAAGCAGGCTATACCTATGCTCAATTAAGCTTGTTCCTGAAAATTTGGAAGTGGTCTTTTAGCTTATCCCCACGAGGGATAACTACTTTTGTTGTGCTTGTACTCCTTTGAATTATGTTTTATTAGCTGTACTGTGTTTTTGAAAATCATTTCATGAATAAAATATATTTTGAATACAAAGACACATTATACATTGTTCTACATACCTAGCTTGAATTTTATCATCAACCTTGTATGCTGTTGGTATCATCTGGAGAATGGTGCCCTTTAACAACTTGTCCTGTTGGTCTGGTGAGAACTCTTTGAGACAAGCTACAAGATGCTTGATGCTACCATCGTCTTTAACCTTTTCAAACCAGCACTCCTTTCTCATGACATCAGCTTTCTTGTCAAACATTACATCTACTTTCTTGATGACAGCACGGGCATCTTTCATACCAGTAAGCCCTAGGTTCTGTGTGGGATGGAACATCTTGTCAGGGGTTGTAGGAGTGATTCGCAGACCCAGACCAAGCAATCGTTTTATGGTGCTTAAATGCAAACCTGACTGTAGTACTAGCACTGTACGCATCATTGTTTGAATGAGGTCTAGTTGTGCATCACTATGTTGCAGCAGAAATTGGAACACCATGATCTGAATGTTGCGATATATCTTGTTAGAGAAAATGAGGAACAGGAATGATATCCTCTCCTTGTCATCCAGGCTGTTTATGTAACGACTTGAGAAGAATTCTAGGACTATTTCATGTGGGAATTTGTAGTATTGTGCTAGATCACCCTCTTCATTCCTCTTGTCAGATTTTACCAAAAACACATGGAAGGATTGCACAACTTTAAAGTCTCTGAGTTCGCTATCTGAGAACTCTCTGCGGTCAGTTACAAGAGCATAGAAGCAGAATTTGTAAAAGTCCTGGGACTGCTTCTTTGAGACTTCAACTCCCTCCCGCTTCAGCAGGTACCTCTCTAAGGGCTCTAGCAACTGTAGAATATTGAACTCATTTTCTTCCCCCAGCTCAAGTTGATGTCTGAGAGCTAGTGCACAAAAGACATGCAACTTGAGTGGGTTTGAGAGGACAGCTGTCATCCTAGCTTTGTGTCTGACTACATATTCGTAAACTGCGGGAGGTTTTGGAGGCTGAGGGAGCTGACACATTTCTGTATAAAGTTTGATGTAATGAAGACCTTGCTTCTCATCGAAGCCCTTTAGGGTCAACAAACGATCAAAGTATTTAGCATCTATATCACACAGATCTGTGCGACACAGCAAAACAAGTGTAGGTCCTCCTCTTTGATGGCATTCTTCCACATACTTTTGAAGTTCTTTCATCGCTTTTTTATCTCGCAGCTCGTCAATACTATCCACAAACACCACTACGCCCTCCCCTTCCAACACATGATCCATCAGAATGTAACTATCTCGCTTCATACACCCGAGTTTGTCACGTATAGCATCGTCTACTGTGGTTTTGATATCTCTTGCATTCAAATAAATCATAGTTGTCCAGCGTGGACATTCGCTTTTCAAAAATAGTTTACCATCCTTATCAAGGATCTGCTGAAGAAACCCGATGCTCCATTTGTGGACAACGTGTTTGGCAAAACTGGTTTTCCCGTCACCAGGGTCCGCGTACACCCTGATGACACGTGGAGCCGGCGAGCCATGGAAGGGCAGAAGGATGTTGCCAACATCAATTGGAACCCTGAGGACAAAGTTTCATAACTTAGACTCTACTGGTATCTCAATAGTCAGGTCTCCTATAACAAAGTATACTGTAATACATAGTCAAATGGCAGTAGTCTCTAAATATAGTGATGGGTTCATGGTTCATAGTCCATACTTTATATGCAGGGTATTAACTGTGTAATTATACACAAATCAACCTTAGCTTTGATTCAAAACCAAACATCTGGGTGTGGCTTTTGTGAGTGTATGCATACTGAAGTAATACTGTTCCCATAGAACCTCTGCATGCCTTGTCAGTTTGTCAATTTGGGGTGTGGCCTAAATGTGGGTTAGGCTTATACATGGGAATATATGCTATATACAATAATATATTTATTTCCTTCAGCAAATAAACCATGAATGTTATACTATTTTTATATTTGTGCATCATTATATCATTATGACTATACTTACAGGTTGCCGTCCTTCATGAGGGGCTGAACATTGATATAGCAGTTAGTGATGTCAAACAGGTCATCCCCTGCATCACCTTCAAAGGGGTAAAGATGAGTGCGGACCAGTGATAATTGATTGGACTCACAGTGCCGACGAATAGCTGTAAGAGGGATAGACATCATTTATTGCTACTGCTGCTGGTATGGCAAAAATGATTTTGAGAAAATACTGATTTACAAATAGATATTATTCATGGAAAATCATATACAAATTTTAGATGAAAAGTCATGTTTTTTTTCTCAGCTACAAATTCCAAATTATCAGATTATTCTGATCAATATGATGTAAACTGATGAATTGGTTATCTATACATCAGTATAAACAGATGGAAATGTTATCATTTACCTCGGAGTAATCTGAAGGTGAGGGGCTGTGGGGTTCCCTCTGGATCACAACAGGACACATCAGTCTGCATTTCTCTATCTCTCTTAGTCAGCACATCAGTTTGTACAGCTCTATCAGTGAGGTGCCTTGTACCAGGAGGTGGGGTGTCCCCATAAGGCTCACCTACTGTGTACACAGCAGGGTCCAGCCCTCCTCGTGGTATCAGGTGTTCTTGTCCTGATAAGGCGATGGCCCTGACCAGCGCGTGGTAGCGCCATATCGGTCCACACTCTATAAAGTCTAACAGTTCTGACACCGCTTCAGGCTCAGGCCTGTTTTCCTGCAATGAGAGAAAATGGGTGAAAATCTATATGCATTTATCATAGAAAGCAAGTATATCTAGTATTGTAACATTAGTTCCTAATTTATATAGTACTTGATTTTATTTCATGGTGAATACGATCTATCAAGGTTAAACCTATGGGAGTGCCGTATGCCAGTAAAGCGTGCAATAACCCTCGGCCGTATTACACGCTCTGCTCGTATTGCACGTTCCTAAGGGATGTGGGGGGTCGCCATGGGTCGCCATGGGGTCGCCATGGCATTTCTAGGCCGCCGAAGGTCACGTGACTTGTGCGGAATTCAAAATGGCGGCCAACGGACGTAAACAAACACCACGGAAGTAAGAAAACATCGCGGAAGTAAACAAACATGGATTGTGTACCTATTTTAGACAAAAATACCCTGAAATAAATACAGAGCGTCACTTAAAAGTGCCCTCTTCACTGGTTACTGCACTTGCCGTGTTTGGGCCGTATTGCACTAGGCCTACGGCCAGCGTGCAATACGGCCTAAACACGGCTCGTGCAGTAACCAGTGACTCAGTCACTTTAGCGTGCAGCTCTGTCTATATATGTTTTTTCTGGTTTTGCTTTTGTAGGGCCTATATATTTCTCCTATTTACTTTGTATTTTGATATTTCTCTCTATCGTAATTATCAAGAATGTATTCATTTTTTAAATCATAGAAAATTGTATGTTCGAAAAGTTATGTCTTAATCATAGAAAATATTTGATGTTGCAATTGATACATAAATGTATGTGCTACTAGAATCTAAGGGAGTGTTCATATATTAATTACAGGGGGGGTGGTGGGTTTGGTGGGGGAGTAAAAATTTCCGACCCCTCATGAGGGGGAGCATGAGCCCCTTTTCAGCAAAAAAGCCCGCACGTTACTATAGTTCCAAGGGCAGAAGGCGAACATTTTTTGGAACCTTCCATGAGGGAAGCCACAAAACGTGGGGGCGTAAAAAATGTTCGCACCTCCGCCCGAAATCTCACCACCCCCCTGTAATTAATAAATGAACACTCCCTAATTTCTCTGATACATAGTTTACATTTTATCTCACCTTGATGTTAGACTCGCTGACCCTATTTAGCACAGTGAGTGCCCTGAGGTGTGGCCACAAACTGCTGAGGCGTAGATTCTTGTAGAGGTCCACGCGGACCGCTGTGAGCACCGACTCATAGTCACTCCCCAACACCATCTTACGTCCATCCAAGCTGTCTCTGTGCCATGGCGGGGGTGTAGCATGATACGTGGCCATGGTGTCTGTAATATCATATTAATGATATTATTTCATCAGTATGATAACCAGTATAGACTTATAATGACAGCTTTCTAGATAAATGAAGATATACATGTACCACTGGTGTGGAAGGTTCAAGATTGTAGAACCATTCGAGAACCATGTATTGCGCATCTCTGAAGTGTTTGATATCTTTCATGAACTGAAGATGATTATGAATTAACCATTCAAATATTGTGTATATGATAAATAATCACATTAAACCATGTTAACTAATTGCAGATACATTAAAATGCGAGATGTTTTACTATCTCTTACCTGTCTTGGCTGTCCAGACAAAATGGCTACTGGGGGCATCTCCCCGAGGACTAATCTAAGACTCATTACCCAGCTCTGCTTGAATAAGAAAAGAAGTGTGTTTCAAGTTACTTTACTGGGGTGATCGTAAATTTTCCCAGAGGAAGAGTTCATATATTTATTCAGTATAGTATACTATTGACTGTGAGCTGTTGTGAGGCCATGCAATGACCTGTAAAAATCAGTTGATTGCTGGGTAGTTTATTAGGAAACACAGCTTAGCTCTTTAGGGGATACTTAGTAGATCAATAATGTATCATGCTCTTTATGGTCAAGATGCATAAATACAGGGCTATGCAATCCTAAAAGGATTTAAAGAGGAAAATGTGTATGTAGCCTCTACCTGAAACACACACTTTATGGCCTTAATGTTATCAGGTTATATCTTTATTTGATTCCAGTGCATTGTTCAGCTATCCACCCTGGTAGTGGTGCATATTGATGTAGACCGTAGTTATCTAAGTAAGGGAGTCATCATTATTTAACAACAGCGAGGGGGGGGGGGAGATTGGTGGATTTTCACAGGAGGGACAATTTTCCAGACCCCATAAAGATATGTCAACATTTTTCTGCCCCCTCCCCTCAAGACGCTCAATTTTTTCTGCACCTCCACTTCAAACTATAGTAACGGGCCGGCTTTTCTCTGAAATGGGGTGAAACTTCCCCCACCCCCCACCCTAAAGAGGGATCGATATTGTTTTTGTCCACCCCCTCTGGAGGAGTCAACCGCCCCCCCCCCCCCCCCCCCCCCGGTGATAAATAATGATTACTAAGTTGGGGTCAAGGTGTAACGGTGATATATCTGATGAGGTCATCCATCCAGCAACTTGAGTCTTAGACTCTATTCATATGTCTATCATCCCGGTCAAGTGTTTATACCAAGCACCTTAGTCATAAATACTTGAGAAAGATATATTGATCAATATCTTGTGAGTTGGGTCGAGGGCAGGGGGAGATCCCATCCACAACATTTCTTCACCTTTTTTTTCTCTTCTACAGCCTATATTGTTTTTAGTATGATGTTGTTGATGTTGAGAATTTTTATTGGCATAAACGATGATTGAACAGCGCCGGATCTTTTTCATTTTAATGCCAAGTCGCCTCATATAAAGGAGAGGGTCTGATAGTAATGCTTACAAGATCAGTCCAAATATTCTAATGTATACCATCTAAGTCAATTAAGCGTATTGAGTTCATGTCAGAGATCAGATTAAATGTCGTTTCTTAGGTCTTCTTCAGTGAAGACAGAAACTTAGAATTGTCAGTGATGTGTTGTGTCGTGGCGTCCAGACGGTCCCAAATCGGGATGCCACGGTACAGCGGACTCTTGTCGTAGATCCCTTTCTTTGACCTCATCACTTCAAGTTGCAGCTTTGTGTTTCCATGTAGGACTCGTTGAGGTCGTACAATCTTGTCTTCTTGTTGAGCAGCTTTGTGCATGTAGCACAATAATTGTCGTTTTTCACGCCACCTCCAGCTCGGGGAATTTCAGACGCCGGTGTAATGCATCCACATCTACCCCGCGTGGGTCGCTATCACAGATGCGCAGTGCATCGTTCTGCAATGTCTGTAGTTTTCATACCGCCCGTACAGGACCGCCTTCAATGGTAAAACTACAGTACTCCATGATGATACGGATCATGTGAGTATATCCACTATAACACCCAGGTAGTTAAACTCATGAACTACCTCAAGAGTCTGCCCACATAGTCGGAGGTCAACCCTGTCCAGGCCCTGCACAGAGCGTTGTGATTAGCTCAGAGAACTTGGGTGTTTTGTACATTTACGCTGAGTTTATTGTCTTTGCACCACTGACCCACTGTGTTTAGGTCGTCCTGTAGTAATGCCTGCACCTTACCCACATCACATCCTGATACAATGAGGGCCAATCATTGGCATACAGGTAGAATTTGCCATGTTAAATAGCGTCACATACGTCATTGATGTAGGCAATAAATAGTAGGGGACCACATACCAAGCCCTGCGGTACCCCTCTTGCCACTTGTTCACTTGACGATACTCTGTCGTAAGCCTTGGTTTGCTGTTTGCGATCAGTCAAATAGTCTGTTAGCCAGGTTACGAACCCATCACCCAGGATAAATTACCTCAGTTTCTTCAGCAGGATTAACCGGCGACCGTGTCGAACGCCTTCCTCAGATCGAGGAAGACCAAGGCGGACCGGTGACCTAGATTCTGGGCGTTGTATATTTCCATAAGGAGGCCGTATACCGCATCACCTGTGCTCCTACCTGGTATAAACTCAGACTGGAACTTTGAGAGGGTCTTCTCCCTGATCAGGTGATCCAGTAGTTGGTGGTGGACCATCTTCTCAGTCAGTTTGTTACATACATTCAAGATACAGATTGGGCGCCAGTTGCTCACGTCTGTTGATGCTCCAGATTTCGGCAATGGGACCACAGTCCCCTATTCCATATGTCAGGTAATTTCCTGGCTTGTATTGTATGATAGATACATCAATCATTTTGACATTATTATTGTGGTCAGGGTAGACTAGGACTTCAGAGGGTACCCGGTTTTGCCAATCTGGGAGTAGGACTAAAAGAGCTGGAGGTCAAAATGTCCCGAAAAATAGCCCTTTTCTACTCGAAAATCATGATGACCCATTCTATAACCACATTAATTGATGAAATTGATAGATATATGCGCATGTCTTAATTGTTCCACTTCTCCAATAAGGTAAGGTTTTCTTTAGTCATATAGGTGCCGGGTTTTGAATAGGTGCCTGTTTTGAATAGAGGCTGGGGGTAATAGAGGTTTGAAATCAGTAGGTGCCGGGCCTTGAATAGGTGCCGGGGGTTGCCATGAATGACTACAAAGGGGGTGTTTTAATGTGTTACCTATTGCATGATATACCCTGTGGTGGTAGGAGGCCGTGTAGGGGGTGGAATTTACCATCTTTAAAGTTGGTTTAGCTATCAAATGCCTTATGAGCTCTCTTTTTCCTAGGGTAAGGGGGGGGGGAGTGCATGCCCTAAATCAATAACTGTTAGGCTTTGAATAGCTGCCTGATTTGAATAGGAGCCGGGGGTACAGGGGAACCCAGATAAATAGCTGCCCGGGCACCTATATGCGACGATACGGTATGCATATATATATGTATAGTCAGGAAGGTATGAGTCCTGTATGCCTCAATACACATGGGAACTTTTTTGGATGCACGCCTGACGCCCTAAATGATGCCCCCTGGTATCATCGGTTATTTTCATCACTGTAATATACACTAACTATATATGAATATCTTTGTATGCTTTGACAATGTGATTCGATTAAAAACTTCAGAGTTGCCCTCATGGCTATTTATGCACTCTAAGCTCGTTATCTGTGAATAATGGTAAAGTTTAAGTGTTATTCTTTCCCAAAAACTAATGCTAGAAGTTGTAGTGTACATGAATAACCTCAAATCTCACTGTCCGTCTCAGGGTATGTGTCCGACTCAGGGTGAATCTACCCTATGTCTGGTCAAGGTAATATAGATGGCGGTAAAAATTCTCAAAATTTAGCTTTTTCTTTGTTACATGTAAATATTGGCCTGAAAAAGTCCCGGTTACATGGGGATATGCAATTGTAAGATCATGGGAGATATGCAGAGGGGTTGGGCATACTGGGAATAAGCTTCTTTAACAGTATGGGATATATGCAGATGGTCTAGTCACTTGGCTTAAAGATGGTATATCAGCTAATACACTTCCCAAACTTTTTCCTTAAAAGGGATGTCATGGGTTTCATTATCAATTTAGCTAATACACAGTACCCAATATTTGCGAGATATTTTTCTATAAATACATGAGTTTAGATAGTTAACAATATAGCCTATTCACCTCACTGACTCAGTCACTCCCCCAGGTGAGTACAGGGTAAACTAGCCTGGTAGAGAATGCACTGAGCCATGCAGTACCACAACATAGGGAATTTCAGTGTCGACCTACAGTAAAAATGATTGCCCTAAATATGCTTATTTGATAGATTTAGATATATCCCATCCTTTTAAAAGTAAGGGAGTATTTATAGCATTGGATACACAATAGTATTATGGCATCAATAGAAAATTGACGAATTTTAGGTGACAACCCATCTTTAAAAGGCCTCTCTATCTGGGCATTGTGAGAGTAGGACTACACTGGCGGCACAAAAATATCCTCCACATTAACATTTATACCAACCTTACCATTCCCATGATTTTAATTGTATTGCAAAACATCACATAGTGAAATAAAACGTCTAATAAAGCCCACTATAAGTGCGAGCGACTTCTTTTTTTCAACCCAGCCTCCAACAAAGGTTCTTAGTGTATCCTTAAAATCCAAATTTATTGGTTGAAATTTTTAAGAAAAAAAAAATTCAAAAAATCCATTGACAATTTCATGTTCAAAAAAAGAAAAATCCATTCATGAAAATAAGGTGCACGAAATCCATTAACCAACTTTTATTTTTGGTCTAGCCTAAGGTCAAGCCTGTACTTGGATCTACTACAGATGGAAATCCTGTGTTAGCATGTTCTATACACAAAATATGTCATAAACACTTGAGACTTGTGTATTGATAAAGGGGTGGGTCAGGTCAATAACTGCGTGCACCTTATCAGTCATGAAGCTGATGGAATCTATAACATGAGTGATAATCAACTAGATATGGGAGTATGTCTTTCTGCGAGATTACGTTACATATATAATATACTATAATTATGTGTGTTATGTATTGTTAAGATATTATGTGCATATCACGAAGAACACGACAGCCAGCCTGGAACACTGACATATTTCTAGTAGTGTATCCAGTGTGCTCATTGTCCTACATACGTTGCATATATCTACATATTTCCTATTTTTGACATAATATGCTATAGAATGGTAGAGGTCAACGTTCTGAATTGTTTGTACATAGGAGCATGTTGTTAATGTCACACTAGAGATACCCCTGCATCTGTAACAGGAGGTCAATTATAGACTGACAGTAAATCAGAGCTTATTGCTGGACATTGTAAATTTCAGCAACACTCTCTGTTTAAAGGAGTGATAAACGGGGAGGGGGGGTTGTGGGTGGGGGGGGGGGGGGGCTCTCTGTTGTCCTCCAACGCAATACTGTCACAGTGACTGCCAGGTGATTGTTTCTCATATAATTCATTTATCTATTTATTTAAGTATTTACTGGACTTAAGACCTTTTGTACTGTCATGTACCACCTAGATTTTATTTTTGATTCCCTCATTTTATTTGTGCTACCAAACATTAAAGTTGTCGTAACAGTATTGATATATTTATGTATGTGCATTTAATGATAATTATCGGTTGCATCTCCAATACATGTTTTCTACAAATACTGCCATGGCTATAAAAATGACAAATAAGAGAATTCTATATAACAATCTGGGCACTCACTGGCGTTATATTGAAAAGCTTCATATGTAACAAAATTATTTTGTCAATAAGAATGTCACAACACATACAATAACACCATACCTAGCCTTACTCGATGTCCATGGCCCTTTTTTTAAGGCATTGATTATTCTGGAATCCACCTGGCTCCTGGAAGGATGTACTAGGCTGCTTTGGTAAATGATTTACCCCTCTGCACGTAGGTAGAAAGGGGAATGTTCACAAAGGACATTACTGACTAGGCTGGAGGTAGTTTCCTTTTTTTTATGACATTATCACTTTGACCCGAGTCACATCTTTATTCAGACCAATTCGGTCTGAATAAAATAAGGTATGGCCCGGGTTACAATGTACAAGAGCGTGAGTATTGGAAGTATTGGAAGGTGTCACATGAACGTTCCCCATGGAGTGGAATGATATCTATGATAGTACAGTTAAACATGGTATCAGACCAGGCCATCCGGTACTTGAATCTTAAAACCGATTACAAGAACTGCAGTGCTCTATATTTTGTAGTCAAGTGTTGTTTCACCTTCAGCGCACACACTTGGGTGAAACACACCCATTTGGTAACGGTCTAGATGGTGGGGTGGGGGGGGGGGTGTTAACTCTAATTTCACGGTTTATCATTATACAACCCCTAACTAATTCAATAGTGTCCTCCCAAATCCCGCTCCTACTATCTGCTTATAACAGGTGTCAGGATGATATGGTTGGTATGATTGGCTTAGTCTAGAGCATAATATTTATTAGAATGTTAGTCGGAAAGTATGCAAATACATTGTCGTTAAATGATTCATCTTGACTACGGATTTCAGAAAAAGAATTATCTAATATCCATATCATCATTGCGGGACATAATGTCCCTTCTTGTGTATTAATGAGTAATGCCTACTTAAAAATGACATGACAAAGACCAAGTGGTAAAATAATATGTGAAATGTGCTGGGAAATGAGACCTCAATGCACCCTGCACTAAGGTCCCTTTTCACAGATCGTGCCACATTATTTATACAGGGGCAGTCCACTATATTATGATGTATCTATAGGTGATGTGCAATGATCAAAATACATGCATGGCTTGTTGATGAATAAGATCGAATTTCTTTTAAGAATTTCTTTTCGAGGTGATGGGGAAGGTTTAAGGAGGGATACTTCTAATTCACAACAGGCTTGCAGTTACATGCTTACAGTCCCATGGCAATTATAATGTTTATTGTAACTAATATCCCTACTATCCATATACATACCAATTATATAGTCTAATTAAGGCATTAACAGTTTCCTGAATGGTGCCATTATCTACTGTACAAAGAATAAGACACAACAGTCTGACTTTCCCCCCCTTTTATCCCACAACATGTGATAAATATGATTCACAGGTCATTAGGTACCCTACACTAACATAATCTAAAAAGATTAAGAAAGAAAAAGTGTATGGTCGGGCCAAATTGATTGTAGTTGGCTAGTAAAGTGGCTCTACCTGCTACATTGCCTAATATTTGGGAATAACATAGTTATTAATTAATAAACTGAATCCTTGTGAAACATGTACACTTATAAATATTCCCTTCCCCTATGTAACACAAGAACACGATAGACCTTATTAAACACAATTTTAATGAGATAATATTATAAGTACCATACAGATGACCATGTATACAAGATTAGAATACTCTAATGGTCCGACTGTCATGCAGTCTAAATGCATGAAATATCAATCAATCAATTGATTAATCAATAGTTGCTTCATGCCACACGTTATGAGTGCCACTGAACTAGTGGCTATGTATTATAGACCATAGATACATGTACATCTAAACATTTCACTCTACCCATCGTTCTTTATTATGTACACATCTTTAGACATCTTCAATATCCACGGACATCCATGTTTGTACAATTCAGATATATGACATGGTATTTGGCTTGGCTAACTTAACCCAGGTGACTGAGTTAAAAATGTGCTCCTGCACTGTAAGACGTGATGTGTGTAAATCACAAGTAGAACTAAACGGTCACTTTAATCCGGACAAATTCTGCTGTAGATTTACCATTCCTGTTGAAATAATGTAACTATGTGTCATTTTAACCGTAATCCATATTGCACCTTATACAATAGAATATTGATTTGGTGTGTCACTCAGGTATGAATCTGGTGTGTATAGTTAATAGTCCAACAAGAAATAGTTAAAATGAAATAACTCCTCATTGAGGTGAATGTCCAGTAAACTTCTCAATATTTCAATAGTTAACAGTCTGACATTCTCTCCATATATTTATAGTCCAACTAGAAGTAGTTCAGAGTCTGAGACTTCTGCTCCTAGTGTGAGGTAGCCTCATACTGTGAGTTATACTCAGGTGAAGGTGTACCCCTCACCAGTCTCTGTCACCCACACGGGGGCTTCCAAACACACAATGCCTCCATTAGGCCTGAACCATCGTGATCCTGTAACCCATGTACCAGAGTGTGTCAGCCAGAAGGATGCCTCCTTGTTGTGTGCATTCTGCCTGACCACAGGAGGAGGTGTCCACCTGTGTGGTACTGTAACACTGGGAGAGTCCAGGGTTAGTGTGTGCCACTTAGACCTGGGCACCCAGTCAACCACGTCCTGCCACCTCACTGTACCCTGATACACAGTGAATGAGTCATTGTTGGTCAAAGCAGCGACTGAGAGAGATGAGAGGAGGCCCTTCAGTGGAGTTACCTGATGTAACGCAATGAATCTCCATGTTTTCCCCACATCCCACAGCTTGTCCCACTCATGCTGAGACCAGCAGTCGTCACCAGCCTGCCCCCACATGTCACGGTACTGGTCTAGGTGTAGGTGTGGGTGACGTGTCTTCCTGCTGGTGCTGGGTGTGTCCTGCTGCAGTGCCTGTACAGCATCAGCAGGACACCAGCTGTGGACTGTAGGGGTGGGTCGGTAGACCTCATCCCACCTAACCTCAGCCCACCTGGTGCCACTGACGGGATACACACTGAATGAGGAGGAATATAGGAAGGCAAATTTATAGAAACATTATGGGTGGGCAATAACATGATGGTAATTAACATGCTAATCATGGTAACACAGACATTGTAAACATACACATAACATTACAGACTATTACATTTTTATGGAACATCAAAAAATATTTTTAAAAAACATTTGTGAATGAACTACAAATTTATTATGAGAATGATGAGCAAGCATTAGTGAGGATTGGTTAGCAATGGTAAGAGTTTGCATTAGTTGTCCGTTTGCATCATTTACATTGAGCAAGGAAACATACCTTATTCATGGGAGACCAAAAAAAGTAAAAGCTATGGCTAGCACTCAAGTCAGATCGTCAGTGCAGCTGATAGGACCGGCTCATAGTCAGGCTTATATGCGACTTTTTATACTACAGTACTTTCAATTTTAAGAAAAAAAAGTATGTCATCGTCGTGAACTTCATCAATATAGAGAGAATAACCCTGTAGTATTGCGGTATAGACATTCTATGGTGAGCTATATCACGGCCATACACTGCTTATACAAAGCATCATGAGTTCTTTATGATTTCTTTCAGGTCCCCTGACTGACCCTATCAATATAGGGGCGACCCTACGTGTTTTTTTCATGCAATTCTAAAGAATTTTCGTGGTTTTTTTTCATATATCTTAAATATTTTTCACACATTCTGGTTAAGTAAAAAAAACATTTTCAGATTTTTATACATTTTTGCTCAACTTTTGAATATCCAGAAAGGTTGGCTAGAACTTTCCTTTAAACAAATCTAAAAGAATCCGACCTGCCAACCCTAGATTTTTTACACATGTTACCTAAAACAAGCCTTCATTTTTTCTTCAGACTTGAAGTAATACTTTAAACCTGTAATTTGTCAATTACAATCTCTAATAGTATTGTAATGGGAAATACAAAACATATTAACCTAAACTAAGTCAACGCCAAGAGAATTCAACCAAAATATTTGATTCATGGAAATACATGTAGTTTGACATGCACTGGGGAGAGGGTCTTTGCCAAACAGGGCCTTTGTGCTAGACTAGTTCCAATGCCGATGCTGCTCTTTAGGACCGGTAACTATGCAGCGTTGTAATGGGCTGTGTCGCTGCGTTCTGTCACCAATCACCCCAAGCTGGCCCCCACCTTGCATCGTGTTAAATAGCACCAATTTAAGAGAGCATGGCTTGGAACTAGTCTAACTTGGTGCATACTGTACTAAGGCCCTGTTCTGCGGATCACATCGTATATTGATGAATTTATTAAGGGTTTATATCAAAATAACGCTGGTGAAGGGTTGCGGGGGGTGTGGGGGGTTAGTAAATGCAATGATTTGGGCTTATTGTTCTACCTACCTTGCCTGAGTTTTGTCATCAACTTTAAATGTTGTTGGCATCATCTGGAGAACGGTGCCTTTCAACAATCTATATCGTTGTTCTGGCGAGAATGCTTTGAGACAGGTTAACAGGTGGTTTATAGTACCACCTCCTTCAACTTTCTTTAACCAGCCCTCTGTTCTCATGATATCAGTGCTCCTGTTGAAGGCTTGTTCAATTTTATCAATTACAGCATGTGCATTTGTAATACTGGTGAGTCCTAGCTTTTCGTTGGGATGAAAGATTTTGTTAGGGTTGTGAAGAGCTCTCGGTAGGTTGCAACTACTCTTCTGCAGTTCAGGACTGGTGTTATGGAGGCCTGACTGTAATACCAGCATTACTCGCATCATTGTCTGTATGAGAGAGAGCTGTGCATCACCTTCTTGAAGGAGCAATTGGAACACCATGTTCTGAATGTTGCGGTAGACTTTGTCAGAGCAAATAAGGAACAGGAATGACATCCTCTCCTTAGTGTTAAGGCTGTGAATGTAGCGACTTGCGAAAAATTCCAGGACCATTTCATGGGGGAATTGGTAGAATGGTACTAGGTCACCCTCTTCATTTCTCCTGTCAGATTTTACCAAAAACACATGGTAGGAGGGTGCAACGCTGAACTCCTGCAGCTGGCTTATTGAGAACTCTCTCTGATCATTTAGCAGGGCATTAATACAAAACTTGTAAAAGTCCAAAGACTGGCTTTTTGTATCCTCAACACGCTTTTGCAGGGTTTCTGAAACTTTAGTGGCCTCTCGCTTCAGGAGGTATCTTTCCAAAGGCTCCATCAACTTTGTGATATTGAACTCATCCTCTTCCCCAAGTTCAAGTTGGTGTCGGAGGGCTAGTGCACAAAAGATATGCAACTTGAGTGGGTTTGAGAGGACAGCTGTCATCCTAGCTTTGTGCCTGAGTACATACTCATAGACTGGAGGTGGTTTTGGAGGCTCAGGCAGCTGACACATTTCTGTATAAAGTTTTACGTAATGAATGCCTTGTTCATCGTTAAAACCAACCAGGGTCAAGAAACGATCAAAGCATTTAGCATCGATATCACACAGATCTGTGCGACACAGCAAAACTATTGTAGGACCTCCCCTTTGCTGACGTTCACGCACATAGTTCTTGAGTTCTGTCATAGCTCTAGGATTTCGTAGCTCATCAATACTGTCTATAAAGACTGCCACTCCCTCCCCCTTTACCACATGGGCCATCAGTATGGGAACATCTTGTCTAGTACATCCGAGTTGGTCACGTATAGCATCTTCTACTGTCGTCTTGATATCTCTAGCATGGATATAAATCATGGTCGTCCAAGGTAGACATGTGGACTTCAGAAATAGTTTACCACCAATATTGATAATCTGCTGAAGAAACGCCAAACTCCAGCTGTGGACGACATGTTTGGCAAAGCTTGTTTTGCCATCACCAGGATTTGCATAAATCCTGATGACGCGTGGAGGCAGCGAACCACGAAATGGTAGAAGAATGTCTGATTCTCTTATTGAAACTGGAACTCTGTAACAAGATTTTATCCATAAATACGGAGCATATCCCGGTGAATACAAATATGTGGCTCAGAGGTAAATTTGCAATGTTTTAAGTTCAACAGATGTCCATGCCTGAATTACTTTTTTCTACCTCATACAGATGTAAACATACGCTAAAATAATTTGTAACTTGACAATTAAGATACTTAGATTAAATGTAAAATAGCTGTAGTAAGTTGTAGATCTGTATCATTTACAACGTAGTTGATTAATATAAATAACTACTACAATTGTCAGTGGAGGATCCAGGATTGTCTAGAGGGGGGGGGGCCCAAACCTGGCCCGTCTGGAATAACTTCTTTTTCCTGTGAGCGAAGCGCAGCAGCCATACACGAGGACTTTGATTTTGATGGTCTAGATTTGAAATGGTGCATTCTCACGCATTTTAGCACCGAATATTTTTCTCTTTTTTTTTGTGGGAGGGGGGGGGGGGAAGGCCCGTCGGGCCACCCCCCTGTATCCGCCAATGATTGTAAACCCCAACTTAATCATGTATTTGATATTTTTTATCCTTAAGAAATGCTATGATGACGATTTCCTTTTGGTGTTTTACTTATGGAATAACATCTATCCTAGGGGATTGCTTCAATGCTTTAATGATATCGACAATCTTTCAAAAAGTTTGACCTCTAGTTGATAACAGAAATAATAAACCTGTCAGCCACATTCCAATTATGTAGTGTGTACAGGGATATTGCATGCGATAGTATTAAACTAGGTATTGAGTACAAATAATTGAATTCAGAGTAGGCCCTGTACTTACGAATGGCCATCTTTCATTTGTGGATCCACATTGATAAAGCATCGTGTTATGTCTATCAGATCATCTCCTGGGTCTCCACTGAACGAGAATATGTGTGTTCGAACAAGCATCCGCTGACTGTACTCACACTGGTCACGTATCGCTGGAAAAGAAAGTGAAGTGTAATTTTTTAAAACCAATTAAGGGAGTGTTCATTTATTAGTTACAGGGGGGGTGGTGGGTTGGGGGGGGGGGCATAAAAATTTCCGACCCCTCCTGAGGGGGGGACGTAAAAATTTAAGCCCCTTTGTAGCAAAAACGGCCTGAGCATTACTATAGTCCAAAGGGGGGGGGCCCCAACATTTTCAGCGCCTTCAGCGAGGGGGGGGGGGCACAAAATGTTCCACGCTCTCTCGAGGGGAGGGGGGGCGTAAAAAAATTTCGCCCCTCCCTGCGAAATCTCACCACTAATTACTAATTATTTTATTGCTTCCTTATAACATCGTAAAACCAGTTGCTGTGGGTGGGATTTTAATGCGATAATTAGTAATGGTGCATGTTAAACCTACCTTTAAGTAACCGTGATGTGAATGGTTGTATTCTGGCATGACCACCAACGATGAAGGATAGAAACTCCAATACATAATACCAGATGGCCACAAATGGCCTTGCTGGCATCGTTTCCTCAGATGAAGATGGAGAATCATGTACAGACGGTATACCTTCTAGATACACAGCAGGGTCCAGCCCTCCGTGTGGTATCAGGTGTTCTTGTCCTGATAAGGCGATGGCCCGTAGCAACCCGTGGTAGCGCCATATTGTCCCGCTCTCTATGACGTTTAACAGTTCAGAGACAGCTTCAGGGTCAGCTCGGTTGTGCTGCAATGAAATCAAGAAATTCAAGTGTTAAAATCATTGAAATTGTGAACATCACTCATGTATTAAGATATATCTACAACAAAATAATAAAGTTTAAAAGATAGCATTATATGGTAGGAGTACACTGAGAACACAGGTCTGTATAAAGTCCTCACTGCAGAGGACTCTAGGGAGAGGTCATTTTATAACAACGGGGGTGGTGGTGGACTTTCACACAAGCGGGTCGAAGCGGTTTCAAATTTTTGGTACCCCCTCTCAATGACTCTAATCATTATGCCCCCCCCCCCCAAAAAAAAGTGGGAAAAATGAATAGAGATATCGCATTACAAGATGTTGGAAAGATGTTTTGGGCAAAATTATGAATGACATTGTATGTTGTATGCTGATATTCCGTTTTTAGTCCCAGTTTTAGTGTATGAAACGATACAATCTTTCCTCATGTATAGCTTGCATCCCAGCTGACACAGAACATTGAATCAACAATAATATCTGGTTGACAATGTTGAGCAACATGGACTCAATGTTGAACTAAATGTTGTGCCTAATGGGATACGTCTACAACCCCAAAATTATGACGTGTTAAAATAAATACACATCAAAATACCTGTATTACCACAAGATTGACCCTAATAGAGGTAACACTGCTTGACATATTAAATATCATGTATTACGCACCTTGATGTTAGCCGCGTCTGCCCTATTTAAGACATTGAGAGCTCTGAGATGAGGCCACACACTGTCCATACGGAGATTTCTGTAGAGATTAGGGCGTTCATTGTTGAGCACCGACTCATAACGACTCCCTAACACCACCTTCTGTCCCTCAAAACTGTCTCTGTCCCATGGAGGGAGAGTAGCGGGATATCCAGCCATGGTGTCTGCAATATATAAGGATAACATTAACATTTTCTTATCTGTATTACGTCAGAGATGAGGGACCCTAGTAGCAAGCCCGCACAGGGCCAATTTGGTTTAAGCTCGGATTGGCTGTTTGAAGTCGGGCAAAACTGAGCTGGGTTTCATGTTGGGCAGATGGCTGGGCTGAAGTGTGGCCCTGATCGGGCTGCCCATTTTGGGCTCAGATCAGTTTCAAAGCGGGCTGCCCGATTTGGGCTCAGATCAGTTTCAAAGAGGGCTACCCGCTTTGGGTTCATGTTGGCCAGAAGACAGGAAACCCGTCCAAAAACCGTTCTGAGCCCAATTCGGGCAGCCCGCTTGGGGCCAAACCAAAACCCAGTGCCCTAAACCAATGGGCGCCCGTCGGTAAGCCCACTCCGGGCCGATGAGGGCTGAGGTTGGGTTTGGACAGGGCAACTGGTCTAATAGTTCTGATGATTGACACCAGATGTCACTACTATACAATATCTAGAGTTTTCCAACAAAGCCAGATGAAATTGACATTATATAATAATACAATAAAATGTTAAAGTGATGTAGAATAGGAAACAATAAATAGATGTTCTCACAGTTTAGAAATAAGATAGAATATATATTTGAATGATGAAAAGGAGGTTCTCTAAGCAGCTATCCAGTGTAAACACTATTTTTGTGGCATTACAATCTTAATACAAGACTCATGTGCCCCATGTAGGTATGAACTATGGCTTTGAAGGCCAATGTGCACCATAGACACTTGTCTATGCTGCATGTGGCTCAAACCTGATGATAATAGGCCTGCTTGATACTTCCATTATTGGGTAGGAAGAGTATGATTATGCCTTGGGTTGATTAGCAGGACCTAGGATATCTGGTTCAACAAATACAAGAAATCATTGGAGAATGATTGAATAGATTCTAAAAACCCATAATTATCCGATCTTAGCCCGCTTTCAACCCGACCAAAAACCGATCTAAGCCCGCTTTCAACCCGTCCAAAAACCGATCTGAACCCAATATCAGCCCGTCCAAAAACCAATCTGAGCCCAAAGTGGGAAGCCCGTCCAAAAACTGATCTGAGCCCAAAGTGGGCTTCCCGTCCAAAACCCGATCTGCGCCCAACATGGGAAGCCCGCACGGGGCCAGACCAAAGCCCAGTGCCCTAAACCGACGGGAGCCCGTCGGTTAGCCCACTCCGGGCCAGACTTGCAAACACAGTCTGGCCCCATCCGGGCACAGTGTGTTTGCTACTAGGGGAGTGGCCATTTCTTAGGCCACTTTTTTTAGGGGGGGGGGGGTAGGGGGTTACTGATACCTCAGGAAATTTCAAAATCACTGAGGAGGAGGTCGTTTTTCTTCCAAAGATTCTGAAAATTAAAATTATCATTGCATCACAATGAGAGATAAATCTTTATTTTCCTGTTGGTTTTAGCTTTCCAACGTTATATTGTACTGCATATTACTTTTTTTCCTTTGGATTGTTTTCTTTGGATCACACATCGGAGGGATTAAGAAAAAGTCCATCTTCCCAATTTTATTTTTATTCTGTTTAGCCTTTTCTAGTGTTGCGGGCCCATAACCCAGGTAAAAATAAGCGTGGCCTTAGCAGCATTAGATTGGTGGGATATAGCGGTGACTTGCAAAACGTTTTTCACACACGTCCGGGATAGGCTCAGTCTCACAACTTTGTAACAATTGGATAGTCTTTGACCGGGTGACGTCTTTGACCGGGTGACGTCTTTGACCGGGTGACATCTTTGACCGGGTAACGTCTTTGACCTGGTAGCTAGAAAAGGCAAATTTCTTTTTTTTTGTGTTTTTCCATATCTCTACTATAGGGCCTATATGAAAAAGTTAATGTGGATGCTTATTGCATAATACTTTGCACAGTGAACTTCAGAAGCTCTTTAAACTTATATAGAAAATGACGTCTTTGACCGGGCAGAGGAAAAACTTGATAATGCAATGATGCAAGTAGTAGGGTCTACATTTAAACATAACCAACTTTGAAATGCATTTCCTTTAATATGGTCGGAAAATATGCTTTGACTTTTTCACACCTTTTCTTACTGTATAGGCCTTATTTATGCTATAATGACGATCCAATTGTTACAAAGTCGTGTGACTGAGCCGATAGTTCTCCTGGGTGCGTGGACAAACGTTCTGAGCGCAATCTTAATCTTCCAACAAACATCTTAACTAGCCTTAAGGAACCATTATCTCAACACAAATAGTTTAAACAGTATACCCACTGCCCAACAGGGTCAAGATGAGGTGTTATACACCAAGTCGATGACCAGTGGGCAGTGGGTATATGGAAGGACCCTGGCCAGGTGTAGTCTATCTGACTTAACCCTCGGGTATGCAAAATAACCAAGGTGTGAATCCTTTGTCTTAGCCTTCCACCGTGTGTTAATTACATATGCGTTGGATACCAACTCACTCTGCTTTTAAAAGAATATTCACTCCTTAACCTGTACGGGTTTAGGGTACCAGAATGACAACGGGACATTAGATAGCGAACACCGTCAATATCATATTACCTATTGCCTCTTAATAAATCGCAGATATATCAAAACTTCACAGGTGTAAATTCTCAAAAGGTAAACCATATCTTACCTAGAGCCCTTCTGCACACACAGGAGCGCTCCGGCAATGTGGTGCGTTTCTTTAGGTTCTGATTTAAGAAGCACACTTCCGTTGATCAATGATCACATTCAGGAGTGGTACATTTTTAACAACTAGAGGGAGGGGGAGGGGCTAATGGGTTTGGGGGTAGCAGAGATTTGAGCCCACTTATTTGGCAGGGGGATATATTTCTGGATTTGTGCGTTATTACGGAAATGGGCTATTTCCAAACTCTTAGGGTGGGTGTGGGGATGGGGCAGGGCAGCTGAGGAATTGGGCCACCCCTATAGTGTGAAGAAAGATCAGTCCCTTATGATATTGATTAATATCTCTTTCCCCGGCTCTGTCCTGCCGGTGCACCATACCTACACAGGCAGGCACTCAGCCACTGATATCTCCTGCAGGTGTGAGATATCAGACGAGATCATCCCTACTTGAAATTTAAACTCTATTCAGATGTCAATCTCCGCAGTTCACCTTAGTCATAAACACTTGAGACGTGTGGGCTGATAAAGGCTAGCTTTGGTCAACTTTAGCCTACAGCCAGGGTCTATATTAACTGTGGAAGTAAGGCCAAAATAAAAAAAAGGTTGGTTTCCGGTAACATGGTCTGAGAAAGCAGGCCCTGCCGGTCGGATTTTTTTTTTAATCTAAAAAAAAGAAATTCTCATTTTTAGGCCTAGATTTAGGGTTTTCGCTCTAAAATCCTTTACAAACCGTAAAAAACAAAAAATGGCAAAAAAAAAAGAGAAATCTAAAAATTGAGGGGGACCCGGCACTGTTCTGCTAGACCCGGTCGGGTTACCGGAAACAAACCTTTTTTTAAATTTGGCCTAATTGAAGCTATAGATAGATGAGTGAGGATAGCAATGTGGTGTCTACTTTAAACAGTGATGGGGATCTGGATTTGGCGGTGGGGGGGGGGGAGGGATTCCCAATGTTGCATGTCAAATTTAGGAATGGCCACGCACCTGTGGGACTATTCAAGTATGCTGTTATCGATATGGGATATAGCGTATGTGGAGAATGATGACATGCCCGTGCTGTTCCTAGACTAAATTATGACGAAGGGGGATGGGGGTCTTGGACAATGCCTGAAAAGTGATGAGCAGTGTTTTCTAGATGGGGCCCAAACCTGGTCAACCTGAAATGACTGGAACTTATTAGCCCACAGCGATTTTATCAGTTTATAAAACTGTTTAAAATAATTTTGATAGTAAAGGCCTTATTGGGTCACAGGAATTAATATGTTTGTTTATTTCTAGCCCTACCTGAGTGTACAGTCAACAACCACCCTTTTAGTACGACCACCTCCACACAGAAAAGTAAAGATGTCAACTGTGTCTCCCACGTGGCTCTAGTAAAATAGAGTAAAGCAGCTAATGACTCTGCTTATATGAAGGGTCAACTTGAGTTGACTCGCTACTATCAGTGTCAACTTGAGTTGACTCCCTACTATCAGTGTCAACCCAGTGTTGACCCTTCATATAAGCAGAGTTATTAGCAGTTTGACTCTCTATTTTACCAGAGCCACGTGGGAGACACAGTTGACACCTTTGCCTTTCTGTGTGTCACCATTGCCTCTAAATGTAGAAAGTCCCTATCCTTTACTTTAATATATAAACCTACCATTAATGTGCCCACTCCACCCTCTGACTATAAGAATTCCAATCCCAACATATGTTTTTCTCCCTGTGATAGGACCATACTGTCCAATTTAGATCCAAGAGTAAATCCAATAGTATAGAGGCCCTTGATGGAGAGATCCTATGTCCCATATCAATTTTAAGAAATGGCCATATCGTCATACTGACTATCTAACTTTTCCTACTATCCCATGTTAAAGGCACAAATCTCGGTACCCCTCCAGCGACAGTCCGAGTGGAGTCAGGACAGGTACTCAGCCCTTTAAATAGGTCCGGTGGGGGTTTAAAATCTTATCTGGTAAGTCACTGACCGGTCATGGTAAATAATGTATATCCTATACATGTATATAGACATCTCTGACATGGGGTGCGCAAGGGGGTACTATGATCCTAGGCCCTGAGGAACTTTGGCCCCTGAGTGTCGGCCCCCATTAAGTTTGGCACCCTGATGATAAGCCCTGCAGAATTTCACCCCCCTGATAATAAGCACCCTGACTTGTGGCTCGCAGGTGTTTAGGCCATTTTTAAGCACTTTAAGACTGGATATACCATACAAAAGACCAAGCGCCTAACAATTTAATGGATAAGACAGGTCATAGTAACATCCGAGCACACAACATCCAAGCAGGTTATGAAACCATACTGTTTAGGTATACCGTATCTGGAGTGCCGCATACCACACAGGTGTGGGGGAAGCTAAGGAATATCCCAGTAAACACCCTACGTAGTTCCAACGTAGCTCAGAGGTTTCTCTAGGTAGATGTCCAACCAAAAGGTTTGAGATTGGTAATTTTAGAAGGTTTGTAGACGTCAAAACGTTAAGGTTTATTTACGTTCAACAGATGTAGACGTCTGATTTACGTTGATCTACCTCATTCAGACGTAAAAATTCTACTTAGATGTACGTTAAAAGACGTAACTTTTCAACTTCGATTGGGTAGATGACTTTTCCGTGTCACACTAGGTGGCAGCACTATCAATTATGGAGAGTATATTACAGCTCCTTAACAAATCTACCACATTCAAGCAGTAAATTCTCATTAATTGTGAGTTCAATATCATGCAAATAAACCGCATTCAATAGAATATTTATATATCAAGGACAGGTGATTAAAGTATTGTGCATGAATAGGTGCTTTGAGGCACTTTTCTGTGAGGACACCACATTGGTGGTAATGGAAGAAATACAAAGCCTCTCTGCAGCCAAAACTATTCAACAGATCTCTACTGTCAGGCTGTTCATTTGAACTACAAGAATATACTATGTAGAATGAGATGAGATTGAAAATTATAGTAGTTACTTTGTATGAATATTGTTTGTAAATGTAAATTTGTCTGCAATATATTACAAGTCTTTGTCTGAGTCCCACTATGTAGAATTATATGTAATGTGTTAAACATAGATTTACGTCTTCAGGAGCTACGTAAATCAGACCTGCAGGTTTGAGATTGGTAAATAAACCTTAACGTTTTGACGTTGATAAACCTACTAAAATTACGTAGTTCAGACCAAAATTCAACGTAGATTTACGTCTGACCAACGTCGTTGTGTTTACTGGGATGATCTGGGCCATGCATGTCCAATTTGGCGACAATAACTTAGAAGGAGTTGGAAGCTGGTGATTTATGAATGTTCCCAAGGGAATAATATCTACCATAAATTATTGCATATTCATAAGCCTACACTGTAAGAAGTAAGTACTGTACACCTACAGCAAAAGTTGCTGGCAACTTTTGTTCCAGTAGATTTTGCTGTAGGTGTACAGCAACTGACTTGCTGTAGATGTACAGCAACTTCTACTGTAAATTTACAGCAACTTCTACTGTAAATTTACAGCAACTTCTACTGTACATCTACAGCAAAAGTTGCTGGCAACTTTTGTTCCAGTAGATTTTGCTGTACATGTACAGCAACTGGGTGCTGTAAAGTTACAGCAACTTTTTCTGTAGGTTTCATATTGTTGTTCTCATCAATTTATATCAATTAATACGAATGCATGGAGAGTACTTTCCTGCATAATAGTTCAATCTCAGCTAGGATAATACACACTACACAATGTAATGGTTTAATCCTGCTTCAATACAGCTGAACCGTATGTGATACCAGCTTTTCCCCAGGCGGGGCACTTAAGCATTTAACTTTTCCCACCAATGTGGTGTCTATTCTATACTTTTGCTGTTTTTTTGTATTATTCAACACAATTATGCAAATGTCAATACATTTTATGATAACTGCATTCAGTCTCTCTCATCCATTCTTATTCTACGATGTCTTGAGAGTTTGTGAGGTTTTATTTGACTCGGGAAAGGGTTGGGTGGAATAATTAATACAGAAATGGTCTACTGCTGCCACCTAGCGGCGGAAATCTACAACACAATGTACTGTAAATGTACAGTAACAGTGCCGGAGACCCAATTTACAGTACATAATGCTGTAATTATACAGCAAATAGTGCTGTAATACCAACTACAGCAATAAGTGCTGTAAATGTACAGCACATTGTGCTGTTTAAATACAGTAACTTCTTACAGTGTATCTCTCGTATAAGCTGCCCTAGGGGGAATCCTATAAGCTGCAAAGGGGGTCTGATAATTGCAAGTTTGGTACTGTAGTTAACATTTCCCAGGGAGTGGAATGAAATTTACCATAAATTCTCACGTGTAAGCGGCACCCTGACTTTAGACTTCAAGCCGCACTGGTGATCTGACCACCCATACTAGCTGCGGCTTCTCCATGAGAATTTATGGTGAGATAGCACAGGTGTGTACATGGTATCAGACCAGACCATCCGGTACTTGACTCTCACACTCTATTCAGCTGTCAATCCTCAAGTGTCACCTTAGTCATACACTTAAGAAAGGCATGCCCATTTGATGTTGGTCCAGAGGCGGGTTTTTATATATGAAAAAATGTTTAGTTAAATGTTTAGTTCCCCACGCATCCCCACGCAAACCTGACTCATTGTTTGCGTCAGTTGAGTGGGGATGCGGGAGTGATGCCTCAGCTCACGCAAAGCCAACGCATCCTCACACATTGCGCTAGAACGCAAAAATTCCTTCATGCATGCCCACACATTTTCACACTTATATGACACAAATTTGCCGGGTAGTGATAAACTTAAAAGGGACATGCCCATATGATATTTGTCCAGAGAAGGGGGAGGGGAAATTTTGATTAATGTTTAGTTCACAGTAGGCACACACACTTTGGAGGGAAACACTCAAATTGATGATGGTCTAGATGTGGGTGGTGGGGAGGGTTATTGCTATAAACAGGACAATCATGTTTGGAGAACTGTTTGACCTTGTATAATACAAAGCTCCATGGTACTTCTAACAAATTTAATTGTGTCCCGCCAAATCCCCCTCCCATGCACTGTCTGCTTATAAATGTCTCATCCCTACAAGTGGCAGGATGATGGGGGCGGTATCATTGGCTTAGTCTAGAGCATAATATTTATTAAAATGTTAGCCGGAAAGTATGCAAATACATTGTCGGTAAATGATTTATCTTGACTGTGGATTTCAGAAAAAGAATTATTTAATATCCCCAAGTAAATCTATATCGTAATTCAGGGACATAATGTCCCTTCTTGTGTATAAATGAGTAATGCCTACTTAAAAATTACATTACAAAGACCAAGTGGTAAAACAATATGTGACATGTGCTGGGAAATGAGACCTCAATGCACCCTGCACTAAGGTCCCTTTTCACAGATCGTGCCACATTATTTATACAGGGGCAGTCCACTATATTATGGTGTATCTATAGGTGATGTGCAATGATCAAAATACATGCATGGTTTGTTCATGAATATAAACGATTTTTTTTAAGAATTTCTTTTCGAGGTGATGGGGTAGGTTTAAGGGGGGATACTTCTGATTCGCAACATGCTTACAGTTACATGCTTACAGTCCCATGGCAATTATAATGTTTATTGTAACTAATATCCACACTATCCATATATAAATCAATTGTATAGTCTAATTAATGCATTAACAATTTCCTGAATGGTGCCATTATCTACTGTACAAAGAATAAGACACAACAGTCTGACTTTCCTCCCCTTTTATCGCACAAGATGTGATAAATATGATTCACTGGTCATTAGGTACCCTACACCAGGATAATCTAAAAAGAATAAGGGAAAAAAGAAGTAGGGTCGGGCCAAATTGATTGTAGTTGGCTAGTAAAGTGGCTCTACTTGCTACATTGCCTAATATTTGGGAATAACATAGTTGTTAATTAATAAACTGAATCCTTGTGAAATATGTACACTTATGAATATTCCCTTCCCCTATGTAACTCAAGAACATGATAGACCTTATTAAACACAATTTTAATGAGATAATATTATAAGTATCATACCGATGTATACAAGATTAGAATACGCTAATGGTTCGACTGTCATGCAGTCTAAATACATGAATTATCAATCAATCAATTGATTAATCAATAGTTGCTTCATGCCACACATTATGAGTGCCACTAAACTAGTGGCTATATATTATAGACCATAGATGCATGTACATCTAAACATTTCATTCTACCCATCGTTCTTTATTATGTACACATCTTTAGACAACTTCAATATCCACGGACCTCCATGTATGTACAATTCAGATATATGAAACAGTATTTTTCTTGACTAACTTAATCCAGATGACTAAGTCAAGAATGTGCTGCTGCACCTTGTGACTTAATGTGTGTAAATTACAAGTAAAATCAACTGGTAACTTTAATACGTGCACATTCCGTCGCATATCTTCACTTTTTCAATTTAAACATATGTCATTATGTCTTTTTTCAACAGTAATCCATGTTGCACCATTTATATGAGAACGTTGATTACATCACTCTGGTGTGATTCTGGTGTATATAGTTATAGTCCAACAGGAAATAGTTAACATGAAATAACTCCTCATTGAGGTGAACGTCCAATACACTTTTCAATACTTCAATAGTTAACAGTCTTATAGGATCACCTAGTGTGAGGTAGTCTCATACTGTGAGTTACTCAGGTGAAGGTGTACGCCTCATCAGCCTCTGTCACCCACACGGGGGTTTCCAAACACACGATGCCTCCATCAGGCGTGGGCCATCGTGGTCCTTTAACCCATGTACCAGAGTCTGTCAGCCAGAAGGATGCCCCCTTGTTGTGTGCATTCTGCCTGACCACAGGAGGAGGTGTCCACCCGTCTGGTACTGTAACACGGGGAGAGTCCAGGATTAGTGGGTACTTCATATACCTGGGCGGCACCCAGTCAACCACGTCTTGCCACCTCACTGTACCCTGATGCACAATGAGCAAGGGAATGTTGGTCCAATTAAGAACTGAGAGGGATGAGAGGAGGCCCTTCAGTGGAGTAACTTGATGTACATGTACAGTGAATGTATCGATCCACAAAGGATAGCCCCTGAATCCCCATGTCTTCACCACATCCATCAGCCTGTTCCACTCATGCTGAGACCAGCAGTCCTCATCAGTCTCCCCCCACAGGTCACGGTACCGGTCTAGGTGTAGGTGTAAGGGATATGTTCTCCTGCTGGTGCTGGGTGTGTACTGCTGCAGTGCCTGTACAGCGTCAGCAGGACACCAGCTGTACACTGTAGAGGTGTTGTACGCATCCCACCTAACCTCAGCCCACCTGGTGCCACTGACAGGATACACACTGAATGAGGAGAAATATAAAGAGACTTTATAAAGAGGCAGTAACTAAATAATGATGTTTAAAAAAACAAGAAGATTTAATGAAACCATTTTGTTAGCAAATGAAAAAATGGCCATAAGGACTATACACCAGTATGGTTGTGCCTCTACGTGGGTAAAATTCGACATGTGCGACACAAGGTGTTTTAAAAATCGACACTTGTGACACAGGGGTTTTAAAAATCGTCGGATAAAATTCGACAGACACAGTGAACCCTGAGGTAAAAATCGGGGGGCAGTACAGATAACCCCATTCACTAATCAGGGCGCACCTAGATGCTGAAGTTAGTTCCTGAAAATTTGGCAGCGGTCTTTTAGCTTATCCCCACGAGGCATGACTACTTTTGTTGTGCTTGTCCCCCTTTGAATTATGTTTTGTTTTTGTAATGTATTTTTGAAAATCATTTCATGAATAAAATATATTTTGAATACAAAGACACATTATACATTGTTCTACATACCTAACTTGAATTTTATCATCAATCTTGTATGCTGTTGGTATCATCTGGAGAATGGTGCCCTTTAACAACCTATCCTGTTGGTCCGGTGAGAACTCTTTGAGACAAGCTACAAGATGCTTGATGCTACCATCGTCTTTAACCTTTTCAAACCAGCACTCCTTTCTCATGACATCAGCTTTCTTGTCAAACATCACATCTACTTTCTTGATGACAGCATGAGCATCTTTCATACCAGTAAGCCCTAGGTTCTGTGTGGGATGGAAGATCTTGTCAGGGGCTGTAGGAGTGATTTGCAGACCCAGACCAAGCAATCGTTCTATGGTGCTTAAATGCAAGCCTGACTGTAGTACTAGCACTGTACGCATCATTGTTTGAATGAGGTCAAGTTGGGCATCACTATGTTGCAGCAGAAATTGGATCACAATGATCTGAATGTTGCGATAGATCTTGTTAGAGAAAATGAGGAACAGGAATGATATCTTCTCCTTGTCATCCAGGCTGTTTATGTAACGACTTGAGAAGAATTCTAGGACTATTTCATGTGGGAATTTGTAGTATTCTGCGAAGCCACCCTCTTGATTCCTCCTGTCAGATTTTACCAAAAACACATGGAAGGATGGCACAACTTTAAACTGTTTGAGTTCGCTGTCTAAGAACTCTCTTCGGTCATTTACAAGAGCATAGAAGCAGAATTTGTAAAAGTCCTGGGACTGCTTCTTTGAGACTTTAACCCCCTCCCGCTTCAGCAGGTACCTCTCTAAGGGCTCTAGCAACTGCAGGATATTGAACTCATCTTCTTCCCCCAGCTCAAGTTGATGTCTGAGAGCTAGTGCACAAAAGACATGCAACTTGAGTGGGTTTGAGAGGACAGCTGTCATCCTAGCTTTGTGTCTGACTACATATTCGTAAACTGCGGGAGGTTTTGGAGGCTGAGGTAGCTGACACATTTCTGTATAAAGTTTGATGTAATGAAGACCTTGCTTCTCATCAAAGCCCTTTAGGGTCAACAAACGATCAAAGTATTTAGCATCTATATCACAGAGATCTGTGCGACACAACAATTGTAGGGCCTCCTCTTTGATGGCATTCTTCCACATACTTTTGAAGTTCTTTCATCGCTTTTTTATCTCGCAGCTCGTCAATACTATCCACAAACACCACTACGTCCTCCCCTTCCAACACATGATCCATCAGAATGTAACTATCTCGCTTCATACACCCCAGTTTGTCACGTATAGCATCCTCTACTGTGGTTTTGATATCTCTTGCATTCAAATAGATCATAGTTGTCCAGCGTGGACATTTGCTTTTCAAAAATAGTTTACCATCCTTATCAAGGATCTGCTGAAGAAACTCGATGCTCCATTTGTGGACAACGTGTTTGGCAAAACTGGTTTTCCCGTCACCAGGGTCCGCGTACACCCTGATGACACGTGGAGCCGGCGAGCCATGGAAGGGCAGAAGGATGTTGCCAACATCAATTGGAACCCTGAGGACAAAGTTTCATAACTTAGACTCTACTGGTATCTCGATAGTTAGGTCTCCAATAACAAAGTATCCTGTAATACATAATCAAATGGCAGTAGTCGCTAAACATAGTGATAGGTTCATGGTTCATAGTCTATAGTTTATATGCCGGGTATTAACTGTAGGGGAATCAACCTTAGCTTTGATTCAAAACCATTCATCTGGGTCTTTTGTGAGTGTATGCATACACTGATATCCCTATACGACCAATCTCTCAGTCACTAGTGCCTAACCTAGTTACCGTAAAACCTCGTGTATAAGCCGCGGCTAATACGCGAATCAGACTCAGCTTTCTTTTGATACCAAACATGCCTATATAGGGTGCGGCTTATACGAGAGTTTTTATAAGTATACTACAGTACCAAATTAACAATTTTCAGACCCCCTCTGCAGCTTATATAATCTGTCAAAGTTAGGGGTGCAGCTTATACGGGAGTTAGGCTTATACGTGAGGTTTTACGGTAGTAATTTTTTGGCTCCCTATACGACCAACCTAGGTAAGTTATTATCGTCAGGTTGGTCAGTACTGACCAACCCACCTTAGTCTTTTGATTTCCAGGGGGAGCCACTGAGTGGTCATCACAGGTGGCACCAACTAGTGGTATACAAATACAACAGAACAATGATGAACCAATGTTAGCCACTACTGACAGACCCCTCGGTTATTTTTGAATATAACTTTGCCATTGTGACTAACACTCATATGAACAACCTAGGATAGTCTGTACTGACTAACACTTTCAACCGATGGATTTTCAGTGCACTGCAGTGATACTGTTGTCATAATCAGAACCTCTACATGACTTGTCAATTTGCCAATTTGGGGTGTGGCCTAAATGTGATTTAGGCTTATACATGATAATGCATGTTACATACAATAATATATTTATGTCCTTCAGCAAATAAACCATGAATGTTATACTATTTTTATATTTGTGCATTATTATATCATTATGACTATACTTACAGGTTGCCGTCCTTCATGAGAGGCTGAACATCGATGTAGCAGCTAGTGATGTCAAATAGGTCATCCCCTGCATCACCTTCAAAGGCGTAAAGATGTGTGCGGACCAATGATAATCGATTGGACTCACATTGTTGGCGAATAGCTGGAAGAAAAATATACTACACATTATAACCAACTTAAGGCAGCATGAAAGGCACTAAGAAAAAGGTTGCAGGCAACATAGGTCTGAAAATTAGGTTTAGGTTCCTTAGGTTTGAAAGTGCCAGGAATGAGTCGCAAAACGCCATATCGCCACATGTGTCATCAGGATTCCTCCGGTAACTAGAAATACTCTACCATTGTGATGTAGCTCTGGGGCACTCTTCAATTTGAAGTGGCCATCATACCTAATTTAATTTTTGTTCCTATTTTAGTGCATGAGGAATATTTCAAGACCCCTGTACCCCGGCGCTTACACAAGACCCACCTCTGTCAAAACTGGCACTTTATTGGAATGGTGCTGTTCCAGAAATTGTTTGATATTCTTTAAAAAAAATTGTATGGTCAGACACTTTATTAGGCCACTGAAATCAGTGGGAGCTTCTTCTTTCTGACAAAATTTGCTAACATCTAGAAAAGATCTTTAATCTTCAAATTGCTGATGAATGCCATGATTTACCTCGGAGTAGTCTGAAGGTCAGTGGCTGTGGGATTCCCTCTGGATCACAACAAGGCACCTCAGTTTGCATCTCTCTGTCTCTCCTAGACAGCACATCAGTTTGCACTGCCTTGTTAATGAACCTCTTTGGGATATACTGAGCAGATGCTGGCGGTAAAGGAGGCAGGACTTCAGGAGGAGGCAGACCTACTGTGTATATGGCAGGGTCCACACCCTCAGGAAGAAGGTGTTTCTGCCCTGTCAGTGCTATTACCCTTAGCAGGGCGTGAAACATCCAGCAAGGACTTTGTTCAATAAAGTTCAACAGCTCCAAAACCTGGTCTGGCTCTGATTTCTCACTCTGCAATTATGAGAAGAAAGCGTCTTAGAAAAAGGTCTTAACAGTCAATACTTGAAAATGGGAAAGTATTAAGCTGGCGATGTTCTAATGCAAACGATCAAAACTACAATACAAAGTTGCTGTCAGTAAGATATTAATACACAACACATTATGGCAGCCAAGAAAGGTAAATGATATATGTTATACTCTGCCAACCACCTAGATGCACATACACTTATTCGTAAATACATCTGGCTAGTAGGCAGGCAATGCCATTTGCCATTCAGCAACTATGAAATAGTGTGAAATGGAATATATTGAGATGTCATATTTGACCACAGATCTCACCTTTATCCTTTTCTCTGTGACCTGATCCAGCACCTTGAGCTGCCTGAGGTGTGGCCACACACTGTGCAGCCTCAGGTTCTTGTATAGCGGGACTCGGGCCATGTTCAGTATCTCTGAGTACCGACTGAACATCACCACTCCACCCTGTGTACCATTGTTCCTGTCCCAGGGTGGCAGGTGGGCTCCTGACACTGCCATCGTACCTGTCGAAAAGTAACATAATCTTTTAGTATTCTACCGAGGACGCGCCCCTGTTCTCCCTAGAAGGTTATACACCTACAATAACAACAACTTTAAAGGGTCTCTTTGGGTTCCATGTGAAGGTTTCTTGTAATTATCATAAATGTATGGTAGGTTTTCATAGGAAACTGAAAGTCTGGAATTGGGCTGTTTTTCCACTGTTGGCGTGATCTTCACATTGTGGCCAGGGAGGTCACAGTAGTTCGGAAATATACTTTTTGTGATTTCCTATGTTTGGAACCCAAATGCATAGTGTGAGCTTCCCCTTTACATTGAGCTCTCTAAAGGCAGACTTCCTTATAATGCACCATTCCAACTGTCTACGTGCATTTACAGTGCACACTGGAAGTAAAACAGATACAGTGTGCCATCATGTCTGGATTTTCCTGCAGGCAACCTTGGTCAGAAACATGGTAGCAGAGGAATGATATACAAATAGCTTACCTCGTTCACCGACAGACTTAGACCGGAGAGTAGTAGAATGGCTCCTTAACGGTATTGGTTCTCTCTCGACACTGATTCAAAGACGCATATTCCCTTAGATATCTGCGAGCTTCTATCAGGTGTTTATTGGAGGAGTACCATAAAACCCCGCATATAGACCATGGACAGTACACAAGTCCGCTTGTGATAACCCAGCAATAAGACATTTTCCTCTCACATGGATGATTAAAAATATCAGTAGCACTGAGAGGTGAACTCCAGATATTTAAAATCAATTAGTTTAGAAGTAGCCTAGGTTTGGTCCTGACCAAATTTGGTAACTTTGGTCAGGTTTTGTCATGACCAAATACTGCAACTTTGGTCAGGTTTTGTCATGACGAAATTCGGCAACTTTGGCCACATTTGGCCATGACCAAATTTGGCATGACCAAAGTTGGCCAATCATGGGCAAATGTGACCACAATTTGCTGGGAAGTTAGGGCTTATACTTGAGTTAGGCTTATACGGGAGGTTTTACGGCATTGACTAAAGTCCCAGAGCTCTTTATGTTGGTGTACCATACCTACGTAGACAGGGGAGACAATCTGCTGATATCTAAGGCACCGGACTGTAAGATATCAGAAGAGTTCCTCCCCACTTGCATTTTGAACTCTATTCAGGTGTCAATCTGTCAAGTTGTGAAGTGTTAAGATCACCTGCGTCATAAACACTTGAGACGTGTAAGATGATAAGGGCCTAAGTTAACCCAGTAGCGGTCGGTGTCTTATTAATATTAGTCATGAAGGGATTATATCTATGAGTCATATTAATCCTTATTGAGGGTTCAGTATGATGCTGTATACTTTCAGTCATTCCAGCATCTACCCTCTATACCCTTGGGGTTTTCATAACAACATTGGTTGGTGGGGTTGATGTGAGAGGGGAAAGCTGGGATGTTCCACCTCAGTTTATATTTTGAAAAGCTTACATGCTCATATAGTTATAATAGGCAACAAGGGACAAACTTGCCAAGTCACTAGACGCCACCCATTTTCCCTGTAATCTTAAAACCCGTTAACCACCCCATCCTTTAGTGGTAAATAGATTCGGTTATAGTTCTGTTACAGTTTTAAAAAAGAAAAAGAAAAAAAAAGAGATAAAGAAAAAGGGGGTCCGGGGGCACAGCCCCCGATATAAATAGCAATGTTACCAACTTATAGTGGTGCCATCTAGAGGATAGGCCTGGAAACTGCTTAAGATTACTGGAAAAGTGGGTCTTTTAAGATTACAGGTAAGATGGGTGGCGTCTAGTGACTTGGCAAGTTCGTCCCCACGTGCTTATTGTAGGGGTTGACCATGATAGATTTAAACCATGCTTCATGGTGGGGGCAGAAAAGTTTAGGACCCCGATCCGGGGGTGGGAGGCGGAATTTATTTTGATGCGCTATCACCCCACCCCTTTGGGGGTGCGGAGGGGTCCTTGAGGTCCCTTGAGGTCACAAAGTCGCCTCTTTTAAGGGCTACATCTCACAAAGTCACTTTTTTTTGTAAAAAACCCAGGTCGCAGGTCACTTTAAAAAAAATTATATGTCACTATGGCCATTTGAAAACAGCAGGTTGCAGGTCCCAAAAATTAATGGTCCAGGTCGAAAAGTCGCCTGGAAAACGGCCCAGGTCGCCAGATCGCCCTTTACCCCTCTGGAGCCACCCCTTTGTTAAAAATTACCACTGCCTAAGCCACTATACCCTGCTGTTCCGACATAGCCATTGAGGGTCACAACATAATCCTCATTTCCTTTTCCTTTTCAAAGATTGACCGTGTGATTCCCATCACAAGAGACTCAGGGTCAGGAACCACAGTGATTTAATTGTTTGGGCACTTCCCTGAGGCCACTTCTTACTGCCAATATGAGCAGCGCCAACATTATTTCAGTTACAATCATGCATTCAGGATTCTGAGTTGATAAATGTGTTCCTTGGTGAGAACTGATACTAAATGAGGTGTCACACAACTCATTCAGACACATTCCGTGCAAATCGACCAAGTGTTCCCAGCCAAACATCAAGTCGATTGGAGCATAAACAGCGGGAATATTTACCTTTATGTTAAATTTACTCCAACTAAATTCCATAAGTTCTGGATTCACATGTTACATCTGGAGATGTAGAACAGTTCACTTCTCTAGCATATCTCCGGTTGTCACTGCGTCTTCAGTTTTGGTGATCATGACTGAATTTACCGCTTCTAGTGGTTTCACGGGGCTCCATTCACTCTTATGCTAATGAGTTCAGAAAGGTAATTGACGTAAGGATTGTTACAACTCTTTAATCTGTATTTGGGTGGGGGGAGGGGAGCAATATCAGATGTGTTCTATTATGGCCCTAGACCCCTAAATTCGACACGACGACATGGGCAGTTCTTAAATTCGACATGCGACATGAGGCCTAGTGACATGCGACATGAGGCTTAAAAAGATAGTGACATGGGACATGGACAGTTTTTAAAATCGACATGGGACATGAGCATCTTTAAGCGACATAGACATGCGACATGGCCATTTCTTAAAACCGACATGCGACATGGGGACCCCCCCATCAAGGGCCCCTCTATTGTATATGTCTTTTGGTTATGAATGCAGATAGGTCCGAAAGTTGATCAAAACTTCTTAGGAAGACCGTGCTGTCATTGTAAATGGAGGCAGATTGCTATGCAACCTCACACTTTACAGAAAAGTCTTGAAAGCACCTTGCTTAGACTCAGCGGTCAGCTCATATAAAAAACCTGTTTCACTGACTTGCCCTCAGGAGTTGACCAATCAAACCCTGTACACCAATTCCTGTGCACAGCCTGACTGCAAGTAACAATCTAAATATAGCAGTTGCACCAGTCCCATTTGCAGCCCTTGTGGCGGAAAAGGGTACTAGTTTAGTGAGTCTAATCATCCATGTGAGGGAAAAACGAATGTTTAGGTGGATGTAGGTAAAACAAGAGAAATGGCTCGACCAAGAATTGAACCCACAAACTGCGGTGTTGGAGACGGGCCCTGAACTGTTGCGCCACAGAGCAGGTGTTACAAATGGTCATATTGGGATATAAGCTACCTCTGCCATGTCTGTGTTAAATGAGCTACAGCCTTGTTGCTAAAGATCCCTAATGAGAGGTGGCTAGACCAAGGATCGATCCCACGACCTCTCGTGTACATATTACAGGGAAAAGTGCTGTAGATCTACAAGTCACTACCGTAACCTGCATCTACAGTAACAGAATTGTACATGCACAGTAAAATTTGCTGTATTATTCTTTACAGCTAAAGTCCTGTACATTTACAGCAAATTTTGCTGTTCTCGAACAACAACTTTTTACAGTGGCAGGAGTGTGCTCTGCTGCTGATATCTCCTGCAGGTGTGAGATATCAGATCAGGTCATCCCTACTTGAAATTTATACTCTATTCAGATGTCAATCTCCGCAGTTCACCTTAGTCATAAACACTTGAGACGTGTAGGCTGATAAAGGGTACACTGTTAAAAATAACTGTTGATTATATGGTGATCCACCGTTTAATTTAATGGTGCATCACTGTTACCAGATATTACGGTGAGGCAGCTGACCCAATTGCTTTTCCAACGAACCTCCGTAAATCATTATGGTGAAGCACTGTTATTTCTTTTACACTGAAGTTCTGTAGTATAGGAAGTTCAATCTTTTCCAACTAGGTGGCAGCCTAGTTTTAGAGGAGATTTCTCTGAAGCTTCAACAATGGAAAGTGGACTAAATCTGTTAGAAATAAAACAATGGTCTAAACCACCTCTAATATTCACATTTAATGATATAGTGTTATATGAATACCTGAAAATAATTAACAATTGGCATAATATGAAAAACGTCTGTATTGTATACGATTTATTAATGCCAAATAAAAAATCTAAACTCAAACTCAAACTCAAAGAGGTCTCCATTACCTTTTTCAATACAGCATCAACATTCTAGTCTAAACCTAAGCTTGATCAAATATTCATAATGAATAGATAATTGAGCTTTGTGGGACACTGGCAATTAGTTTGAATACCATAGACACCTATTGTGTGGCGATGAGAAATATATATATATATGGCTATCACTGTATTTGTTGTGTTATAACAATCTTATCAAACATCTGCTTATAGATTGTAAAGATAATGTGATAAGAGACATGTATCTGTGCCTCTTAGTGGTTAATTCATGATAATGTAGGGGCTTAGTAGTCCCCGCACCTGAGTGGTAGGCCCGCAGGGGTGGCCCGCTCAGGTAGTCACTGCGCCCCTCCCATACCGATCCAGTAACATGAGACACGGTCTATCTGATAGGACATGGAGATGTAGCTCAGTGGTAGAGCAGTCGCTTGGCAAGCGGAAGGCCCCGGGTTCGAGTCCCGGTGTCTCCGAAAACGTCATTTTCGGAGAAACCGTGTCCCTCACAATAATTATGAATTCCAGTCACAAAGATGTCTTTATGAATTGGACACACAACCAAATCAGACATGGAGAATGATTGTAGTAAATTGAAAGCATATTTATGACAGCAGAATAATGTGTTTATGCAAATCACTATATAAAAGAAATGATCCTTAAAAGCTTGAGCCACTACAATAGCTAATCAATCATCCTCAGTCATTGTTTAGAAAAAACGGTGAAAGCCTGTACATAATTACGGTGACTTCCAATAAGCGGTGACCCTAAAATAAACTGTGAAATCTTGGCATCCATCGTTGCCAGTGAATCACTGATTTTTCTATGGGGGATTTGACTGTGGAAGTGATTGAAGTTATAGATAAAAGAGTGTGGATAGCAATGTGGTGTCTACTTTAAATGGGGGTCTGGATTGGGGCAGGGGTTCCCAATGTTGCATGTCAAATTTTAGAAATGGCCATGCACCTATGGGACCATTCAAGTATGCTGTCATCGATATGGAATATAGCGTATATGGAGAATGATGACATGCCCATGCTGTTCCTAGACTAAATTATGACGAAGGGGGTTGGGGTCTTGGACAATGCCTGAAAAGTGATGAGCAGTGTTTTCTAGATGGGGCCCAAACCTGGTCAACCTGAAATGACTGTAACTTATTAGCCCACAGCGATTTTATCAGTTTATAAAACTGTTTAAAACAATTTTGATAGTAAAGGCTTTATTGGGTCACAGGAATTAATATGTTTGGTTATTTCTAGCCCTACCTAAGTGTACAGTCAACAACCACCCTTCTAGTACGACCACCTCACCATTGCCTCTAAATTTAGAAAGTCCCTGTCCTTTCCTTCAATATATAAACCTACCATTAATGTGCCCACTCCATCCTCTGACTATTAATATCCCAATTCCAACATATGTTTTTCTCCCTGTGATAGGACCATACTGTACAATTTAGATCGAAGAGTAAATCCAATAACATAGAGGCCCTTGATGGAGAGATCCTATGTCCCATATCAATTTTAAGAAATGGCCATATCGTCATACTGACTATCTAACTTTTCCTACTATCCCATGTTAAAGGCACAAATCTCGGTACCCCTCCAGCGACAGTTGGAGTGGAGTCAGGACAGGTACTCAGCCCTTTACATAGGTCTGGTGGGGGTTTAAGCCCCAAAATCGTCCATGTCGCTGTTTTGAGGTAAAATCTTATCTGGTAAGTCACTGACCTGTCCTGGTAAATAATGTATATCCTATACATGTATATAGACATATCTGACATGGGGTGCGCAAGGAGGTACTATGATCCTAGGCCCTGAGGAACTTTGGCCCCTGAGTGTCGGCCCCTATTAAGTTTGGCACCCTGATGATAAGCCCTGCAGAATTTCACCCCACTGATAATGAGCACCCTGACTTTTGGCCCGCAGGTGTTTAGGCCATTTTTAAGGACTTTAGGACTGGATATACCATACAAAAGACCAAGCGCCTAACAATTTAATGGATAAAACAGGTCATAGTAACATCCGAGCACACAACATCCAAGCAGGGTATGAAACCATACTGTTTAGGTATACCGTATCTGGAGTGCCGCATACCACACAGGTGTGGGGGAGGCTAAGGGGTGTGATCTGGGCCATGCATGTCCAATTTGGCGACAAGGAGTCGGAAGCTGATGATTTATGAATGTTCCCAAGGGAATAATATCTACCATGAATTATTGCATATTCATAAGCCTATCTCTCGTATAAGCTGCCCTGGGGGGGAATCTTATAAGCCACAAAGGGGGTCTGATAATTGCAAGTTTAGTACTGTAGTTAACATTTCCCAGGGAGTGTAATGAAATTTACCACAAGCCGCACTGGTGATCTGACCACCCATACTAGCTGCGGCTTCTCCATGAGAATTTATGGTGAGATAGCACAGGTGTGTACATGGTATCAGACCAGACCATCCGGTACTTGACTCTTCAGCTGTCAATCCTAAAGTGTCACCTTAGTCATACACTTAAGAAAGGCATGCCCATTTGATGTTGGTCCAGAGGCGGGTTTTTATATATGACAAAATGTTTTGTTAAATGTTTAGTTCCCCACGCAAACCTGACTCATTGTTTGCGTCAGTTGAGTGGGGATGCGGGAGTGATGCGTCAGCTCACGCAAAGCCAACGCATCCTCACACATTGCGCTAGAACGCAAAAATTCCTTCACGCATGCCCACACATTTTCACACTTGTATAACGCAAATTTGCTGGGTAGTGATACACTTAAAAGGGACATGTCCATTTGATATTTGTCCAGAGAAGGGGGAGGGGAGATTTTGATTAATGTTTAGTTCACAGTAGGCACACACACTTGGGAGGGAAACACTCAAATTGATAATGGTCTAGATGTTGGTTGTGGGGAGGGTTATGGCAATAAACGGGACAATCATGTTTGGAGAACTGTTTGACCTTGTATAATACAAAGCTCCATGGTACTTCTAACAAATTCAATTGTGTCCCGCCAAATCCCCCTCCCATGCACTGTCTGCTTATAAATGTCTCATCCCTACAGGTGGCAGGGTGATGTGGGCGGTATCATGGGCTTAGTCTAGAGCATAATATTTATTGGAATGTTAGTCGGAAAGTATGCAAATACATTGTCGGTAAATGATTTATCTTGACTGTGGATTTCAGAAAAAGAATTATTTAATATTCCCAATCAAACAATTTAGGGACATAATGTTCCTTATTCTGAGAGTAGTGTACTTATTTTCATGGGTTTAAATGTTTGTGGATGAGTGAAAATCAGCAAATTCGCACATATATATTCCATACTTAAGCATATAAAAATTTCCCGAAGTTTTCATTTCCGCGGAAATCGCAAAAAAAATATATACCCAGCGAAATGAAGTACTTTCACAGTACTAATGAGTAATGCCTACTTGATAATGACATTACGAAGATCAAGTGGTCAAATATACAGGGGCATTCTACTATATTATGGTGTATCTATAAGTGATGTGCAATGATCAAAATACATGCATGGGTTGTTCATAAAAAAGATCTAATCCAAGCTGTGATTGTAGACCTAATTGTTTCCATGTGTTGATGTTTATGATTCAATCAGTGATGTGTATAATATGAAGTTTAGAATCTCAAGCTCTCTTTAGTTGGCTAGTAAAGTGGCTCTACTTGCTACATTGCATAATATTTCGGAATAACATAGTTGTTAATTGATAAAACCGAATCCTTGTGAAATATGTACACTTATAAATATTCCCTTCCCCTATGTAACTCAAGAACACGAAAGACATTATTAAACACAATTTTAATGAGATAATATTATAAGTATCATACAGATGTATACAAGATTAGAATACGCTAATGGTTCAACTGTCATGCAGTCTAAATACATGAATTATCAATCAATCAATTGATTAATCAATAGTTGCTACATGCCACACATTATGAGTGCCACTGAACTAGTGGCTATGTATTATAGACCATAGATACATGTATATCTAAACATTCACTCTACCCATCATTCTTTATTATGTACATATCTTTAGACAACTTCAATATCCACGGACATCCATGTATGTACAATTCAGATATATGACATGGTATTTGGCTTGGCTAACTTAACCCAGGTGACTGAGTTAAAAATGTGCTCCTGCACTGTAAGACGTGATGTGTGTAAATTACAAGTAGAACTAAATGGTCACTCTAATCTGTGCAAATTCTGCTGTAGATTTACCATTTCTGTTGAAAAAATGTAACTATGTGTAATTTTAACAGTAACCCATATTGCACCATTTACAATAGAACATTAATTTGGTGTGTCACATGGGTGTGATTTTGATGTATATTGCTATGGTCCAACAGGAAATAGTTGAAATGAAATAACTCCTCATTGAGGTGAACGTCCAATACACTTTTCAATACTTCAATAGTTAACAGTCTTATATGATCTAGTGTGAGGTAGCCTCATACTGTGAGTTACTCAGGTGAAGGTGTACCCCTCACCAGCCTCTGTCACCCACACGGGGGTTTCCAAACACACAATGCCTCCATCAGCCCAGGACCATTGTGGTCCTTTAACCCATGTACCAGAGTCTGTCAGACAGAAGGATGCCTCCTTGTTGTGTGCATTCAGCCTGACCACAGCAGGAGGTGTCCACCCGTCTGGTACTGTAACACGGGGAGAGCTCAGATGTAGTGGGTACCTCCTAGACCTGGGCGGCACCCAGTCAACCACGTCCTGCCACCTCACTGTACCCTGCTGCACAGTGAGTGAGGAAATGTTGGTCCAATTAAGGACTGAGAGGGATGAGAGGAGCCCTTTCAATGGAGTAACTTGATGTACATGTACTGTGAATTCATTACGGGACAACCAATGCTTAAAATCCCATGTCTTCAGCACATCCCACAGCCTGCTCCACTCGTGCCAAGACCAGCAGTCGTCATCAGGTGGCCCCCACATGTCACGGTACTGGTCTAGGTGTAGGTGTAGGTGATGTGTCATCCAGCTGCTGCTGGGTGTGTACTGCTGCACTGCCTGTGCAGCGTCAACAGGACACCAGCTGTACACTGTAGGGGTGTTGTACTCAGTCCATCTAACCTCAGTCCACCTGGTGCCACTGACAGGATACACACTGAATCAGGAGAAATATCAACATTTTAGAGACTTTATAAAGAGGCAGTAACTAAATAATGATGTTTCCAAAAACCAAGAACATTTATTGAAACCTTTATGTTAGCAAATGAATAAATGGCCATAAGGAATATACACCAGGATGGTTGTGCCTCTACGTGGGTAAAATTCGACACATGTGACACAGGGGTTTTAAAAATCAATGGACACAGAAAAACTCGAGATAAAATTTTACAGACACAGTAAACCTTGAGATAAAAATCAACAGACCCAATAGATCTATAGCTTGAGTTAAAAGCTGACAGACACAGCTTCTAGAATATAGGGTGTGAATGTATGTGTGTGTGTAGGAGGGGGGGGAGGTGTTAGCGCCACAGATGCCCGGCACAGATGCTACCAGCATGGGGTATTTGGTGGGGAGAGGTGTGAGCGTATTGGATAGGGGGAGGTGCGTGTGTATTGGGTGGGGGAAGGTGTGACCGCCAAAGGGGCTATGCTGGTTGGTCATCCAGACAAGTTGTCCACCCTCCAAGTCGCCCACTCTCCATGTGGCCCACTCCCCAAATCGCCCACTCTCCAAGTTGCCCACTCTCCATATCGCCCACTCCAAATCATCCACTATGACTTGGTCAACTGGTGTAGGAAGGTTGGAGGGGGTACTATATAAAAGCTTAAAAGCTAAACCCTGGCCCCAGCACTTCACCATGGAGTGGGGTCACTTGGCATCCCATCCATATTCCACACATTCTTTTTTGTTAAAAAGACTGCTGTTTTTATGAAAATTTTTCAAAAATCGTTGAGATTAAAAATAAATAAATCAGGATATATCTCCCTACAACTCCCCCATGGATTTTAGAATGGTAGGCGACTTGGATAGTGGGTGACTTGGTAAGTGGGTGACTTGGTAAACTGGGTGACTTGAGTTTTGATTATTCGTGATTCTAGATCGATTTAACTAAATTGCATGTATACTGATAATGCATAAAAACTGAAGATATTCAAATTCATTCAAAATCCTAATAGTTAACTCATTCCTGCACCCACTTTCAATGGGAAATTAATAGGAATTTATGGGAAAAATAATCATAATCGGAGTGCAGTGTCAGTTGACCAAATAATAGGTATGGACGTGGTCTATGTGCCAACAAATGTGTAGATTCAATATAATCTGTTGTGAAGGTAATGATAGGGTCCATAGTAGTGGGGTTTATCGATGTTTTACACTAAAAGAATATCTAACACTTGGATTCATCAATCATAATCTGTGTGGAGAATACTAAATGGATCCCCTGTTTTTCTAAACAACATATTTAAAGGGGGGGGGGCAGTAGAGATATCCCCATTGATGAAGCAGGCTGTACCTATGCTCAAGCTTGTTCCTGAAAATTTGGAAGCGGTCTTTTAGCTTATCCCCACGAGGCATGACTACTTTTGTTGTGCTTGTACTCCTTTGAATTATGTTTTATTAGCTGTACTGTGTTTTTGAAAATCATTTCATGAATAAAATATTTTGAATACAAAGACACATTATACATTGTTTTACATACCTAGCTTGAGTTTTATCATCAACCTTGTATGCTGTTGGTATCATCTGGAGAATGGTGCCCTTTAACAACTTGTCCTGTTGGTCTGGTGAGAACTCTTTGAGACAAGCTACAAGATGCTTGATGCTACCATCGTCTTTAACCTTTTCAAACCAGCACTCCTTTCTCATGACATCAGCTTTCTTGTCAAACATTACATCTACTTTCTTGATGACAGCACGGGCATCTTTCATACCAGTAAGCCCTAGGTTCTGTGTGGGATGGAACATCTTGTCAGGGGCTGTAGGAGTGATTCGCAGACCCAGACCAAGCAATCGTTTTATGGTGCTTAAATGCAAACCTGACTGTAGTACTAGCACTGTACGCATCATTGTTTGAATGAGGTCTAGTTGTGCATCACTATGTTGCAGCAGAAATTGGAACACCATGATCTGAATGTTGCGATATATCTTGTTAGAGAAAATGAGGAACAGGAATGATATCCTCTCCTTGTCATCCAGGCTGTTTATGTAACGACTTGAGAAGAATTCTAGGACTATTTCATGTGGGAATTTGTAGTATTGTGCTAGATCACCCTCTTCATTCCTCCTGTCAGATTTTACCAAAAACACATGGAAGGATTGCACAACTTTAAAGTCTCTGAGTTCGCTTTCTGAGAACTCTCTGCGGTCAGTTACAAGAGCATAGAAGCAGAATTTGTAAAAGTCCTGGGACTGCTTCTTTGAGACTTCAACTCCCTCCCGCTTCAGCAGGTACCTCTCTAAGGGCTCTAGCAACTGTAGAATATTGAACTCATTTTCTTCCCCCAGCTCAAGTTGATGTCTGAGAGCTAGTGCACAAAATACATGCAACTTGAGTGGGTTTGAGAGGACAGCTGTCATCCTAGCTTTGTGTCTGACTACATATTCGTAAACTGCGGGAGGTTTTGGAGGCTGAGGGAGCAGACACATTTCTGTATAAAGTTTGATGTAATGAAGACCTTGCTTCTCATCGAAGCCCTTTAGGGTCAACAAACGATCAAAGTATTTAGCATCTATATCACACAGATCTGTGCGACACAGCAAAACAAGTGTAGGTCCTCCTATTTGATGGCATTCTTCCACATATTTTTGAAGTTCTTTCATCGCTTTTTTATCTCGCAGCTCGTCAATACTATCCACAAACACCACTACGCCCTCCCCTTCCAACACATGATCCATCAGAATGTAACTATCTCGCTTCATACAACCCAGTTTGTCACGTATAGCATCGTCTACTGTGGTTTTGATATCTCTTGCATTCAAATAAATCATAGTTGTCCAGCGTGGACATTCGCTTTTCAAAAATAGTTTACCATCCTTATCAAGGATCTGCTGAAGAAACCCGATGCTCCATTTGTGGACAACGTGTTTGGCAAAACTGGTTTTCCCGTCACCAGGGTCCGCGTACACCCTGATGACACGTGGAGCCGGCGAGCCATGGAAGGGCAGAAGGATGTTGCCAACATCAATTGGAACCCTGAGGACAAAGTTTCATAACTTAGACTCTACTGGTATCTCAATAGTCAGGTCTCCTATAACAAAGTATACTGTAATACATAGTCAAATGGCAGTAGTCTCTAAATATAGTGATGGGTTCATGGTTCATAGTCCATACTTTATATGCAGGGTATTAACTGTGTAATTATACACAAATCAACCTTAGCTTTGATTCAAAACCAAACATCTGGGTGTGGCTTTTGTGAGTGTATGCATACTGAAGTAATACTGTTCCCATAGAACCTCTGCATGCCTTGTCAGTTTGTCAATTTGGGGTGTGGCCTAAATGTGGGTTAGGCTTATACATGGGAATATATGCTATATACAATAATATATTTATTTCCTTCAGCAAATAAACCATGAATGTTATACTATTTTTATATTTGTGCATCATTATATCATTATGACTATACTTACAGGTTGCCGTCCTTCATGAGGGGCTGAACATTGATATAGCAGTTAGTGATGTCAAACAGGTCATCCCATGCATCACCTTCAAAGGCGTAAAGATGAGTGCGGACCAGTGATAATTGATTGGACTCACAGTGCCGACGAATAGCTGTAAGAGGGATAGACATCATTTATTGCTACTGCTGCTGGTTTGGCAAAAATGATTTTGAGAAAATACTGATTTACAAATAGATATTATTCATGGAAAATCATATACATATTTTAGATGAAAAGTCATGTTTTTTTTCTCAGCTACAAATTCCAAATTATCAGATTATTCTGATCAATATGATGTAAACTGATGAATTGGTTATCTATACATCAGTATAAACAGATGGAAATGTCATCATATACCTCGGAGTAATCTGAAGGTAAGGGGCTGTGGGGTTCCCTCTGGATCACAACAGGACACATCGGTCTGCATTTCTCTATCTCTCTTAGTCAGCACATTAGTTTGTACAGCTCTATCAGTGAAGTGCCTCGTACCAGGAGACAGGGGGTCCCCATAAGGTACACCTACTGTGTACACAGCAGGGTCCAGCCCTCCATGTGGTATCAGGTGTTCTTGTCCTGATAAGGCAATGGCCCTGACCAGCGCGTGGTAGCGCCATATCGGTCCACACTCTATGAAGTCTAACAGTTCTGACACAGCTTCAGGCTCAGACCTGTTTTCCTGCAATGAGAGAAAATGGGTGAAAATCTATATGCATTTATCATAGAAAGCAAGTATATCTAGTATTGTAACATTAGTTCCTAATTTATATAGTACTTGATTATATGTTTTTTCTGGTTTTGCTTTTGTATATATTTCTCCTATTTACTTTGTATTTTGATATTTCTCTCTATCGTAATTATCAAGAATGTATTCATTTTTTAAATCATAGAAAATTGTATGTTCGAAAAGTTATGTCTTAATCATAGAAAATATTTGATGTTGCAATTGATACGTAAATGTATGTGCTACTAGAATCTAAGGGAGTGTTCATATATTAATTACAGGGGGGGGGGTGGTGGGTTTGGTGGGGGAGTAAAAGTTTCCGACCCCTCATGAGGGGGAGCATAAGCCCCTTTTCAGCAAAAAAGCCCGCACGTTACTATAGTTCCAAGGGCAGAGGGCGAACATTTTTTGGAACCTTCCATGAGGGAAGCCACAAAACGTGGGGGCGTAAAAAATGTTCGCACCTCCGCCCGAAATCTCACCACCCCCCCTGTAATCAATAAATAAACACTCCCTAATTTCTCTGATACATAGTTTACATTTGATCTCACCTTGATATTAGACTCGTTGACCCTATTTAGCACAGTGAGTGCCCTGAGGTGTGGCCACAAACTGCTGAGGCGTAGATTCTTGTGGAGGTTCACGCGGACCGCTGTGAGCACCGACTCATAGTCACTCCCCAACACCATCTTACGTCCATCCAAGCTGTCTCTGTCCCATGGCGGGAGAGTAGCATGGTACGTGGCCGTTGTGTCTGCAATATCATATTAATGATATTATTTCATCAGTATGATAACCAGTATAGACTTATAATGACAGCTTTCTAGATAAATGAAGATATACATGTACCACTGGTGTGGAAGGTTCAAGATTGTAGAACCATTCGAGAACCATGTATTGCGCATCTCTGAAGTGTTTGATATCTTTCATGAACTGAAGATGATTATGAATTAACCATTCAAATATTGTGTATATGATGATTAATCACATTAAACCATGTTAACTAATTGCAGATACATTAAAATGCGAGATGTTTTGCTATCTCTTACCTGTCTTGGCTGTCCAGACAAAATGGCTACTGGGGGCGTCTCCCCGAGGACTAGTCTAAGACTCATAACCCAGCTCTGCTTGAATAAGAAAAGAAGTGTGTTTCAAGTTACCTTACTGGGGTCATCGTAAATTTTCCCAGAGGAAGAGTTCATATATCTATTCAGTATAGTATACTATTGACTGTGAGCTGTTGTGAGGCCATGCAATGACCTGTAAAAATCAGTTGATTGCTGGGTAGTTTATAAGGAAACACAGCTTAGCTCTTATGGGGATACTTAGTAGATCAATAATGTATCATGCTCTTTATGTTCAAGATGCATAAATACAGGGCTATGCAATCCTAAAAAGATTTAAAGAGGAAAATGTGTAGCCTTTGACCTGAAACACACACTTTATGGCCTTAATGTTATCAGGTTATATCTTTATTTGACTCCAGTGCATTGTTCAGCTATCCACCCTGGTAGTGGTGCATATTGATGTAGACCGTAGTTATCTAAGTAAGGGAGTCATCATTATTTAGCAACAGTGAGGGGGGGGAGATTGGTGGATTTTACCGTGAGCGACAATTTTCCAGACCCCATAGAGATATGTCAACATTTTTCTGCCCCCCCCCCTCAAGACACTCAATTTTTTTCTGCACCTCCACTTCAAACTATAGTAACGGACCGGCTTTTCTCTGAAAGGGGGTGAAATTTCCCCCACCTCCCACCCTAAAGAGGGATCAATATTGTTTTTGCCCAACCCCTCTGGAGGAGTCGACCCCCCCCCCCCCGGTGATAAATAATGACTACTAAGTTGGGGTCAAGGTGTTACGGTGATATATCTGATGAGGTCATCCATCCAGCAACTTGAGTCTTAGACTCTATTCATATGTCTATCATCCTGGTCAAGTGTTTATACCAAGCACCTTAGTCATAAATACTTGAGAAAGATAAATTGATCAATATCTTGTGAGTTGGGTCGGGGGCAGGGGGAGATCCCATCCACAACATTTTTTCACCTTTTTTTTCTTTTCTACTGCCTATATTGTTTTTAGTATGATGTTGTTGTTGAGAATTTTTATTGGCATAAACGATGATTGTACAGTGCTGGATCTTTTTGATTTTAATGCCAAGTCGCCTCATATAAAGGAGAGGGTCGGATAGTTATGCTTATAAGATCAGTCCAAATATTCTAATGCATACCATCTAAGTCAATTAAGCGCATTGAGTTCATGTCAGAGATCAGATGAAATGTTGTTTCTTAGGTCTTCTTCAGTGAAGACAGAAACTTAGAATTGTCAGTGATGTGTTGTGTCGTCGCGTCCAGACGGTCCAATCTGGGATCCCACGGTACAGCGGACTCTTTTCGTAGATTCCTTTCTTTGACCTCATCACTTTGAGTTGCAGCTTTGTGTTTCCATGTAGGACTCGTTGAGGTCGTATAATGTTGTCTTCTTGTTGAGCAGCTTTGTGCATGTAGCACAATAAGTGTCGTTTTTCACGCCACCTCCAGCTTGGGGATTTTCAGACGCCGGTGTAATGCATCCACATCTACCCCGCGTGGGTCACAGATGCGCAGTGCATCGTTCTGCAATGTCTGCAGTTTTCAAACCGCCCGTACAGGTCCGCCTTCAATGGTAAAACTACAGTACTCCATGATGATACGGATCATGTGAGTATCCACTATAACACCCAGGTAGTTAAACTCATGAACTACCTCAAGAGTCTGCCCACATAGTCGGAGGTTAACCCTGTCCGAGTCTGGCACAGAGTGTTGTGAGTAGCTCCAGAGAACCTGGGTTTTTTGTGCATTTACGGTGGGTTTATTGTCTTTGCACCACTGACCTACTCTGTCTAGGTCGTCCTGTAGTAATGCCTGCACCTTACCCACATCACGTCCTGATACAATGAGGGCCAATCATCGGCATACAGGTAGAATTTGGTATGTTAAATAGCGTCACATACATTGTTGATGTAGGCTATAAATAGTAGGGGACCACCGAGCCCTGCTGTACCCCTCTTGCCACTGGTTCACTTGACGATACTCAGTCGTTAGCCTTGGTTTGCTGTTTGCGATCAGTCAAATAGTCTATTAGCCAGGTTACAAACCCATCACCCTGGTTAAATGACCTCAGTTTCTTCAGAAGGATTAACCGGTCGACCGTGTCGAACGCCTTCCTCAGATCGAGGAAGACCACGGCCGACCGTTGACCTCGATTCTGGGCGTTGTATATTTCCATAAGGAGACCGTATACCGCATCACCTGTACTCCTACCTGGCATAAATCCAGACTGGTACTTTGAGATGATTTTCTCCCTGATCAGGTGATCCAGTAGCTTGTGGTGGACCATCTTCTCAGTCAGTTTGTTACAAGATACAGATGGTGCGCCAGTTGCTCACGTCTGTTGATGCTCCAGATTTCGGCAATGGGACCACAGTCCCCATATTCTATATGTCAGGTAACTTCCTGGCGTGTATTGTATGATAGATACATCAATCATTTTGACATTATTATTGTGGTCAGGGTAGACTAGGACTTCAGAGGGTCCCCGGTTTTGCCAATCTGGGAGTGGGAATAAAAGAGCTGGAGGTCAAAATGTCCCGAAAAATAGCCCTTTTCCACTCGAAAATCATGATGACCCATTCTATAACCACATTAATTAATGAAATAGATAGATATATGCGCATGTCTTAATTGTTCCACTTCTCCAATAAGGTAAGGTTTTCTTTAGGCCAAATGAAAAAAAAAAGGTGTGTTTCAGGTTACCCTACCCGGCAAAACAGGGCCGACCCTAGAAATCTTTATGCAATTTTGAAAAAATATTTATATTTTGGGTCATTTTGGCCTATTTAAGGGTCGATCTGGTAGTTTACGAGTCAAGGCGGTCGTCGGCGAGTCGGAATTGTAGTTCGTGAGTCGATTCCTGGGTACTTTTCAGGCTAAAGTTAAAAAAAAAAAATCCGACCTACCTACCCTAGATTTTCAGACCATGTAACCTGAAACACACCTTTTTTTTTTTGGCCTTAATACCAAATGCTGCATCGTCGCATATAGGTGCCGGGTTTTGAATAGGTGCCTGTTTTGAATAGAGACTGGGGGTGTAGGTGCCGGGCCTTGAATAGGTGCCGGGCTTACCATGAATGACTACAAAGGGGGTGTTTTAATGATATACCCTGTGGTGGTAGGAGGCCGTGTAGGGGGTGGAATTTACCATCTTTAAAGTTGGTTTAGCTATCAAATGCCTTATGAGCTCTCTTTTTCCTAGGGTAAGGGGGGGGGAGTGCATGCCCTAAAACAATAACTGTCAGGCTTTGAATAGCTGCCTGATTTGAATAGGAGCCGGGGGTACAGGGGAACCCAGATAAATAGCTGCCCGGGCACCTATGTGCGACGATACGGTGTGCATATATATATATATATATATATATATATATATATATATATATATATATATATATATATATATATATATATATATAGGGAGGAAGGTATGAGTCCTGTATGCCTCAATACACATGGGAACCTTTTTGGATGCACGCCTAACGCCCTAAATGATGCCCCCTGGCATCATCGGTTATTTTCATCACTGTAATATGTACACTAACTATATATGAATATCTTTGTATGCTTTGACAATTTGATTCGATTAAAAACTTCAGAGTTGCGCAAGATATGAAAAGTTAATAGGGTAGATTCACCGTGAGCCGGACACATACCTTGAGACGGACACCTCATTTTGTGGCTATTTATGCACTCTAAGCTCGTTATCTGTGAATAATGTTAAAGTTTAAGTGTTATTCTTTCCCAAAAACTAATACTAGAAGTTGTAGTGTACATGAATAACCTCAAATCTCACTGTCCGTCTCAGGGTATGTGTCCGACTCAGGGTGAATCTACCCTATGTCCGGTCAAGTTAATATAGATGGCAGTAAAATTCTCAATTTTTTTTTTTTTGTAACATGTAAATATTGGCCTGAAAAATCCTTGTTACAGGGTATATGCAATTGTAAGATCATGGGAGATATGCAGAGGGGTTGGGCATACTGGGGATGAGCTTTTTATGCAGTTGCCCAGGTAACACGGAGAGGTTATTTAAACATTAATCTAACGTCATTTAAAGAGTGGGATAACGTGTACTTTGCATCTAGCCTAACACCATTTCGTGGACTCAATTCAGTGTTGAGTTAATGTTGATTTGACATTGAACTATGGTTGAAACCAACCTTGAGTTAACACATAAATTCTAATGTAAAAGGGGTCAATGTACTACTATATACTATGATTTTTATTTCATTTAGTTTTCGCTTCATTTTCTTTCAATTTATTTCTTCTTTACAAAGAGCTATGCCTATGGGCATTTGCTTATCATAAAGGCCCAACACCCTGACACATTTCATGTGGGGTGCATTAATTTATAGACATATCTGGGGAATAGCTTTGATTTATCTCAAAAGCATTTCTCAATGCTGCACAGTGGGTGTTTAACATACCGCACATCTCAATAACGGCAATGTATTACTATTTGACCAACCTATTTTACATAGATAGATTCAAAGTCTAAACATTAATGTAAATGTTGATGAAATGTTATAATTTCATATCAAAATAAGTTCATTTTGGTCAGATGTGATCATGAAACACCATGTCCAGTACCATTATCAGCTCAACTGCCATCTAGCAGTCTAGTAAGATGCACTGGAACCACAGAAAAACGTTCAATCAACATTGAACCAGTTGGTTAGATCAACGTTGATTTGAGTCCACATTTTTAAGGTTGATCAATGTTGATTGAAGGTTAACTGAAAAACATTGGTTTACTAACTGTTTGGCAACGTTAAATTAACGTTTTCTAAATCACATTTTCCTGAAAACATTAGGTTAACGTTATAAGAATGTAGTTTCACAAATGTTGGTTCAATTGACCAAAAGGGAACGTTCATCAACGTTAATCAAACGTTTCTTGTTACCTGGGTGGTCTAGTCACTTGGCTTATATAATTAAAAAGCCTCTCTATCTAGGCAGTGTGAGAGTAGGACTCCACATTTCCGTGTATACCAACCGTACCATTCCCATGATTGTAATTGTATTGCAGAACATCAGATAGTGAAATAAAAAGTCTAATAAAGCCAAATAAGAGACTGGAAACGGGTCAATATCTGGGATACAAGTGTCCACGACACTAGATAAGGCCACACCAAGGGTATTGTATTTGTTAATGGATTTGTAGATGAAAAAGTGGAGCGAGCGACTTTTTTTTTCAACCCAGCCTCCAACAAAGGTTCTTTGTGTATCCTTAACATGAAAATTCATTGGGTGAAATTTTGAAGGAAAAAAAAGAAGATTCTCAATTTTCAAAAAAAAGTGAGGCAAGTGAAATCCATTGACAATTATATTTTCATAAAAAGAAAAAAAATCGGTATACGAAAATAAAGTGTGCGAAATCCATTGACCAACTTTTATTTTTGGTCTAGCCTAAGGTCAAGCCTATACTTCGATCTACTACAGATGCAAATCCTGTGTTAGCATGTTCTATACACAATATATGACATAAACACTTGAGACTTGTGTATTGATAAAGGGGTGGGTCAGGTCAATAACTGCGGGCACCTTATCAGTCATAAAGCTGATGGAATCTATAACATGATCGATAATCAACTAGATATGGGAGTATATCTTTCTGCGAGATTACTTTACCTATATAATATACTATAATTATGTGTGTTATGTATTGTAAACATATTATGTGCATATCACGAAGAACACGACAGCCAGCGTGAAACACTGACATATTTCTAGTAGTGTATCCAGTGTTTTCATTGTCCTACATACGTTGCATATATCTACATATTTCCTATTTTTGACATAATATGCTATAGAATGGTAGAGGTCAACGTTCTGAATTGTTTGTACATAGGAGCATGTTGTTAATGTCACACTAGAGATACCCCTGCATCTGTAACAGGAGGTCAATTATAGACTGACAGTAAATCAGAGCTTATTGCTGGACATTGTAAATTTCAGCAACACTCTCTGTTTAAAGGAGTGATAAACGGGGAGGGGGGGTTGTGGGTGGGGGGGGGGGGGGGGTCTCTCTGTTGTCCTCCAACGCAATACTGTCACAGTGACTGCCAGGTGATTGTTTCTCATATCATTCATTTATCTATTTATCTAAGTATTTACTGGACTTAAGACCTTTTGTACTGTCATGTACCACCCAGATTTTATTTTTGATTCCCTCATTTTATTTGTGCTACCAAACATTAAAGTTGTCGTAACAGTATTGATATATTTATGTATGTACATTTAATGATAATTATCGGTTGCATCTCCAATACAAATACTGGCTATAAAAATGACAAATAAGAGAATTCTATATAACAATCTGGGCACTCACTGGCGTTATATTGAAAAGCTTCATATGTAACAAAATTATTTTGTCAATAAGAATGTCACAACACATACAATAACACCATACCTAGCCTTACTCGATGCCCATGGCCCTTTTTTTAAGGCATTGATTATTCTGGAATCCACCTGGCTCCTGGAAGGATGTACTAGGCTGCTTTGGTAAATGATTTACCCCTCTGCGCGTAGGTAGAAAGGGGAATGTTCACAAAGGACATTACTGACTAGGCTGGAGGTAGTTTCCTTTTTTTTATGACATTATCACTTTGACCCAAGTCATATCTTTATTCAGACCAATTTGGTCGAAATAAAATAAGGTATGGCCCGGGTGACAATGCACAAGAGAGTGAGTATTGGAAGTATTGGAAGGGGTCGCATGAACGTTCCCCATGGAGTGGAATGATATCTACAGTGGCCCAGGAGGGTCAAAAAGTGAAATTCCATTTCACAAATGAAAATTGAAATGAAAATTCATTTTTTGAAAATTGAAATGAAAATTCACTTTACAATATGAGAATTCATTTTTCAAAATGAAAATTGAAATGAAAATTCACTTTTCAAAGTGAAAATTGAAATGGAAATTCACTTTCACATCTTAACTTCAATTTTACTATCACATTTGCAAGTGAGAAATCACTACTGTCAAGGCGTCAACTGTCAACACACAGTCAATTGTAGAGTTAAAGTGAACTTTCATCTCAGAAATGGGTGCTGTCAATCTGTCAACTGTCAAGAACAGATTGTGACAGGTATCCTTTAGGCTTTAACATTGATATGAAGCCCTACAAGGAGTGTAGTGTGGGGGCATTGGTGGGAATAATGGGGAATGGGTTAATATTTGTAAAAAAAGAGCTTATTTAGTAAAAAAAAAGTTCAAAAATGCAAGAAAGTGAAAAAAAATATAATTTTCCCAAAAAGGCCCAATTTGGCGAGAAAAAAGGTCAAAAATGGCAAAAAAAGTAAAATTTCCCCAAAAAGGCCGAATTTGGCGAGAAAATGGGTCAAAATGGAAAAAAGTGAAATTTCCCTAAAAAGGCCCAATTTGGCGAGAAAAAGGGTCAAAAACGGAAAAAAGTGAAATTGCTCCACAAACACCCAATTTGGCGAGAAAATGGGTCAAAAATGGAAAAAAGTGAAATTGCTCCACAAACACCCAATTTGGCGAGAAAATGGGTCAAAAATGGAAAAAAGTGAAATTGCTCCACAAACACCCAATTTGGCGAGAAAATGGGTCAAAAATGGAAAAAAGTGAAATTTCCCCAAAAAGGCCCAATTTGGCGAGAAAATGGGTCAAGAACAGAAAAAAATGAAATTTCCCCAAAAAGGCCTGATTTGGCGATAAAATGGGTTAAAAACGGAAAAAGTGAAATTGCTCCAAAAAGGCCCAATTTGGCAAGAAAATGGGTCAAAAATGGAAGAAAAGTGTAATTTGTCCAAAAAGGCCCAATTTGGCGAGAAAATGGGTCAAAAATGGGAAAAGTGAAATTGCTCCAAAAATGCCCAATTTGGCGAGTAAATGGGTCAAAAACGGAAAGCAGGGAAATTTCACTTTTTTCATTTTTGACCCATTTTCTCCCCAAATTGGGTATTTTTGGAGCAATTTCACTTTTTTCAATTTTGACCCATTTTCTCGCCAAATTGGGCCTTTTTGGGGAAATCTCACTCTTTTCTGTTTTTGACCTTTTTCGTGCCATATTGGGCCTTTTTGGGGAAATTTCACTTTTTTCCATTTTTGACCCATTTTCTCGCCAAATTGGGTGTTTGTGGAGCAATTTCACTTTTTTTCATTTTTGACCCATTTTCTCGCCAAATTGGGCGTTCGTGGAGCAGTTTCACTTTTTCCATTTTTGAACCATTTTCTCCCCAAATTGGGCCTTTTAGGGAAATTTCACTTTTTTCTGTTTTTGACCTTTTTTCGTGCCATATTGGGCCTTTTTGGGGAAATTTCACTTTTTTCCATTTTTGACCCATTTTCTCGCCAAATTGGGTGTTTGTGGAGCAATTTCACTTTTTTCCATTTTTGACCCATTTTCTCGCCAAATTGGATGTTTGTGGAGCAATTTCCTTTTTTTCCGTTTTTGACCCTTTTTCTTGCCAAATTGGGCCTTTTTAGGGAAATTTCACTTTTTTCCATTTTTGACCCATTTTCTAGCCAAATTGGGCGTTCCTGGGGCAATTTCATTTTTTTCCATTTTTGACCATTTTCTCCCCAGATTGGGCCTTTTTGGGAAATTTCACTTTTTTCTGTTTTTGACCTTATTTCTCGCCAAATTGGGCCTTTTTAGGGAAATTTCACTTTTTTCCATTTTTGACCCATTTTCTAGCCAAATTGGGCGTTCCTGGGTCAATTTCACTTTTTTCCATTTTTGACCATTTTCTCCCCAAATTGGGCCTTTTTGGGAAATTTCACTTTTTTCAGTTTTTGACCTTATTTCTCGCCAAATTGGGCCTTTTTGGACAAATTTCACTTTTTTCCATTTTTGACCCATTTTCTCACCAAATTCGGCCTTTTTGGGGAAATTTCACTTTTTTTCGTTTTTGACCTTTTTTCTCGCCAAATTGGGCCTTTTTGGGCAAATTTTAATTTTTTTCACTTTTTTGCATTTTTGAAAATATAAACATTAACCAATTCCCCTATATTCCCACCAATGCCCCCACACTACACTCCTTGTATGGCTTCATATCAATGTTAAAGCCTAGAGGATACCTGTCACAATCTGTTCTTGACAGTTGACAGATTGACAGCACCCATTTCTGAAATGAAAAATTCACTTCAACTCTACAATTGACTGTGTGTTGACAGTTGACACCTTGACAGTAGTGATTCTCACTTGCAAATGTGATAGTAAAATTGAAGTTAAGATGTGAAGGTGAATTTCCATTTCAATTTTCACTTTGAAAAGTGAATTTTCATTTCAATTTTCATTTTGAAAAATGAATTCTCATATTGTAAAGTGAATTTTCATTTCAATTTTCAAAAAATGAATTTTCATTTCAATTTTCATTTGTGAAATGGAATTTCACTTTTTGACCCTCCTGGGCCACTGTAGATATCTATGATAGTACAGTTAAACATGGTATCAGATCAGGCCATCCGGTACTTGAATCTTAAAACCGATTACAAGAACTGCAGTGCTCTATTTTTTGTAGTCAAGTGTTGTTTCACCTTCAGCGCACACACTTGGGTGAAGCACACCCATTTGGTAACGGTCTAGATGGTGGGGTGGGGGTGGGGGGGGGGTGTTAACTCTAACTTCACGCTTTATCATTATACAACCTCTAACTAATTCAATTGTGTCCAGCCAAATCCCGCTCCTACTATCTGCTTATAACAGGTGTCAGGATGATATGGTTGGTATGATGGGCCCAGTCTAGAGCATTTAATTGTTATTAGGCTGTTAGTCAGAAATCATGCAAATACTTTGTATATAAATGATTCATCTTGACTACGGATTTCAGAAAAAGAATTATCTAATATCCATATCATCATTGCGGGACATAATGTCCCTTCTTGTGTATTAATGAGTAATGCCTACTTAAAAATGACATGACAAAGACCAAGTGGTAAAACAATATGTGACATGTGCTGGGAAATGAGACCTCAATGCACCCTGCACTAAGGTCCCTTTTCACAGATCATGCCTCATTATTTATACAGGGGCAGTCCACTATATTATGGTGTATCTATAGGTGATGTGCAATGATCAAAATACATGCATGGCTTGTTCATGAATATGAACGATTTAAAAAAAAAATTCATTTCGAGGTGATGGGGTAGGTTTAAGGAGGGATACTTCTGATCCACAACATGCTTACAGTTACATGCTTACAGTCCCATTGCAATTATAATGTTTATTGTAACTAATATCCCCACTATCCATATACAAACCAATTATATAGTCTAATCAATAGGCATGTGATTTACATCACAGGAGACTCAGGGTGTCAGGCTTCTTTATGTCTTTACCCAATCCCCAATCACAAAATGGATGACAATTATGACTTGACCGCACCCGTACTATTACATGTATATTCCAGGGTGATGCACCGAATTCAATCAATTTTCAATGAAGTATGTAAAGTGAGTCTGAAAAATGAGCCTGATAATCAACCCTAATCGAGCCTGATGATCAAGCCTGATGACCAAGCCCCCTAACCCCCCCCCCGACATTGGATCAACTACTCAGATACATGATACTCCCACTGGTGACCCAGGGCAGTTTGATACATATCATATGGATCATTTGGAACATATGGATCATGATGGACCATGATGATGGACTATGATGGCAGTTCCCATGATGACCATGATGACAGTGGACCAGGATAACGGTGGACAATGATGACAATGAACCATGATGGTGGTGAATCATGATGACCATAATGGCAGTGGAACATGATGGCGGTTAATATTTGATGGTGGCCATGGACCATTATGACCATGAACCATGATGACCATGAATCATGATGGCAGTAAACCATAACTGTGAACCATAATGACCATGATGATGGCAGTGGACCATGATGGCAGTGGACCATGATGGCAGTGAACCATGATGGCAGTGAACCATGATGGCAGTGAACCAAAATGACCGAGAACCATGATAATCATAAGCCATGATGGCCATGAACCATGATAATCATGAGCCATGATGGCCATGAACCATGATGGCCGTGAACCATGATGGCCCTGAACCATGATGACCGAGAACCATAATAATCATAAGCCATGATGGCCATGAGCCATGATAATCATGAGCCATGATGGCAATGAACCATGATGGCCGTGAACCATGAGGGCCGTGAACCATGAACCATGATGGCCATGAACCATGATGGCCGTGAACAATGATGACCGTGAACCATGATGGCCATGAACCATGATGGCCATAAACCATGATGGCCGTGAACCATGATGACCATGAACCATGATGGCCATGAACCATGATTGCCATGATGACCGTGAACCATGATGGCTGTGAACCATGATGGCCGCGAACCATGATGGCTGTGAACCATGATGGCCATGAACCATGATGACCGTGAACCATGATGGCTGCGAACCATGATGACCATGAATCATGATGGCCATGAATCATGATGGCCATGAACCATGATGGCCATGAACCATGATAACTGTGAACCATGATAACTGAACCATGATGACCGTGAACCATGATGACAGTGTACCATGATGACCCTGAACCATGATGACAATGAACCATGATGGTGACAGACCATGATGATCATCCCAAGTGGCAACATGGTCAACATCCCCCCCACCTCCCAACAACATGTGAACCATGATGACCATGGACTATGATGGCTGTGAACCATGATGGCCGTGAACCATGATGGCCGTGAACCATGATGGCCCTGAACCATGATGGCCATGAACCATGATGGCCGTGAACCATGAACCATGATGACCGTAAACCATGATGCCGCGAACCATGATAACCATGAACCATGATAACTGTGAACCTGGATGACTGTGAACCATGATGACCGTGAACCATGATGACAATGAACCATGAACCATGATGACAATGAACCATGATGGTGACAGACCATGATGATCATCCCAAGTGGCAACATGATCCACATCCCCCCACCTCCCAACAACATGTGAACCATGATGGCAGTGAACCATGATGGCTGTGAACCATGATGGCCATGAACCATGATGGCCATGAAGAATGAACCATGATGACCGTAAACCATGATGACCGCGAACCATGATGGCCATGAACCATGATGGCCGTGAACCATGAACCATGATGACCGTAAACCATGATGGCCGCGAACCATGATGGCCACGAACCATGGTGGCCATGAACCATGATGGCTGTGAACCATGATGGCCATGAACCATGATGGCCGTGAACCATTAACCATGATGACCGTAAACCATGATGGCCGCGAACCATGATGGTGACAGACCATGATGATCATCCCAAGTGGCAACATGGTCAACATCCCCCCTACCTCCCAACAACATTTGGCAACGTCCCAAGTGGCAACATGGGCAACATCTCCCTCATGATCATAGGTCATTTCCCAAACGCCCGAGCATTTTTTTTTACAAACATTTATCTTATATCTGAGTTTATACAGTTCCAGTACACCGAAATATTAATCGCATGTGTGCTGTAGGTGCACTCCTGTATAATAGCATCAATATCCCAGTATTCCAGAATCAGAAATTATATTACAAATAAACTCAGAATAGAAAGGTTCCCCTCCTCCCACGCAAATTAGATGTGTGGAGGATCTTCTCGGGGAACCCTTTCCTTCACAGGAAAATACATTGACATTTATAAAATATATCTTGGTCCTGTTTAGACCAAGCCACTCTTAACCTAGTTTCAGGTTGACTCCTTAGTCAATCACATGTACATAGACTAGTTATAACCAAAGACTTAATTAACAATTATAGGTACCTCTCCCTCCAACCATAATTTTCTATCATTTTTAAAACTAGTGTGGGTTGGTAGGAGGCGTACAGGTGCCGGGAGTGCATTCCACAACATGGTTCAATAATGCTCAACTGACTTGTAATAAACATCAGTATGTGGTGTATGTCTGAAAAGGATAGGTCCTACATGTGCGCGTGTGGGGAGATTTCTATTTACCGTATATTCAGGACTTTGTGCTCTCTTATACATGAAATTTTCCAGATGTACTTTTCTTCTATGGATTAACAATGGGAATTTAGAATTTGCATGTACCACATTGGTATCTGTAAGGTGGTCAACCTTTAAACATATCTTATGACACCTATTTTGTGCAAACTGCAGGTCATCAAGAATATATTTGGCTGCGGAGCAAAAAAGTTGATCTCTATAATCGAAGTATGGCAAGATTTTGGATTTGTAAATTTTGAATGCTATACCTTTGGTCATTGATGTTCTAAGATTTGCCACTATAGATGTCTTGTGGTTTATGGATTTGAGCTGTTGTTTGACATGTAGATCATATTTCAGATGAGAATCTAACAGTACACCTAGATATTTGTATGACTGGACCACCATGAGCTTTGTATCATGTAAAAACAGATTTATGTCCATAGCATTTAACTTCCTTTTTGAGCTGTAAAGGCCATTACCTTTGTTTTCCCTGTATTTACGGTTAACTTATTTTGGAGGCACCATAAACCAAACAGGTCAAGACTGAATTGCAGTTTCTTATGAATATTTTCTATATTAACATCAGAGTCAAAAATGACAGTATCATCGGGATGGAGTTTTATACTGGAATTTTTTACACATTTTGGCAGGTCGTTCACATAAAGTAAGAACAGCAATGGCCCTAATATTGAGCCCTGTGGGACACCGCAGACCACTCCAAGGGGATCCGACAGAGTATGATTTACCTTGGTTTTTTGTATCCTTTGGCCTAAATAGCTATTCAACCATTTTAAATTATTATTTCTTATGCCATAATTTTCTAGCTTGTCAGATAGGATGGAGTGGTCCACGGTGTCAAAGGCCTTACTTAAATCTATAAACACTGCCACAGTGGGCTTGGCTACGTTCAGGTCACGGGATATACAGTCTGTGAAATCAGCTAAGGTTGCTATTGTTGACTTCCCTGCTCTGAATCCACCTTGATGAGGAGACAATATATTGAATCTAGTGAGGAAATTCATAATGTGTTTATGTACAAGTTTTTCTATGAGCTTACAGGGGATTGGTGTCAACGCTATGGGTCTATAATTTCCAACATGTTTAGGGTTACCAGATTTATACACAGGTACTATGGTAGCAATCTTCCATTTATTTGGCACAGTGTTGGTTTCAAAAGAACATTTAAACATATCTGTGACCTTATCCACCATATGTGTGAAGCCATCTTTAATAACCATATTTGACATGTTATCAATTGCTGATGATTTCCTAGTATTGATTTGCTTAATCACAGTCTTAACTTCATTAACAGTGCATCCAAAATCGAGCAGAGTTTCGTGTATTCTCTCATCATATGGCTTCCATACATCATGCATATCTCTTGAGAGATTGGGCCCTATATTTGTAAAGAATGTATTAATATGTGTGGCCACATTTGACTCCTCAACAGGGATATTACTTTCAGTGTCCACAAGTTCCACTATTGAGTGCTTGGGTGAATCCGGAATTAATTTTTGGATTTTCCGCCAGAATTCAGTAGCATTACCCTCACTGGCTTTTAGTTCATCTCTAATACATTTCCTTTTTACAGACCTTGCATATTTGTTACCCTCGGGCTTGGCTTTTTCTGCCCTAGCTCTATCCACATCCAGGCCAGTACGTCTAGCTTTGGCTAGAAGATTATTTTTGTCTCGCAGTACATTAATCATGTGATCGGTGACCCACTCTTCTCTATCTTCTGGGATATTAAATGTCTTAATTGGGCACATCTTGTCAAGGGAGGTCTCAATAACATTATGTAAAATATCCCATTTCAATGAGGGATCCCTCGAGTTATCAAAAGTGGTCCAATCATGTAAATTTAAATCACCAGCGAGACAAGCTTGATCATATTTCTTACACGAGCGACCGACATGCTTAATCTTGGGTTTCTTCTCAACATTCTTTTTCCTTACCATGTATATTGCATAATGATCAGTTATATTCAGATTTAACAAACCAGACTTGTTTACATACTTGGCGTTTGTACAAATGACATCTATTATGGATTTGGCTTTTCCAACACAGCGGGTAAATTCTTTAATTAAAATTCTAAGACCAAAATCCTTCATCAATTTCTTGAAATCTTTAACCCGTTTATCTCTTACCAGGGCTAGGTTTATGTTAATATCACCCGTCAAAATAATTTCTACCTTATTTCTCTCAGGTATGGCTCCAAGCATCTCTTTCAGTAGACGGATAAATTCTACTTTACAACTTTTAGGGGGTCTGTAAACATTGACCAATACTAGCCGCTTATTGTTTGGTCTTTCAACCCTAATACATTGGATTTCTATAAATTTACAGCTTTTGTTTAAATGGCTTAAATCGTAAACATCATGGTAGATACACTCTCTAATGTAGGTACATATTCCACCTCCAGTTTTGGGGTTACCATTTTCATCAATTTCTTGGTCATGGTCAACCCATGCTCTGTCTACACGGTGTAATGTGAAACCAGGAAACGCGTATGACAATGAGTTATGGTTGTCTTTAAACCATGATTCTGTAAAACACATGATATCAAACGGATTGTTGAACAGGTCAATTTGAAGTTGGGCATAACTTGCATTTAAACTCCTTGCGTTCATTTGTAGGACCTGTAAGCCTCTTTCACCCACCAATGATTGTACACTAGCCATATTGTAGGTTGGGGTTTATAACAAGGATCGAGGGGGTACCTTTTTGACATAATTGTATGGTAATATTTGACAAAGTTATAAAATAAACAAAGAGTAGCATTGGTCTCTTCGGACCGTTACATATTATGTTTCCCAGATCTCTTCTGCTAGATCTCGGCTTATGAGCCATCTAGTAGAGAGGGAAGATGTATTCCTTTGAGTAGAGAGCGGTGAACGGCTTTCTGCTCATATCCCTAGTCGGACTTTCCTTAATATATAGTACAATTTGGCTCTAAAGAGCCAGTGTATCAGATATTGATATGGTATCACATAATCTATTTTAGGGATTTGTACCCAACAATAACAGAAGTCGGCATTGCCATTAAATAATAAAAAGAAAGTGTAAATGTAAACAAACAACTGTGTTGGTGACCATGTTCGGTCTATTAACTGTCTATAACGTGTAGTTATAATATACCTTAAATATACGTCAGTTTAGCTTTTACCAACTCATATATTATAAAATTAAATACAATATGCCAAAATTTAGTCGAGATACTGTAGGATATCAAAATAGGTCATTTTAAACATGTAGTGTATAGCTAAACATGAGAACCAAGTACCGGTAGGCAGTCAGTGTGGCGATAACTTTTAAATACTTAAGATTGCGCTTTCATATATTATAAAATTAAATACAATATGCCAAAATTTAGTCGAGATACTGTAGGATATCAAAATAGGTCATTTTAAACATGTAGTGTATAGAGCATAGGTGATACTAATGTCTAAGTATGGTCCATGTCAGAGTATGGTCCATACCAACGTCCGAGTATGGTCCATACTAACGTCCAAATATGGTCCAACGTTTGAGTATAAGCCATACTAAAGTCCGAGCACATGTCATGCTAACATCCAAGTATAAGCCATACTCGGACGTTAGTATTGGTCTATATTCAAACGTTAGTATAGTGCATGCTCGGACTTTAGTATGGTGTATGCTTGGACGTTAAAATGCCTATACTCTTCAGAGTGTACTGCTATGCAGTTGTATTCATTCAATATCAAACAGAAAGCAAAATCAGGCTGGTTGAAGTTGGAGAACAAACCCACTTCATTCCGGCAGAAACTTTCTCCCTAAGAACCAGGGTGCCCTGGGTCAACGAGCAATGACAGTGCACACACGGATTGTCTAGTCTAAAACACTTTCTTGTGCACTAAGCCTATAGCAAGACAAGCACACATTGGTATATAGAACTTTTATTGAATTCAAAACATAGTACTGCGCAGGGTTGTCTAGAATGGTGCACACGGCTTCAGCATAGGATTCAATGGGAGGACATGTTCCGTGGTTTGTTGATTCAAGAAAATGCAAAATTTTTGAGCACTTTTTATTCATGGAAAAAATGCACAATTGTGTGCGCACTCAATTGGATGAGATGGATTAGATCTTAAAGCAACAGTGGAACCAAAAATTATATCATTGAAATGGATACTTTCTGATATATGATAGATTGAACTTGAAATTGGGAAAATCTCTTAACCAACGTTTTAGGTCATCTACCTAGACTCAGGGGTACACCCTGAGTCAATTAAGGCATTAACAGTTTCCTAAATGGTGCCATTATCTACTGTACAAAGAATAAGACACAACAGTCTGACTTACCTCCCCTTTTATCCCACAACATGTGATAAATATGATTCACTGGTCATTAGGTACCCTACACCAGGATAATCCAAAAGGATTAAGAAAAAAAAAATGTGTAGGGTCGGGCCAAATTGATTGTAGTTGGCTAGTAAAGTGGCTCTACTTGCTACATTGCCTAATATTTGGGAATAACATAGTTATTAATTAATAAACTGAATCCTTGTGAAACATGTACACTTATAAATAGTCCCTTCCCCTATGTAACTCAAGAACACGATAGACCTTATTAAACACAATTTTAATGAGATAATATTATAAGTACCATACAGATGTATACAAGATTAGAATACTCTAATGGTCCGACTGTCATGCAGTCTAAATGCATGAAATATCAATCAATCAATTGATTAATCAATAGTTGCTTCATGCCACACATTATGAGTGCCACTGAACTAGTGGCTATATATTATAGACCATAGATACATGTACATCTAAACATTTCACTCTACCCATCGTTCTTTATTATGTACACATCTTTAGACGACTTCAATATCCATGGACATCCATGTATGTACAATTTAGATATATGACATGGTATTTGGCTTGGCTCACTTAACCCAGGTGACTGAGTTCAAAATGTGCTCCTGCACCGAAGAAGCGATGTGTGTAAATTACAAGTAGAACTAAATGGTCACTTTAATCTGTGCAAATTCTGCAGTAGATTTACCATTTCTGTTGAAAAAATGTAACTATGTGTAATTTTAACAGTAATCCATATTGCACCATATACAATAGAACATTAATTTGGTGTGTCACTTGGGTGTGATTTGGTGTATATCGCTATGGTCCAACAGGAAATAGTTGAAATGGAATAACTCCTCTTTGAGGTAAACGTCCAATACACTTTTCAATACTTCAATAGTTAACCGTCTTATATGATCTAGTGTGAGATAACCTCACACTGTGAGTTACTCAGGTGAAGGTGTACCCCTCTCCAGCCTCTGTCAACCACACGGGGGTTACCAACCAGACTTTGCCTCCATCAGGCCTGTCCCATCGTGGTCCTGTACCCCATGTACCAGAGTCTGTCAGCCAGAAGGATGCCCGCTTGTTGTGTGCATTCTGCCTGACCGCAGGAGGAGGTGTCCACCCATGTGGTACTGTAACACGGGGAGAGTCCAGGGTTAGTGTGTGCCACATAGACCTGGGCATCACCCAGTCAACCACGTCCTGCCACCTCACTGTGCCCTGATACACAGTGAATGAGTCATTGTTGGTCAAAGCAGCGACTGAGAGAGATGAGAGGAGGCCCTTCAGTGGAGTTACCTGATGTAACGCAATGAATCTCCATGTTTTCCCCACATCCCACAGCTTGTCCCACTTGTGCTGAGACCAGCAGTCGTCATCAGTCTCCCCCCACAGGTCACGGTACTGGTTTAGGTGTAGGTGTAGGTAACCTGTCCTCCTGCTGGTGCTGGGTGTGTACTGCTGCATTGCCTGTACAGCGTCAGCAGGACACCAGCTGTACACTGTACGGGTGGGTATGAAGGATTCATCCCACCTAACCTCAGCCAACCTGGTGCCACTGACAGGATACACACTGAATGGGGAGGGATATAGAAATACACAATTATAGAAATGTTACAAGCAGACATTAACACGAAGGTAGTTCACATGCTTATCATTGTAACCTGGTATTGTATATGTCTTTTGGTTATGAATGCAGATAGGTCCCAAAGTTGATCAAAACTTCTTAGGAAGACCGTGCTGTCATTGTAAATGGAGGCAGATTGCAATGCAACCTCACATTTTACAGAAAAGTCTTGAAAGCACCTTGCTTAGACTCAGCGGTCAACATGTTTCACTGACTTTCCCTCAGGAGTTGACCAATCAAACCCTGTACACCAATTCCTGTGCACAGCCTGACAGGAAATAACAATCTAAATATAGCAGCTGCACCAGCCCCATTTGCAGCCCTTGTGGCGGAAAAGGGTACTGATTGAGTGAGTCTAATCATCCATGTGAGGGAAAAACGAATTTTTAGGTGGATGTAGGTAAAACAAGAGAAGTGGCTCGACCAAGGATTGAACTCACAAACTGCGGTGTTGGAGACAGCCCCTGAACCGTTGGGCCACAGAGCGGGTGTTACAAATGGTCATATTGGGATATAAGCTACCTCTGCCATGTCTGTATTAAATGAGCTACAGCCTTGTTGCTAAAGATCCCTAATGAGAGGTGGCTAGACCAAGGATTGATCCCACTACCTCTTGTGTACATATTACAGGGAAAAGTGCTGTAGATCTACAAGTCACTACCGTAACCTGCATCTACAGTAACAGAATTGTACATGTACAGTAAAATTCTTTACAGATAAAGTCCTGCACATTTACAGCAAATTTTGCTGTTCTCGAACAACAACTTCTTACAGTGGCAGGAGTGTGCTCTGCTGCTGATATCTCCTGCAGGTGTGTGATATCAGATAAGGTCATCCCTACTTGAAATTTAAACTCTATTCAGATGTCAATCTCCGCTGTTCACCTTAGTCATAAACACTTGAGACGTGTAGGCTGATAAAGGGTACACTGTTAAAAATAACTGTTGATTATATGGTGAGCCACCGTTAAATTTAACGGTGCATCACTGTTACCAGATATTACGGTGAGGCAGCTGACCCAATTGCTTTTCCAATGAACCTCCGTAAATCATTACGGTGAAGCACTGTTATTTCTTTTACACTGAAATTCTGTAGTATAGGAAGTTCAATATTTTCCAACTAGGTGGCAGCCTAGTTTTAGAGGAGATTTCTCTGAAGCTTCAACAATGGAAAGTGGACTAAATCTGTTAGAAATCAAAGAGTTCTCCATTACCTTTTTCAATACAGCATCAATATTCTAGTCTAAACCTAAGCTTGATCAAATATTCATAATGAATAGATAATTAAGCTTTGTGGGACACTGGCAATTAGTTTGAATACCATAGACACCTATTGTGTGGCAATGAGAAACATATATATATATATATATGGCTATCACTATATTTGTTGTGTTATAACAATCTTAGCATACATCTGCTTATAGATTGTAATGATAATGTGATAAGAGACATGTATCTATGCCTCTTGGTGGTTAATTCATGATAATTATGAATTCCAGTCACAAAGATGTCTTTATGAATTGGACACACAGCCAAATCAGACATGGAGAATAATTGTAGTGAATTGAAAGCATATTTGTGACAGCAGAATAATGTGTCTATGCAAATCACTATATAAAAGAAACAATCCTTAAAAGTTTGAGCCACTACAATAGCTAATTAATCATCCTCAGTCATTGTTTAGAAAAAACGGTGAAAGCCTGTATATAATTACGGTGACTTCCAATAAGCGATGACCCTAAAATAAACTGTGAAATCTTGGCATCCATCGTTGCCAGTGAATCACTGATTTTTCTATGGGGGATTTTTAACAGTGTAGCTTTGGTTAACTTTAACCTGTAGCCAGGGTCTATATTGACTGTGGAAGTGATTGAAGCTATAGATAAAAGAGTGTGGATAGCAATGTGGTGTCTACTTTAAATGGGGGTCTGGATTGGGGCAGGGGTTCCCAATGTTGCATGTCAAATTTTAGAAATGGCCATGCACCTAAAGGACTATTCAAGTATGCTGTCATCGATATGAAATATAGCATATATAGGGAATGATGACATGCCCATGCTGTTCCTAGACTAAATTATGACGAAGGGGGTTGGGGGTCTTGGACAATGCCTGAAAAGCGATGAGCAGTGTTTTCTAGATGGGGCCCAAACCTGGTCAACCTGAAATGACTGGAACTTATTAGCCCACAGCGATTTTATCAGTTTATAAAACCGTTTAAAACAATTTTGATAGTAAAGGCTTTATTGGGTCACAGGAATTAATTTGTTTGGTTGTTTTTAGCCCTACCTGAGTGTACAGTCAACGTCAACCCTTCTGGTACGACCACCTCACCATTACCTCTAAATTTAGAAAGTCCCTATCATTTCCTTTAATACATAAACCTGGGTACGGTGGACGTGGCGTGTAAAGTGTCCCAACACTACATTCCTAATGACCAAAAAGTAAGTTCAAATTAATACATAAACCTACCATTAATGTGCCCACTCCACCCTCTGACTATTAATATCCCAATTCCAACATATGTTTTTCTCCCTGTGATAGGACCATACTGTCCAATTTAGATCGAAGAGTACATCCAATAGTATAGCAAAAACGCTATTGACAGTTCGAACTGTCAATAGTGGAAAATATTTCTCTTATTGACAGTTCACACTGTCAGCAGTGGAAATTATTCCTGTTATTGACAGTTCCTCACGTGAACTGTCAATAGTGGAATATTTCTGTCTTATTGACACTTCCCATTGACATTGGAGTCAAAAGGTGTTTATTTTTTGGCAAAAGTGTTTTTTTCACCAAAATCTGTTTTGCCCCCCAAAATCGGTTTCGGACCCAAAATCGGTTTGGAACCCGAAAACGGTTTTAGACCCAAAATCGGTCTTGTAGCCAAAATCGGTTCTGTCCCCAAATTGGTCAAAATCGGTTTTGTCCGAAAAATTGGTCAAAATCAGTTTTGTATCCAAAATCGGTCAAAATCGGTATTGTCTACAAAATTGGTCAAAATCGACTTTTCCACCAAAATCGACTTTTCCACCAAAATCGACTTTTCCACCAAAATCGACTTTTCCACCAAAATCGACTTTTCCACCAAAATCGACTTTTCCACCAAAATCGATCTCAGGGTTTTGACAAATAAGGAACTGTCAATAAGAGAGGAAATTCCCACTATTGACAGTTCAGTGAAGAACTGTCAGTAACGCTATAATTTACCACTATTGACAGTTTGAACTGTCAATAAGAGAAAGATATCCCACTATTGACAGTGTGAACTGTCAATAAGAGGAAAGTTTTCCACTATTGACAGTTTGAACTGTCAATAGCTGGCCCAAGGTGGGCCGGCTATTGACAGTGCAAACTGTCAATAGTAGAAATCAATCTTCTTATTGACAGTTTGAACTGTCAATAACAGAATAGAATTCGCTTATTGACAGTTCAAACTGTCAATACCAGGATATAATTCCCTTATTGACAGTTCACACTGTCAATAGTGGGATATTATTCTCTTATTGACAGTTCCTTTTTGGAAGTGTCAATAAGAGAATCTTTTTTCCCTTATTGACAGTTCAAACTGTCAATAAGGGAATTATATCCTGGTATTGACAGTTTGAACTGTCAATAAGGGAATTTTGTTCTGTTATTGACAGTTCGAACTGTCAATAGTCACGGCCATAGTATAGAGGCCCCTGATGGAGAGATCCTATGTCCCATATCAATTTTAAGAAATGGCCATATCGTCATACTGACTTTTCCTACTATCCCATGTTAAAGGCACAAATCTCGGTACCCCTCCAGCGACAGTCCGAGTGGAGTCAGGGCAGGTACTCAGCCCTTTAAATAGGTCCGGTGGGGGTTTAAGCCCCAAAATCGTCCATGTCGCTGTTTTGAGGTAAAATCTTATCTGGTAAGTCACTGACCGGTCATGGTAAATAATGTATATCCTATACATGTATATAGACATCTCTGACATGGGGTGCGCAAGGGGGTACTATGATCCTAGGCCCTGAGGAACTTTGGCCCCTGAGTGTCGGCCCCCATTAAGTTTGGCACCCTGATGATAAGCCCTGCAGAATTTCACCCCACTGATGATAAGCACCCTGACTTTTGGCCCGCAGGTGTTTAGGCCATTTTTAAGGACTTTAGGACTGGATATACCATACAAAAGACCAAGCGCCTAACAATTTAATGGATAAGACAGGTCATAGTAACATCCGAGCACACAACATCCAAGCAGGGTATGAAACCATACTGTTTAGGTATACCGTATCCAGAATGTGTATGGTGTGGGGGAAGCTAGGGATTGTCGACAGAATAGGCCCCTGGGCCATACATGTCTACAGGCCCATTCAATGAGAATAGATACAGCAGAGTGTCAGAGTCATAGAAGGGGTCAGATGCGGGTGGTTTATAAAAGTTCCCCAGGGGATATTATCTACCGTAAATTCTTGTGTATTCATAAGCCTAACTCTCGTATGAGCTACCCTGGGGGGAATCCTTTAAGCTGCAAAGGGGGTCTGATAATGGCAAGTTTAGTGCTGTAGTATACGGGTCGGATCGAAAAAAGATGCTGATCTGGGTTTTGGGGGGTTTTCTGCTTTGCAAGAGCCACAGAATAAAAATACAAACACCAGTATGGTCTTTGTTGGTTTTTCATAAGAGGGCATACCCTAGGCCTTCGGAAAAAATTAAAATTTTGCATATACGATGATTTTTTTGTTGATTTATGAGCCTCCAAAGTTGAAAAATGGCTAAAATCCATGTTTTTCAGCTAATTATCCATGTTTAACAAGGCCCTCATGTCAACTGACACAACAAAAACTCTCTCTAAACAGCATTTTCTAATAGCTATATATGTTATGTGAACAAATCAGCTCAATACACTTTCATATCCCACGCAAATTTCTCAACAGTGACCTTCAAGTGTAGCAACTACATGTTTCGGAGGCGTCTGTGACATTAATAAAAGGGCCTTTATCTTTATTAATAGTATTAACTAAATATCCTTACTACCGGCAATCTAGAGCCTCCCTATGGGTGTGCTCATGAAATTTATTTTTTTTTAGCCACGCCTGCTTTTTCTCTCCCTTACTGGCAATATAGTGTATTGGAACTCGAGTTATTGTCACAGACGCCTCCAAGCATTATAGCCTTTCCAGCGTTTAATTATGATTTTATATATATTTCTTGTACCCTGTGTACTCTATTGGGTTGTATTTGAGGATCGTCTACTGCAATTGATTCGATATGTAGTGAACGGGCACCGCGGGAGGGGTATTTATACTTTGCGGCGGCGTCTGTGACAATAACCCAAAATTTAGCGCGGGAACGCTGTTGGCGTTCCTATTACCCGCCGGAAGCGTCGAACATCCGGGTACCGTTTCGGCGAGCATAGCAGCGTCAGGTCTTGATGGAGCGACTCCACATTCCGCCAGATCAGCGTTCTTTTTCAGCTAAAAGCTAAGCAAAGGTAAGTAATCATACCAAAAATGTGTTATATTTTGATTCATTATGCCCCCAGGCCCACGCTGATACATTTATTTTTGTTTCGAACGGGGTATTTTAGGTAGACTTGATCGTTTACTTTCGTTCGAGTGCTCGCGTATTAATGTCACAGTCGCGGCCATGTTGTTTTTTGCCAATTTCACCGGTGTACGCTCGGCGGCGGCGTCTGTGACATTAATGGTGGCTCGGCGAAAAATCGTTCTGGCTATCGTTCTATCGTTTCCTGCGGGTACATATCAACTTGATTCAATAGAATAGATGCTCCTCTATGCTTGTATGTAGTTTAGTAGCCATCCCATGCATATAAGGCTAGGTTTCATGCCTTTTAAAAAAATATTTTGGAAATTTTTTTGAATTTGGGTCAGAAAATGTTCTCTCACTCAGCTGAAAGCTATCCAAACTTAATATATTATGGTTAATTCTCTTCCTACTAAGTCCCTTTATCATGTTAGTGGGATACATTTAAGCTGGTACTCCTTTTCTGGCCACTGCAGGGCAATTTCTGCATTTTCGGGTTAATGTCACAGACGCCTCCGACGAAAATGAAATTGTCACTGTACAGTGACTAATAAATCGAATTATACAATGTAACTTCGTACCATGCTTCAGGGGCATGTAAGCTAATGTCCTGACCAAGAAATATTTTTATTTATCAAAGTTTACATATATTTATAGGACATTTCATTAACGTCACAGATGCCTCGAAAGCAGTTAATCGAATGGAAATAGCAGTTCCCTTGCACCCAACCTCTCCATATTTTTAGTCAGCATGCCCCTACTATATATCTAAAGAGCCAGTAAGGTGTATTGGCAGTAGTTAAAACTTTTTTTTCCAACTTCTCTTTCCCCTGGCTTTTTTTGCTTAAATGCTGGGGCAGACCCACTTATGTACGTCTGATGTGCTCAAAATCCTCCATGTTTTTGCTATACACCTGTGTTTAATTATACAATCAACTAAAGTGAACATTTGCCAATAATTAGCAATTATTATTCATGATGTTAATCTATTTAAAAGGTCTGAAATTCCCTTAAATAATCATAAATTGTTGTTTATTTTGCAGTATGGTACGACCGAAGTTACCACCCGGGACGGCTAAGACCGGCGCCCAGCGCCAAGCCGAGAGTAGGGCCCGTAAGAAGAGGGAGGACGAGGCAGCCTACCAGAGCCACGCGGCCGAGCTCCGTAAGGAGTCAAGGGCCAGGGTGAAGGCGGCGTCAACAGATGACGAGAAAAGGCTACAGCAGGACCAGGCAAACCTGCGGGTGAGTAAATTGTAATTTCTAACATTGAGAATTACTTTTATGGACAAATTTTAAATATAGGTATGGATTTTATTGGATAAGCATATGAATCTCTTAATACAATTAGTAATCAGTGTAATTTCAATATGTTCATAACTCCCACAACTGTTTGGCAAAATTAGCACAAATTAAACAATACTTGTACTTGTTTTCATACAGACGGCACAGTGGCGAGACCGCCTTGACCAGGTTGCCAGGGCTGAGGCGGAGGGTCGACCGCCACCAGTCTTCTCGCCCGACCGTCGCCTGAAGCGGCCTGCCCCCGCTGCTGCAGCTGGCGCTCCACCCGAGGAGGCTCCACCGGCCGAGGATGCTCCACCCGCGGATGCGCCGCAGGGAGCGGATGCCGTCGAGGGAGGGCCGCTGCCTGCGCCGCTGCGCGTCTCCGCTTCCCTGTGGAAGCGTGCCCGGGGCACGAAGACGACGGCCACCGCCACTGCTGCCACCGCCACTGCTGCCACCGCCACTGCTGCCACCGCCACTGCTGCCACCGCCACTGCTGCCACCGCCACTACTGCCCCCGCGGCCACTCGACCACGAGGTGTAAGTATTTATATTAAATTGTATGAACCTGCCTATGATTATTAAGTATTTATATTAGATTGTATAAACCTGCCTCTATGATTATTAAGTATTTATATAAACATTAGATTGTATGAACCTGCCTCTATGATTATTAAGTATTTATATAAACATTAGATTGTATGAACCTGCCTCTATGATTATCCTGTAGAGTATTATTTATAAATGCAATAAACTACATAAATGTATTCAGTATCCACATAGTAACATAGTGGGAAATTCTGACATGGGAAATGCTTATTTCACTTAATCTCACATGACCCTCTCACCTGGTCTGTAGGAGATCACTGCATAATTAATGGGTTCCCTATCATTTTGGATAGATGTATGTGGTGCCTGTGGATACCTAACGGTGGCAACTAAGCATTCACCACATATTAAGGGACCTCTTAGATATGCTAGTCTCTGAATCTGTACTTACTACGACCATGGTTCTAATTTCATTGTAAATGTGAGATTAAGAAGGAAATAAGTATACAAATTCTGTATTTAATCTTATTTACAATTGCATATTTTTACACATGTATGTGTTAATCCTAATTTATATTTCTATAACGGATTTTCTCTTACAGCAGGGAGTGGAATGAAATCTACCATAAATCCTCACGTGTAAGCGGCACCCTGACTTTAGACTTCAAGCCGCACTGGTGATCTGACCACCCATACTAGCTGCGGCTTCTCCATGAGAATTTATGGTGAGATAGCACAGGTGTGTACATGGTATCAGACCAGACCATCCGGTACTTGACTCTTACACTCTATTCAGCTGTCAATCCTCAAGTGTCACCTTAGTCATACACTTAAGAAAGGCATGCCCATTTGATGTTGGTCCAGAGGCGGGTTTTTATATATGACAAAATATTTAGTTAAATATAGTTTAGTTTAGTTCCCCACGCATCCCCACGCAAACCTGACTCATTGTTTGCGTCAGTTGAGTGGGGATGCGGGAGTGCTGCGTCAGCTCACGCAAAGCCAACGCATCCTCATACATTGCGCTAGAACGCAAAAATTACTTCATGCATGCCCACACATTTTCACACCTGTATTACACAAATTTGCTGGGTAGTGATAAACTTAAAAGGGACATGCCCATTTGATATTTGTCCAGAGAAGGGGGAGGGGAGATTTTGATTAATGTTTAGTTCACAGTAGGCACACACACTTTGGAGGGAAACACTCAAATTGATGATGGTCTAGATGTTGGTGGTGGGGAGGGTTATTGCAATAAACAGGACAATCATGTTTGTAGAACTGTTTGACCTTATATAATACAAAGCCCCATGGTACTTCTAACAAATTTAATTGTGTCCCGCCAAATCCCCCTTCCCTGCACTGTCTGCTTATAAATGTCTCATCCCTACAGGTGGCAGGATGATGGGGGCGGTATCATTGGCTTAGTCTAGAGCATAATATTTATTAAAATGTTAGCCGGAAAGTATGCAAATACATTGTCGGTAAATGATTTATCTTGACTGTGGATTTCAGAAAAAGAATTATTTAATATTCCCAAGCAAATCTATATCATAATTCAGGGACATAATGTCCCTTCTTGTGTATTAATGAGTAATGCCTACTTAAAAATGACATTACAAAGACCAAGTGGTAAAATAATATGTGACATGTGCTGGGAAATGAGACCTTAATGCACCCTGCACTAAGGTCCCTTTTCACAGATCATGCCACATTATATTTACAGGGGCAGTCTGCTATATTATGGTGTATCTATAAGTGATGTGCAAAGATCAAAATACATGCATGGTTTGTTCATGAATAAGAACAAATTTCTTTTAAGAATTTCTTTTCGATGTGATGTGGTAGGTTTAAGGAGGGATACTTCTGATTCACAACATGCTAACAGTTACATGCTTACAGTCCCATGACAATTATAATGTTTATTGTAACTAATATCCACACTATCCATATACAAACCAATTATATAGTCTAATTAAGGCATTAACTGTTTCCTAAATGGTGCCATTATCTACTGTACAAAGAATAAGACACAACAGTCTGACTTACCTCCCCTTTTATCCCACAACATGTGATAAATATGATTCACTGGTCATTAGGTACCCTACACCAGGATAATCTAAAAGGATTAAGAAAAAAAAAGTGTAGGGTCGGGCCAAATTGATTGTAGTTGGCTAGTAAAGTGGCTCTACTTGCTACATTGCCTAATATTTGGGAATAACATAGTTATTAATTGATAAACTGAATCCTTGTGAAACATGTACACTTATAAATATCCCCTACCCCTATGTAACTCAAGAACACGATAGACCTTATTAAACACAATTTTAATGAGATAATATTATAAGTACCATACAGATGTATACAAGATTAGAATACTCTAATGGTCCGACTGTCATGCAGTCTAAATACATGAATTATCAATCAATCAATTGAGTAATCAATAGTTGCTACATGCCACACATTATGAGTGCCACTGAACTTTTTTTGTGGCTATACATTATAGATCATAGATACATGTACATCTAAACATTTCACTCTACCCATTGTTCTTTATTATGTACACATCTTTAGACAATTTCAATATCCACAGACATCCATGCATGTACAATTCAGATAGATGACATGATATTTAGCTTGGCTAACTTAACCCAGGTGACTGAGTTAAAAATGTGCTCCTGCACTGAGAGACGTGATATGTGTAAATTACAAGTAGAACTAAACGGTCCCTTTAATCTCTGCAAATTCTGCGGTAGATTTACCATTTCTGATGAAAAAAAGTAACTATGTGTCATTCTAACAGTAATCCATACTGCACCATTTACAATAGAACATTAATTTGGTGTGTCACATGGGTGTGATTTTGATGTATATCGCTATGGTCCAACAGGAAATAGTTAAAATGGAATAACTCCTCATTGAGGTGAATGTCCAGTAAACTTCTCAATATTTCAATAGTTAACAGTCTGACATTCTCTATATATTTATAGTCCAACAAGAAGTAGTTCAGAGTCTGAGAGCGCTGCTCCTTGTGTGGGTAGCCTCACACTGTGACTTACTCAGGTGTGAAGGTGTATCCCTCACCAGCCTCTGTCACCCACACGGGGGTTTTCAACCAGACTTTGCCTCCATTAGGCCTTTCCCATTCTGATCCTTTAACCCATGTACCAGAATGTGTCAGCCAGAAGGATGCCTCCTTGTTGTGTGCATTCTGCCTGACCTCAGGAGGAGGTGTCCACCCGTCTGGTACTGTAACAAGGGGAGAGTGCAGGTTTAGTGGGTGCCACTTAGACCTGGGCCGCACCCAGTCAACCAGGTCCTGCCACCTCACTGTACCCTGATACACAGAGACTGAGTCATTGTTGGCGACTGAGAGAGATGAGAGGAGGCCCTTCAGTGGAGTTACCTGATGTAACGCAATGAATCTCCATGTTTTCCCCACATCCCACAGCTTGTCCCACTCATGCTGAGACCAGCAGTCGTCACCAGCCTGCCCCCAAAGGGCACGGTACTGGTCTAGGTGTAGGCGTAGGGAACCTATAATCCTGCTGGTGCTGGGTGTGTCCTGCTGCAGTGCCTGTACAGCGTCAGCAGGACACCAGCTGTACACTGTATGGGTGGGTAAGAGGTACACAGACCAGCTAACCTCAGCCCACCTGGTGCCACTGACAGGATACACACTGAATGAAGAAGGAAATAGACAGAAGCAATTAGAGAAATGTTACAAGTAGGCAACAACACAATAGTAATTCACATGCTACCGTGAAACCCATCCTTTAAGATCTATTTTAGAATTTATTTTTCCTACAAGACAGATTTTTCATAATGGCGGGGTTTTGACCATTTTGATTTGGAGAAATGCCCACCAAAATGGAAAAGGGCATATCAACGAACTGGTAACATTTAATTACTTTTCCTTCATTAGCCTTGGAAGATGAAATGTTTGGTAATGTAAACTAGGAATAAGAAAGTATTCCCTAAAATTCAGAGTCAGTAGTGTGGCTATCTAATAAGTAAGAGATGAAACCTGAAAATAGAGCTAACCATTCCTACTAGTTTCCTCTATTACTAGCCTTCTACAGGGAATACTCTTTCTTGTCAATGCAAGATGGGTATATGGCTAGTGGGTCTTTTCAGACCTCTTTCAACAGTGAGACATTTTGGAAGTTGATGATTTACAGCAATGTGATTGGATGATGGCTTCATACAATTGATGAATAGATCAATAAAGAACAATTGAGTTGTATAATTTGGTAAGGCCAAAAAAAATAAAGGTTTGTTTTCAGCCACCCGACCGGGTCTACCAAGGCAGAAATGGCTATTTGTTTATTAGTTTTTTTTAGCCATATTTCAGTCTGTAAATTAGACAATTATCAACGATTTTAGAGTGAAAAGTCAAATTTTCCCCAAAAATAGATAACCGGAATATCAGACAATGGTGGACCCAGAGGGGAAATCTTGGGGGTCTGGGCACCACCCCTGCTCGATTAAAAAAAAAGGAATTCTAATCAAATACTCAGGAATTTTACGGTAATCACAGGTCTTCAGGGGAGGAAGCCCCAAAAAAAGAAAAAAAAAAGAAGAAATCCGACCGGCCGGGTCATGTCTCCAGGACCATGTTACTGGAAACACACCTTTTTTTGGAAGCTACTATTATGAGAATGATGTGTATAAGAAAGATATTTACTTCTATGTTGTCCCAATTCCTCAAGTAGATATGGCATGGTATCTAGGTACATGGTAACATGTGGTATGAGGCTTATAGTGTAAAGTCGTCATTATTACAGTGATTGGATGAATGCACACACTCATAGTAGGAAAATGGAAAGGATTACTAATAGGCCAATTTTAACACCTTTATATATCTATGGAGGTGGATGGCTAAATTCGACATGGCGACATAACTATTTATTAGAATCGAAAGTCGACATGAGGCCTAGTGATGTGCCACAAAAGGTTTGAAGAGAATAGCCCAGACTCCACTAGGGTATTACTGATACCTGCAAAACGTGGCAGTACTTTATCTTGGAATGTATCCTTTTGTGGAGGTGTTGCCCTGAATGTCAGCAGAAACAGGGCCAAACTCATAAAGTGAAATGAAGCGATAAATACCAAGACAAATGACAAAAAGATCGCCAGGTTCTGCAGTTACCAATACCGGGACCCGGACATTTTAAGGGAAATAAACACGTGACAAAGCAATTTATCAAAGTCGACAGGCGACATAGGAACTCCACCAATTCAGAACCCGAGGTCTGGGATAATGAAAGAAAGGTCTCCCCAAGCCTTTGTCGGTGCCAAAACATATTTTTCGGCACCAAAACAGTCTCATAAATCCTAGTGGCCACAAGCAAAATGTGAAATGGCTGAAGAAATCAGATACAAACATTATGGACGCAATCATAACCATGTATAACATATCTTTACTTGCCAACTATATATAAAAAAGCATATGCTGTCTTAGTGCTTCTAGCATATTAAATATATAGCGGTTTAAAACTATATATATTTAAGAGTAACACCAATGTTAACTAAGGGAGTGGGCTATGTCTGTATAACGTGTTATTTGATTATTGTATTTCCATTACATCTTGTGTTCAAATTTTCCAAATTGTAATTTTGACCCAAAATATGGATTCTACACCCTAGGAAACCCTAAAATCCATGTATTACACAAGCAAATCAGACAATCTTGAGTTTCTGGTAGCCATCTTGGCAGCCATCTTGGAATTTCCCAAATTGTAATTTTGACCAAAAATATGGATTCTACACCCTAGGAAACCCTAAAATCCATGAATTACACAAGCAAATCAGACAATCTTGAGTTTCTGGTGGCCATCTTGGAATTTCCCAAATTGTAATTTTGACCCAAAATATGGATTCCACACCCTAGGAAACCCTAAAATCCATGTATTACACAAGCAAATCAGACAATTTTGAGTTTCTGGTGGCCATCTTGGCAGCCATCTTGGAATTTCCCAAATTGTAATTTTGACCAAAAATATGGATTCTACACCCATCCTACATCTCTACCAGAAGCTCTCATTTGGCCTGTAACCTGGTGTACCGTGTTACCCCTCTGCTGACCCCCCCCCCCCCCCCCCCATAGCCCCCCCACCCACCTCGCTACACTGCCCTGTCACCTTTTGCCGTCTGCCAGGTGAGAGGTGGTGGAGCAGTGTGTATCCGGGGGGGGGGGGCGGTGGTGTCCAGAAACGGGAATGGTCAACCGAGGTCAGTAAATGAGGTAGGTGTGTGTGTGTGGGGGGGGGGGGGGGGTCCACGTGTGGTATCCACGTGTGCCTGTCCTGCCTGCTGGACAGGGGTGACGAGGTACAGCCCACTTGACCACCGCCTGCCAGACTTGCCGACTCAGCGTTCCGGCTCAAAAACCCTGACTTTTGCACAAACAAACTAGGCCCAAAGGAATGGTGAGCTATGAATTTTGGAAAAGATCGGAAGAAATGCCACACTTTACACCAAAATATTGCTTAGATGGAGAGTGTTTTGAAGAAACTAGTGACATATATCATCACCATTTTTTGTATAGAATACAACTGAAAAGGAATTAAAGTGATACAGATGTGCAAACATGTCCAAAATTAGCTTCTCCAAATGTTCACTTTTTTTGGGCAGAATCTGAGGGTTTTTTCAGTTTTTCAAAGAAATCTCTTATTTTAGGTGATAAAACTTTTTTTTCCCCATTTCTTTTGACAGATATAGATACCTGAGGTGTTTTGCAACAGAATGATATAGCTCAAATAGTTCACATGATATTGCATAAAGGTGTAATAGATGAGAGAAAAGACGTCTGCACGAAAAAAGAGGGTGACTATATAAGAGTGGGCTTGACCTAGTTTCACAGCTTTACAGAGAACATAGCCCACTCCAATAATGAGCCCTTAACACAAGATAATTTTATTATACTGATTTCATATGACCAGGCAAATTATACACCGGACAGGCCTATAATACCTTGCTGGGGAATTTTTCTCTCATACCCTATCGTGTCAACATATTCTCTAATGGTTTTGAAAATCTATTGGAATATATTCTATATTACTAGTTGTTAAATTCTAAGAGAAAATGGAATTAAACCAAGAAGTAAATGCAAGGATGTGTACACCTTGTCCTACTTACCTTGCTTCAATTTTGTCATCAACCTTGTATTTTGTTGGCAGCATCTGCAGAATGGTGCCCTCCCACAATCTATTTCGTTGTTGTGGCGAGAATGCTTCGAGACAGGTTAACAGGTGGTTTATAGTACCACTTCCTTCAACCTTCTGAAACCAACACTCTGTTCTCATGATATCAGTGCTCCTGTTGAAAGCTTGTTCAATTTTATCAATTAGAGCATGTGCATTTGTAATACTGGTTAGTCCTAGCTTTTCATTGGGAAGAAAGATCTTGTTAGGGTCCTGAAGAGCACTTGGTAGGTCACAATTACTCTTCTGCAGTTCATGACTGGTGTTATGGAGCCCTGACTGTAATACCAGCATTACGCGCATCATTGTCTGAATGAGGGAGAGTTGTGCATCACCCTCTTGAAGGAGCAATTGGAACACCATGTTCTGAATGTTGCGGTAGACTTTGTCAGAGCAAATGAAAAACAGGAATGACATCCTCTCCTTAGTGTTAAGTTTGTGAATGTAGCGACTTGCGAAAAATTCCAGTACCATTTCATGGGGGAATTGGTAGAATGGTACGAGGTCACCCTCTTCATTTCTCCTGTCAGATTTCACCAAGAACACATGGTAGGATGGTACAACCTTGAACTCTTTGAGTTGGCTGCTTGAGAACTCTCTTTGATCATTTAAGAGAGCAGAGAAGCAAAACTTGTAAAAATCTAGAGACTGGGTTCCTGAAACATTTTCACCCTCTCGCTTGATAAGATATCTTTCTAAGGGCCCAAGCAATTTGGGGATGCTAAATTCATCTTCTTCCCCCAACTCAAGTTGTTGTCTTAGTGCTAATGAACAAAAGACATGCAACTTGAGTGGGTTTGAGAGGACAGCTGTCATCCTAGCTTTGTGCCTGAGTACATACTCATACACTGGAGGTGGCTTTGGAGGCTGAGGGAGTTGACACATTTCTGTGTAAAGTTTGACGTAATGAAGACTTTGCTCCTCATTAAAGCCCTCAAGGGTCAAGAAACGGTCAAAATATTTAGCATCTATATCACACAGATCTGTGCGGCACAGAAGTACAACTGTAGGACCACCTCTTTGTTGACGTTCACGCACATAGTTCTTCAGTTCTGTCATAGCTCTCTTGTTCCTCAGTTCATCAATACTGTCTATAAACACCACCACCCCCTCCCCTTCTACAACATGTGCCATCAATATGTAGACATCTCGCTGTGAACATCCTAGTTGGTCACGTATAGCATCTTCTATTGTTGTCTTGATGTCCCGCGCATGTAAATAAATCATAGTTGTCCAGCGAGTACATTTCGATTTGAGAAATAGTTTACCGCCCTTATTGATAATCTGCTGAAGAAACGCCACACTCCAGCTGTGGATGACGTGTTTGGCGAAACTCGTTTTTCCATCACCAGGATTCGCATAAATCCTGATGACACGTGGGGGCAGCGAACCATGAAAAGGTAGAAGAATGTCCGATACTCCTATTGGAACTGGAACTCTGTAAATGGATACTTTCTGTTAGACACTTGATTAATAGGTTATTAGTTAATTGTGTCTAATTATCTATTTTTTGAATTTAGATATCTTTTGGAGATAAATAAATAAATAAATAAATAAATATATATATATATATATATATATATATATATATATATATATCGTTTTTTTGTGTTAAGTTTGATCTTCTTCTTCCAAATTAAGACTAGCAATGCATCATTTTCATATAATATTTGACAACCCATCTTTAAACAGTCCTTAATAATTTATGGTATAATAAGAGCAAGAATGTAAAGCAAAGCCTACTGAAAATTATGATGCAATGTGTCGATTAGATGGTATTTGCTTAGTCTATTCCATTTACATGACAACATAGTAGAGGTTAATCATCTTTGTAAACTGGTAAACTGGTAACCATTATACATTAGTATACGCCGGGAAGACAACCAGTGGAACTTTACCACAGGCTCTTTCCCTGCGTAATTTGATGATGTATGTATATTTTTCGAAGATGACCTTGTCAAATAAAATACACTTATAAACTCAAAAAAGTAGTCTACTCACGAATGGCCATCCTTCAGTTGTGGTTTCACGTTTATGAAGCATCGCGTTATATCAAACACGTCATCCCCTGGGTCACCTTTGAATGAGAATATGTGTGTCCGAACAAGCATCCGCTGACAGTACTGGCATTGGTCGTATATAGCTGGAAAGGAAAACGTCTTAGAATTAATACTAGAGGCTTAAAGAGTGGTCATAGTTTGAGAAGTTTGGCTAAGTAGGGAGGCAGGTCTAGGCAATAACTGGGTATATAGCATTTAATCTCTGTTTGTTTATTAAAAGACTTCTTTTAGCATCGGAAATCAGATGTATACCTACCACAATCTTGACTCATAGTACCAGTCATGTTGGAAATGACATGATTGAAATTTATTGCCAACCATATTGAGGAATAGCTGTATGCATTCAATTCAAAACATTGGGACTAGACAGACAACATAGGTTTATGACCTACTGTGATTTCAGTACAGATAAACAAATTACCGTAAAACCTCGCGTATAAGCCTAACTCGCGTATAAGCCGCACCCCGAGTTTGGTGCGATCCTATAAGCTGCAGAGGCCATCTGAAAATTGTTAACTTGGTACTGTAGTATACTTATAAAAACTCTCGTATGCGCCGCATCCTCTATAGGCATGTTTGGTATCAAAAGAAAGCTGAGTCTGATTCGCGTACAAGCCGCGGCTTATACGCGAGGTTTTACGGTAATATACAATTTACAATTACAATTTACACAAGTTAGGGAGTGATCATTTTTTAACAACAGGAAATTGGACCCCTTGACTGGGGGGGCAAAACAATTTAACCTGTTTTGAGCCAAAAAGCCCGCGCGTTACTATCCTTCAAAGGGCCCGCACATGAGGCGAGTCCAAGCCCAAGGCGGGGGGTAAAAAAATTTGAGCCCTTGACCGGGGGGGTGTAAAATTTTCGCGCGCTCTGCACGGAAACCCCCCCCCTGTTGTTAAAAAAATGATCACTCCCTTAGGCTTACACACAAATATTTACAGTACCTTGAAGTAGTCTTGTCCCCAGTGGACGTCTTCTGGGCTCCATAGGTTGAGACCGTTGAGTGGAGGCAAGGTCATCTCTGACATCCCCCAAGAGGAAGTAGGCCATGAGGAGTAGGATATAGGAGGTGGGGCCCACAATGAAGAAGGATATTAGCGCTGAGATGTAACCACGAACACCAGCAAGTAGTCGGGATGTAACTGATGTCTGCCCAGGTCTTGGAGGTACCGCTGTTTCAGCAGTGTTAGTTGCCGTAAGGTCTTCTACATCGTCATCTGTCTCATCAGGTGTAGAAGGCAGACCCTCTGTAGGCGGGATGTCTTCTAGATACACAGCAGGGTCCAGCCCTCCGCGTGGTATCAGGTGTTCTTGTCCTGATAAGGCGATGGCCCTGACCAGCGCATGGTAGCGCCATATCGGTCCACACTCTATGAAGTCTAACAGTTCTGACACCGCTTCAGGCTCAGGCCTGTTTTCCTGCAATGAGAGAAAATGAGTGAAAATCGATATGAATTTATCATAGAAAGCAAGTATATCTAGTATTGTAACATTGTTTCCTAATTTATATACCGTAAAACCTCGCTTATAAGTAGACCTATAGGTCGAATTGGACTTTTGAGTGAAAAAATCGACGGGAAAACGGGTGTGTTTTCCATTATTAAGAATGACGTTTTTTGGCTCTTTAAATGGTTTATCATTTTTCAAAACCCCACCCAAAGGTCGAATTGGACTTTTGGCAAGAAAAATCGACTTATAGCAAAAATTAATTCCAAATAAAAATCGACCTATAAGCGAGGTTTTACGGTAGTACTTGCTAAGTATGTTTTTTCTGGTTTTGCTTCTGTATATATTTCTCCTATTTACTTAGTATTTTGATATTTCTCTCTATCATAATTATCAAGAATGTATTCATTTTTTAAATCATAGAAAGTTGTATGTTCGAAAAGTATGTCTTAATCATAGAAAATATTTGAAGTTGCAATTTGATACGTAAATGTCTGTGCTACTAGAATGTAAGGGAGTGTTCTTTTATTAATTACAGGGGGGGGGTGGTGGGTTTGGTGTGGGAGTAAAAATTTCCGACCCCGCGTTGCTATAGTTCAAAGGGCGGAAGGTGAAAATTTTTCGGCGCCTTCCGCAAGGGCAGCCACAAAACGTTCTATGCACTTTTGCGCCTCCGCCCAAAATCTCACCACCCCCCCCTGTAATTAATAAAAGAACACTCCCTAATTTGTCTGATACATAGTATACATTTTATACACAATGTCTCACCTTGATGTTAGACTCGTTGACCCTATTTAGCACATTGAGTGCCCTGAGGTGTGGCCACAAACTGCTGAGGCGTAGATTCTTGTAGAGGTCCCCGCGGACTGCTGTGAGCACCGACTCATAGTGACTCCCCAACACCATCTTACGTCCATCCAAGCTGTCTCTGTCCCAAGGCGGGGGTGTAGCGTGATACGTGGCCATGGTGTCTGTAAAAAAATAATACTTTCTTATCTGTGTTACGACAGAAATGAGGGCGTGGCCACACTTTTCTTGGGGGGGGGGGGGGGTTACGGATACCTCAGGAAGTTTTTAAATCACGGAAGACGAACAAAAAAAAAAAAAAAAAAAAAAAAATTGATCCCTGAATGCGTGGACAATTTGGATATCCCAATGTAGATGGGGAAAATATAAAGACGATCGAACTATTGAAAAACAATAATGTTTTAGTGCTATTCCGTCGTTTTTTTCTTTCAAAGATTGTGAAAATTTGAATTATTATTGCATCACAATGAAAGATAAATCTTTATATTCCTGTTGGTTTTAGCTTTCCAACGATATATTGTATTGCATATAACTTTTTCTTTGGATTGTTTTCTCTTGTTCACACATTGGAGGGATTTTTATAAAAAGTCCATTTTCCCAATTTTATTTTTATTCTGTTTTTGACCTTTCCTATAAGTGTGGCCTTAGCAGCATTAGGGGTGGTGGAATATAGCAGTGACTTGCACCAGCACTGCTCCCTTCTAACACAACATATAGATATTCATCAATGAGGACAGTACAGTGCATAAGCACTGCCCCTCTCATATCAACTGACGCTGTCATAAATATCGCCTCAACTGAAGGAAGACACTATTAAATGGTCATACATTAAGCTACTATGGTGTCAGGTACAGAGCATAAGCACTGCCACGCCTACCAACCTTCATATCCATATTCTATATTATAAGCGGGACATTGCACAAGCAATACCCTGCCCTCCTACCTCATAATTTATATACATATCAGGGGCGGATCCAGGAATTTGGGAAAGGGGGGGTGCCGCAATACCTACAGCATTGGGGGTATTGAACCATCTAAATTAAAATTTACCAAAAAATAGGGGGGGCGCGCGCCCCTTGCGCCCCCCCCCCTGGATCCGCCCCTGCATATACTTAAACTCATTTAATTTTTTTCTTTCTCCTCCTCGCTTTACATAATTCCCACAGAAATATCATAAAAACATCGGCAATTTGAGAAAACCAACTTTCATTTTCTCTCCTTAACTGCTCCTATTTCTACTTTGTTTGATGTTAAAAGGCATACCGCTATCATTGACATGTGTGATTCTTTCAAACACAACAATATTTTTGTATTTCAATGGCATGAAATCACTGTAATGTATACACTTGTTTCTTTTCAACTTTTGAAAATCGCAGTGAAAACCGTGACTCTATTTGAATAAAAAATCTTACAATCTTACAAAACATTTTTCACACACGTCCGTGATAGCTTTCCTGGGTGTGCGGACAAACATTCTGAGCGCAATCTTAATCTTAACAAACATCTTAACTAGTCTTAAGGAACCATTATCTCAACACAAATAGTCTTAACAGTAGGCCTTCCCACCAAATAAAGATTGCGCCACAAGTATGTGAGCCTACACAGTCTATCATATATAGCATAGCCTCGTTACTAGTATGTAATGCAGGGTTCTTTACATTACAACATAAGTGTGGATATATAGGACAGCATGCATAAAGCCAAAGCTTAAAACTAGTTGGAGTGCCCCCCCCCCCCCCCCTCACTCCCCCCCCCCCCCTCCCCGATAAAGATTTGCTTCCTTCACCTCTGACCATACCGCTCTGGCACCGCTTTCCCCAATATGTATGTGATAGATAGACTACACCTGGACACGGTTCTTCTATATACCCACTGCCCCACAGGCTCAAGATGAGTCGATGACCAGTCGGCAGTGGGTATGTTGAAGGACCCTGGCCAGGTGTAGTCTATCTGACTTAAACCTCGGGTATGCGAAATAACCAAGATGCGAATCCTTTGTCTTAGCCGTCCACCGTGGGTTAATTACATATGTGTTGCATACCAACTCACTCTGCTTTTAAAAGAATATTCACTCCTTAACCTGTATGGGTTTAGGGGCCATTCAAATATTACGTAACAGCATAGGGGGGAGGGGGGGGGGTCATGAAGTTTGTTACAAAGTGTTACAGGGGGGAGGGGGGGGGGTCTAGCCAAGTGTTACATAACAATTCTCAAAAAATATATATACAAGAAAGAAATCTCTTATTTTGGAAAATGCATCACCATCTAACAGCCAGGTCTCAGCAACATTATATTTCTCTCACCTCATCCCTGTAATATTGTATACAAAATTTTGGCCCTCCCCCCTACCTGCCCTGCCAAAAAAAGGTATTAATTTTGTGAAATGGACTCATCTCCTGACCCCGATCCGATCTTGGAACACTGGACAGGGTAGAACCTCAGGTCTCCCCTAATAACATAGGGGGGGGGGGTGGGATGGGGGGTTGGTGGATTGTCGTGCGAGCAGGTCAGAATTCTTTTGGTCCCCCCAACAAGAGGGGTCGAAAATTGTTCAGTCCTTCCCTCCAGGCAGGTTGAAATTGAGCGCGGCACCTTTGAGCTATAGTAACGCGCAGGCTTTTCCGCTAAAAATGTTTTTGGCTCCCCTCCCATTCAAGGGGTCCAAATTAGTTTGGTACCCCCCCCCCAAAAAAATCCACCAACACCCCCCCCCCTGTTGTTAAAAAATGACCACTCCCTAAGGAGGTTTTAATGGTGTTGGGAGGGCAGGGGGGAGAAATCAGTTTCACCTGGTTTCAGACTTTGAGGAAATCTATACCCTGCACCTGTGGTCTGTGGTTCATTTATCAGTTACTGGGGGAGGTGGCGTAAAAATTTCAGACCCCTCCTATGGGGGGGGGGCATAAAAAAGTCTGGCCCCCTTGAGGGGGGGGGGGATAAACATTGTGGCTCCAGAGGGGTAAAAAGCGACCTGGCGACCTGGGCCGTTTTCCAGGCGACTTTTCGACCTGGACCATTAATTTTTCCGACCTGCGACCTGTTAATTTCAAATGGCTATACTGAAATATAATAAAAAAGTGACCTGCGACCTGGATATTTTTGCAAAAAGAGCGACTTTGCGACATGTTGCCCTTAAAAGAGGCGACTTTGTGACCTCAGGGGGGGACCCCTCTGCACCCCCAACATTATGCCTTTTTTTAGCCAAAAGCTAAAACGTTACTATAGTTCAAAGAAGGGGGGCAAAAAGTTTTTGAGGTACGAGGGGGGCACACAATCCATGCACTGTCGAGTGGGGGGGATAAAAGACTTTCGCATCTCTGCGTGAAATCTCACCTCCCCCCCCCCCTGTGAATAATAAATGAACATTCCCTTAGTGTCTGTGTTGTGTCGTATCATCCTAGTTTGATTCAACCCACTGGTTTTGCTAGTGCATTTGGGGGGGGGGGGGCATGAGCATGGCATAATTATGTTCATTGAAATAACAGAAATTTAAATGTTGAGAAATAACAAAGAGAACCAAGACACATAGGCCTGCTGTCAGACATAGGCCTGCGAATACAACTCATGAAATGATGTGGGGGGGGGGGGGGGGTACAGGCCTGTGTTACGTAATTATGGAGGGGGGTCTGGCATTTTGTTACAGTGTGTTACAAGGGGGGGAGGGGGGGTCAAAAGGTGGCCAAAATTGTGTTACGTAATATTTGAATGGTCCCTTAGGGTACCAGAATGACAATGGGACATTAGATAGCGAACACCGTCAATATCATATTACCTATTGCCTCTTAATTAATCACAGATATATCAAAACTTCACAGATGTAAATTCTCAGAAGGTAAACCATATCTTACCTATAGAGCCCTTCTGCACACACAGGAGCGCTCCTGCAATGTAGTGCGTTTCTTTAAGTTCTGTTTTATACCGGCAGATCTTACTGCACGTCCAGTAACAGTCAGAGTGCAGTCGGGATAGGTACTCAGCTCTCTATATAGATGCACACTCCCTTTGATCCATGATCACGTTCAGGAGTGGTACCTTTTTAACAACTGGGGGGGGGGGGGTGATGGGTTGGGGGGTAGCAGAGATTTAAGCCCACTTATTTGGCAGGGGGATATATTTCAGGATTTGTGCGTTGTTACGGAAATGGGCTATTTCCAAACGTTTAGGGTGGGTGTGGGGATAGGCCGGGGCAGCTGAGGAATTGGGCCACCCCTAGTGTGAAGAAAGATCAGTCCCTTATGATTAATATCTCTTTCCCCAGCTCTGTGCACCATACTGACACAGGCATGCACTCTACCACTGATATCTCCTGCAGGTGTGAGATATCAGATCAGGTCATCCCTACTTGAAATTTAAACTCTATTCAGATGTCAATCTCCCCAGTTGTGAAGAGATCACCTTAGTCGTAAACACTTGAGACGTGTGGGCTGATAATGGCTAGCTTTGGTCAACTTTAGCCTACAGCCAGGGTCTATATTAACTGTGGAAGTAAGGCCAAAATAAAAAAAAGGTTGGTTTCCGGTAACATGGTCTGAGAAAGCAGGCCCCGCTGGTCGGATTTTTTTTAATCTAAAAAAAGAAATTCTCATTTTTAGGCCTGGATTTAGGGTTTTCACTCTAAAAATCCTTTACAAACCATGAAAAAATGGCAAAAAGAATTGAGAAATCAAACCTTTTTTTAAATTTGGCCTAATTGAAGCTATAGATAAATGAGTGAGGATAACAATGTGGTGTCTACTTTAAACAGTAATGGGGATCTGGATTTGGTGGTGGGGGGGAGGGATTCCCAATTTTGTATGTCAAATTTAGAAATGGCCATGCACCTATGGGACTATTCAAGTATGCTGTCATCGATATAGAATATAGCGTATGTGGAGAATGGTGACATGCCCATGCTGTCCCTAGACTAAATTATGACGAAGGGGGATGGGGGTCTTGGACAATACCTGCATAGTGATGAGCAGTGGCGGATCTAGCATTGTCTAGATGGGGCCCAAACCTGGCCAACCGGAAATAGTAAAGGCCTTATTGGGTCACAGGAATTAATATGTTTGGTTATTTCTAGCCCTACCTAAGTGTACAGTCAACAACCACCCTTCTAGTACGACCACCTCACCATTGCCTCTAAATTTAGAAAGTCTCTGTCCTTTCCTTCGATGTATAAACCTACCATTAATGTGCCTACTCCACCCTCTGACTATTAATATCCCAATTCCAACATATATGTTTTTCTCCCTGTGATAGGACCATACTGTCCAATTTAGATCGAAGAGTACATCCAATAGTATAGAGGCCCTTGATGGAGAGATCCTATGTCCCATATCAATTTTAAGAAATGGCCATGACTATCTAACTTTTCCTACTATCCCATGTTAAAGGCACAAATCTTGGTAACCCTCCAGCGACAGTCCGAGTGGAGTCAGGACAGGTACTCAGCCCTTTAAATAGGTCCGGTGGGGGTTTAAGCCCCAAAATCGTCCATGTCGCTGTTTTGAGGTAAAATCTTATCTGGTAAGTCACTGACCGGTCATGGTTAATAATGTATATCCTATACATGTATATAGACATCTCTGACATGGGGTGCGCAAGGGGGTACTATGATCCTAGGCCCTGAGGAACTTTGGCCCCTGAGTGTCGGCCCCCATTAAGTTTGGCACCCTGATGATAAGCCCTGCAGAATTTCACCCCCCTGATAATAAGCACCCTGACCTTTGACCCGCAGGTGTTTAGGCCATTTTTAAGCACTTTAGGACTCGATATACCATACAAAAGACCAAGCGCCTAACAATTTAATGGATAAGACAGGTCATTGTAACATCCGAGCACACAACATCCAAGCAGGGTATGAAACCATACTGTTTAGGTATACCGTATCTGGAGTGCCGCATACCACACAGGTGTGGGGGAGGCTAAGGAATGTGATCTGGGCCATGCATGTCCAATTTGGCGACAATAACTTAGAAGGAGTTGGAAGCTGGTGATTTATGAATGTTCCCAAGGGAATGATATCTACCATAAATTATTGCATATTCATAAGCCTATCTCTCGTATAAGCTGCCCTGGCAGGAATCTTTTAAGCCACAAAGGGGTCTGATAATTGCAAGTTTAGTACTGTAGTTAACATTTCCCAGGGAGTGGAATGAAATTTACCACAAATTCTCATGTGTAAGCGGCACCCCGACTTTAGACTTCAAGCCGCACTGGTGATCTGACCACCCATACTAGCTGCGGCTTCTCCATGAGAATTTATGGTGAGATAGCACAGGTGTGTACATGGTATCAGACCAGACCATCCGGTACTTGACTCTTACACTCTATTCAGCTGTCAATCCTCAAGTGTCACCTTAGTCATACACTTAAGAAAGGCATGCCCATTTGATGTTGGTCCAGAGGCGGGTTTTTATGACAAAATGTTTTGTTAAATGTTTAGTTCCCCACGCATCCCCACGCAAATCTGACTCATTGTTTGCGTCAGTTGAGTGGGGATGCGGGAGTGCTGCGTCAGCTCACGCAAAGCAAACACATCCTCACACATTGCGCTAGAACGCAAAAATTACTTCATGCATGCCCACACATTTTCACACTTGTATGACGCAAATTTGCTGGGTAGTGATAAACTTAAAAGGGACATGCCCATTTGATATTTGTCCAGAGAAGGGGGAGGGGAGATTTTGATTAATGTTTAGTTCACAGTAGGCACACACACTTGGGAGGGAAACACTCAAATTGATAATGGTCCAGATGTTGGTGGTGGGGAGGGTTATTGCAATAAACAGGACAATCATGTTTGTAGAACTGTTTGACCTTGTATAATACAAAGCTCCATGGTACTTCTAACAAATTTAATTGTGTCCCGCCAAATCCCCCTCCCATGCACTGTCTGCTTATAAATGTCTCATCCCTACAGGTGGCAGGGTGATGTGGGCGGTATCATGGGCTTAGTCTAGAGCATAATATTTATTGGAATGTTAGTCGGAAAGTATGCAAATACATTGTCGGTAAATGATTTATCTTGACTGTGGATTTCAGAAAAAGAATTATTTAATATTCCCAATCAAACAATTTAGGGACATAATGTTCCTTATTCTGAAAGTAGTGTACTTATTTTCATGGGTTTAAATGTTTGTGGATGAGTGAAAATCAGCAAATTCGCACATATATATTCTATACTTAAGCATATAAAAATTTCCCGAAGTTTTCATTTCCGCGGAAATCGCAAAAAATATATATACCCAGCGAAATGAAGTACTTTCACAGTACTAATGAGTAATGCCTACTTGAAAATGACATTACGAAGATCAAGTGGTCAAATATACAGGGGCATTCTACTATATTATGGTGTATCTATAAGTGATGTGCAATGATCAAAATACATGCATGGGTTGTTCATAAAAAAGATCTAATCCAAGCTGTGATTGTAGACCTAATTGTTTCCATGTGTTGATGTTTATGATTCAATCAGTGATGTGTATAATATGAAGTTTAGAATCTCAAGCTCTCTTTAGTTGGCTAGTAAAGTGGCTCTACTTGCTACATTGCCTAATATTTCGGAATAACATAGTTGTTAATTGATAAAACCGAATCCTTGTGAAATATGTACACTTATAAATATTCCCTTCCCCTATGTAACTCAAGAACACGAAAGACATTATTAAACACAATTTTAATGAGATAATATTATAAGTATCATACAGATGTATACAAGATTAGAATACGCTAATGGTTCAACTGTCATGCAGTCTAAATACATGAATTATCAATCAATCAATTGATTAATCAATAGTTGCTACATGCCACACATTATGAGTGCCACTGAACTAGTGGCTATGTATTATAGACCATAGATACATGTATATCTAAACATTCACTCTACCCATCATTCTTTATTATGTACATATCTTTAGACAACTTCAATATCCACGAACATCCATGTATGTACAATTTAGATATATGACATGGTATTTGGCTTGGCTAACTTAACCCAGGTGACTGAGTTAAAAATGTGCTCCTGCACTGTAAGACGTGATGTGTGTAAATTACAAGTAGAACTAAATGGTCACTCTAATCTGTGCAAATTCTGCTGTAGATTTACCATTTCTGTTGAAAAAATGTAACTATGTGTAATTTTAACAGTAACCCATATTGCACCATTTACAATAGAACATTAATTTGGTGTGTCACATGGGTGTGATTTTGATGTATATCGCTATGGTCCAACAGGAAATAGTTGAAATGAAATAACTCCTCATTGAGGTGAACGTCCAATACACTTTTCAATACTTCAATAGTTAACAGTCTTATATGATCTAGTGTGAGGTAGCCTCATACTGTGAGTTACTCAGGTGAAGGTGTACCCCTCTCCAGCCTCTGTCACCCACACGGGGGTTTCCAAACACACAATGCCTCCATCAGCCCAGGACCATTGTGGTCCTTTAACCCATGTACCAGAGTCTGTCAGCCAGAAGGATGCCTCCTTGTTGTGTGCATTCAGCCTGACCACAGGAGGAGGTGTCCACCCGTCTGGTACTGTAACACGGGGAGAGTCCAGGGTTAGTGGGTACCTCTTAGACCTGGGCCGCACCCAGTCAACCACGTCCTGCCACCTCACTGTGCCCTGCTGCACAGTGAGTGAGGAAATGTTGGTCCAATTAAGGACTGAGAGGGATGAGAGGAGGCCCTTCAATGGGGTAACTTGATGTACATGTACTGTGAATTCATTACGGGACAACCAATGCTTAAAATCCCATGTCTTCAGCACATCCCACAGCCTGCTCCACTCGTGCCAAGACCAGCAGTCGTCATCAGGTGGCCCCCACATGTCACGGTACTGGTCTAGGTGTAGGTGTAGGTGATGTGTCATCCTGCTGGTGCTGGGTGTGTCCTGCTGCAGTGCCTGTGCAGCGTCAGCAGGACACCAGCTGTACACTGTATGGGGGCTGACCTTAGTCCACCTAACCTCAGTCCACCTGGTGCCACTGACAGGATACACACTGAATGAGGAGAAATATCAAAATTTTAGAGACTTTATAAAGAGGCAGTAACTTAATAATGATGTTTCCAAAAACGTGCCTCTACATTGGTACCCGTATTTTTGACCATGTCGCCGTGTCGATTTTTAGCAAAACGGCTGTGTCGCTGTGTCGATTTTTGTTCTTTACCATTAGTATACATTCTACTTCAAGTGTCCATGTCCGTCGATTTTTAAAGGGGCCATGTCGCCGTGTCGCACGTGTCAATTTTTACCCATGTAGAGGCACAAAAACCAAGAACATTTATTGAAACCTTTATGTTAGCAAATGAATAAATGGCCATAAGGACTATACACCAGGATGGTTGTGCCTCTACGTGGGTAAAATTCGACACGTGCGACACAGGGGTTTTTAAAAACCGACACTTGCGACACAGGGGTTTTAAAAATCGATGGACACAGAAAAATTTGAGATAAAATTTTACAGACACAGTAAACCTTGAGATAAAAATCGACAGACCCAATAGATCTATAGCTTGAGTTAAAAGCTGACGGTCACAGCTTCTAGAATATAGGGTGTGAATGTATGTATGTGTGGGGGGGGGGGCGAGGTGTTAGCGCCACAGATGCTACCAGCATGGGGTATTTGGTGGGGCGAGGTGTGAGCGTATTGGATCAGGGGAGGTGCGTGTGTATTGGGTGGGGGGAGGTGGGAACGTATTTGGTGGGGGAAGGTGTGACCGCCAAAGGGGCTATGCTGGTTGGGCATCCATACAAGTTGTCCACCCTCCAAGTCGCCCACTCTCCATGTCGCCAAGTCGCCCACTCTCCAAGTTGCCCACTCTCTATATCGCCCACTCTCCAAGTCATCCACTATGACTTGGTCAACTGGTGTAGGACGGTTGGAGGGGGTACTATATAAAAGCTTAGAAGCCAAAACCTGGCCCCCGCACTTCATCATGGAGTGGGGTAACTTGGCATCCCATCCATATTCCACACATTCTTTTTTGTTAAAAAGACCGCTGTTTTTATGAAAATTTTTCAAAAATCGCTGAGATTAAAAATAAATAAATCTGGATATATCTCCCTACAACTCCCCCATGGATTTTAGAATGGTAGGCGACTTGGATAGTGGGTGACTTGGTAAGTGGGTGACTTGGTAAACTGGGTGACTTGAGTTTGATTATTCGTGATTCTAGATCTATTAAACTAAATTGCATGTATACTGATAAAGCATAAAAACTGAAGATATTCAAATTCATTCAAAATCCTAATAGTTAATCTATTCATGCACCCACTTTCAATGGGAAATTAATAGGAATTTATGGGAAGAGTAATCATAATCGGAGTGCAGTGTCAGTTGACCAAAGAATAGACCATCTGAATGGACCTGGTCTATGTACCCGCCAACAAATGTGTAGATTCAATATAATCTGTTGCGAAGGTAATGATAGGGTCCATAGTAGTGGGGTTCCTTAGCAATATGATCATTCATTTTGTGATAGAAGCATATAATTTGGTCCAGACATACTTTGTATGATACTTTTTCATATCAAAATGGGAGGCACCTGGAATTTTGATTTGATTTTATCAGTCATTTGAAAATCTGTAAATTGTCCGTTTTTTTTTTAATGGACTATCCTCTGTCAAATGACATTAACTTCCCAATCAGAACACATCCCCGTAGAGGCTGTTAGTGCTCCACTTTTCTAATACATGTTTATATATTAACCTACTTCAAGCTCATTTGCATAATTTGCATACTAGATAATCCTCTCCTTCTCTAAACAACATATGTAAAGGGGAGCAGTACAGCTGCATATATGATCACTTGACCACCAACTCGACTTATAGGCGAAGGCTTGTTATAAGGGGAATAGAGTAAAAAGCAATTTCAAGCACTTTTATTACAAGATCAATTCTTCCTGTGAAACTGGCATTCGGCTCATAACCAAGTCAGGCTTATAACCCAGGTTTAACAGTAACTGTGGGATTGGTTTTAGAAAAATCTCTAGCTCCATAGCATAGCTTTAGCATGAACGCTATGATTTTCTTCTCAGACTTGTACAACAAACTTTATCGATGTTTTACACTAAAAGAATATCTAACACTTGGATTCGTCAATCATAATCTGTGTGGAGAATACTAAATGGATCCCCTGTTTTTCTAAACAACATATTTAAAGGGGGGGGGGGGGGCAGTACAGATATCCCCATTGACGAAGCAGGCTGTATCTATGCTCAAGCTTGTTCCTGAAAATTTGGAAGCGGTCTTTTAGCTTATTCCCACGAGGCATGACTACTTTTGTTGTGCTTGAACTCCTTTGAATTATGTTTTATTAGCTGTACTGTGTTTTTGAAAATCATTTCATGGATAAAATATTTTGAATACAAAGACACATTATATATTGTTCTACATACCTAGCTTGAGTTTCATCATCAACCTTGTATGCTGTTGGTATCATCTGGAGAATGGTGCCCTTTAACAACCTTTCCTGTTGGTCTGGTGAGAACTCTTTGAGACAAGCTACAAGATGCTTGATGCTACCATCGTCTTTAACCTTTTCAAACCAGCACTCCTTTCTCATGACATCAGCTTTCTTGTCAAACATCACATCTACTTTCTTGATGACAGCACGGGCATCTTTCATACCAGTAAGCCCTAGGTTCTGTGTGGGATGGAAGATCTTGTCAGGGGCTGTAGGAGTGATTCGCAGACCCAGACCAAGCAATCGTTCTATGGTGCTTAAATGCAAACCTGACTGTAGTACTAGCACTGTACGCATCATTGTTTGAATGAGGTCAAGTTGTGCATCACTATGTTGCAGCAGAAATTGGAACACCATGACCTGAATGTTGCGATATATCTTGTTAGAGAAAATGAGGAACAGGAAGGATATCCTCTCCTTGGCATCCAGGCTGTTTATGTAACGACTTGAGAAGAATTCTAGGACTATTTCATGTGGGAATTTGTAGTATTGTGCTAGATCACCCTCTTCATTCCTCTTGTCAGATTTTACCAAAAACACATGGAAGGATTGCACAACTTTAAAGTCTCTGAGTTCGCTGTCTGAGAACTCTCTGCGGTCAGTTACAAGAGCATAGAAGCAGAATTTGTAAAAGTCCTGGGACTGCTTCTTTGAGACTTTAACCCCCTCCCGCTTCAGCAGGTACCTCTCTAAGGGCTCTAGCAACTGTAGAATATTGAACTCATTTTCTTCCCCCAGCTCAAGTTGATGTCTGAGAGCTAGTGCACAAAACACATGCAACTTGAGTGGGTTTGAGAGGACAGCTGTCATCCTAGCTTTGTGTCGGACTACATATTCGTAAACTGCGGGAGGTTTTGGAGGCTGAGGGAGCTGACACATTTCTGTATAAAGTTTGATGTAATGAAGACCTTGCTTCTCATCAAAGCCCTTTAGGGTCAACAAACGATCAAAGTACTTTGCGTGTATATCACATAGATCTGTGCGACACAACAAGACTATTGTGGGGCCTCCTCTTTGATGGCATTCTTCCACATACTTTTGAAGTTCTTTCATCGCTTTTTTATCTCGCAGCTCGTCAGTACTATCCACAAACACCACTACGCCCTCCCCTTCCAACACATGATCCATCAGAATATAACTATCTCGCTTCATACACCCCAGTTTGTCACGTATAGCATCGTCTACTGTGGTTTTGATATCTCTTGCATTCAAATAAATCATAGTTGTCCAGCGTGGACATTCGCTTTTCAAAAATAGTTTACCATCCTTATCAAGGATCTGCTGAAGAAACTCGATGCTCCATTTGTGGACAACGTGTTTGGCAAAACTGGTTTTCCCGTCACCAGGGTCCGCGTACACCCTGATGACACGTGGAGCCGGCGAGCCATGGAAGGGCAGAAGGATGTTGCCAACATCAATTGGAACCCTGAGGACAAAGTTTCATAACTTAGGCTCTACTGGTATCTCAATAGTTAGGTCTCCAATAACAAAGTATCCTGTAATACATAATCAAATGGCAGTAGTCTCTAACTATAGTGATAGGTTCATGGTTTATAGTTTATAGTTTATATGTAGGGTATTAACTGTATGCGAATCAACCTTAGCTTTGATTCAAAACCATTCATCTGGGTGTGGCTTTTGTGAGTGTATGCATACACTGATATTCCTAGGCTCCCTGTACGACCAATCTCTCAGTCACTAGTGCCTAACCTAGTTAGTCATTTTTTGGCTCCCTATACAACCAACCTAGGTAAGTTATTATCGTCAGGTTGGTCAGTACTGACCAACCCACCTTAGTCTTTTAATTTCCAGGGGGAGCCACTGAGTGGTCATCACAGGTGGCACCAACTAGTGGTTTACAAATACAACAGAACAATGATGAACCTAGGTTAGCCACTACTGACCCCTCAGTCATTTTTGAATATAACTTTGCCATTGTGACTAACACTCATATGAACAACCTAGGATAGTCTGTACTGACTAACACTTTCAACCGATGGATTTTCAGTGCACTGAAGTGATACTGTTGTCATAATCAGAACCTCTGCATGCCTTGTCAATTTGTCAATTTGGGGTGTGGCCTAAATGTGATTTAGGCTTATACACGATAATGCATGTTACATACAATAATGTATTTATGTCCTTCAGCAAATAAACCATGAATGTTGTACTATTTTTATATTTGTGCATCATTATATCATTATGACTATACTTACAGGTTGCCATCCTTCATGAGAGGCTGAACATTAATATAGCAGTTAGTGATGTCAAATAGGTCATCCCCTGCATCACCCTCAAAGGCGTAAAGATGTGTGCGGACCAATGATAATTGATTGGACTCACAGTGCCGACGAATAGCTGTAAGAGGGATAGACATCATTTATTGCTACTGCTGCTGCTGGTTTGTCAAAAATTATTTTGAGAAATAAACTGAATTACAAAAAAGAAATTATAGGGAATCATGTATAAATTTGAAATGTGAGGTCACATGGTTTTTGTCAGCTGAAATATACAAATTATCAGGTTGTTCTGATCAAAATGATGAAAATACAAATGGTAAACTAACATAATGGTTATCTATACATAAGTATAAACAGATAAAAATGTTATCATTTACCTCGGAGTAATCTGAAGGTAAGGGGCTGTGGGGTTCCCTCTGGATCACAACAGGACACATCGGTCTGCATTTCTCTGTCTCTCTTAGTCAGCACATCAGTTTGTACAGCTCTACCAGTGACATGCCTCGTACCAGGGGGCGGGGTGTCCCCATGAGGTTCACCTACTGTGTACACAGCAGGGTCCAGCCCTCCGCGTGGTATCAGGTGTTCTTGTCCTGATAAGGCAATGGCCCGTAGCAGCCCGTGGTAGCGCCATATCGGTCCACACTCTATGAAGTCTAACAGTTCTGACACCGCTTCAGGCTCAGACCTGTTTTCCTGCAATGAGAGAAAATGAATGAAAATCCATATGTATTTATCATAGAAAGCAAGTATATCTAGTATTGTAACATTATTTCCTTATTTATATAGTACTTGATTACATGTTTTTTCTGGTTTTGCTTTTGTATATATTTACTTTGTACTTTGTATTTTGATATTTCTCTCTATCATAATTATCAAGAATGTATTCATTTTTTTAATCATAGAAAGTTGTATGCTCGAAAAGTATGCCTTTATCAAAGAAAATATTTAATGTTGCAATTTGATACTTAAATGTATGTGCTACTAGAATCTAAGGGAGTGTTCATATATTAGTTACAGGGGGGGTAAGCCCCTTTCCAGCAAAAAAGCCTGCGCGTTACTATAGTTCAAAGGGCGGAGGGCGAAAATTTTCTGCCGCCTTCCGCGAGGGCAACCACAAAATGTTCAGAGGACTTTTGAGGGGGGCGTAAAAAAATGTCTGGGCCTCCGCACGAAATCTCACCCCCCCCTGTAATTAATAAATGAACACTCCCTAATTTCTCTGATACATAGTATACATTTTCTACACAATGTCTCACCTTGATGTTAGACTCGTTGACCCTATTTAGCACAGTGAGTGCCCTGAGGTGTGGCCACATACAGGTGAGGCGTAGATTCTTGTAGAGGTCCACGCGGACCGCTGTGAGCACCGACTCATAGTCACTCCCCAACACCATCTTACGTCCATCCAAGCTGTCTCTGTCCCAAGGTGGGGGTGTAGCATGGTACGTGGCCATGGTGTCTACAATGAAAACAATATTTTCTTATCTGTATTACGACAGAAATGAGGAGTGGTTACGGATACCTCAGATAATTTCAAAATGACGGAAGATGAAAAAATTTAAATAAGAGTCCTAGGAGCCCTAGGAGTTTAGGAAAATTTGGATATCCCAATGTAGATGGGGAACATATAAAGAGTATCAAACTAGTGAAAAACAATAATGCTTTAGGCCACTTAAAATCAATTATCGGCTTTGCGGACACTTTTTAGGGAAAAAGGTGCGGGAGGGCGCTTTTTATTTTATTTTGTTTCACTTTTTTCTAGAGGTGCGGGAGGGCCTTTTTCTTTTTTTCTAGAACATTGGTGGTCTGCACTTGGAAATAAGGATGAAAACTCCCTTTGAATTGTATTTCTATCCTTATTAATAGCTGAGATATTGATAATATTGCAAAGATATTGCTGGTGTTTTCTTCCATGCGCCGTTTTTGGTAATTTTTTCCCCTATTAAACCTAAAAAAAGTTGATGCGGCCCTTTTAGACGGGTGCGGGCGCTGTCCGCGAAGCTGATAATCGTTTTTAAGTGGCCTTAGTAAAGTGATATTCCGTCGTCTTTTTTTTCAAAGATTGTGAAAATTTAGATTATTATTGGATCACAATGAGAGCTAAATGGTTATTTTCCTCTTGGTTTTAGCTTTCCAAAAGCATATTGTAGGCCTACTGAATATATATTCTTTTCTTCTTTGGATTGTTTTCTTTGGATCACACATCGGAGGGATCTTTTAAAAAGTCCATTTTCCCAATTTTAGTTTTATTCTGTTTTGGCCATTCCTAGTGCGGCGGGCCCATAACCCAGGTGAAAAAAAGTGTGGCCTTAGCAGCATTAGGGGTGGTGGAATACAGCGGTGACTTGCAAAACGTTTTTCACACACGTCCGTGATAGCTCTCCTGGGTGCACGGACAAACGTTCTGAGCGCAATCTTAATCTTCCAACCATCATCTTAACTAGTTTTAAGGAACCATTATCTCAACACAAATAGTAGGCCTACCCACCATATCATATCATGTAGCATATTAATAATCGCATTCTATGTATGGGCATAAGACCCCTATTATTGTGACAAATCTGGACACTGTATACCATGGAGCTCACTTTTTTCCCTGTTGCATTTGGAGAATCTTTAATGAAATAAATACACACTGCAAAATCAAATAAAGATGGCGCCACCAGTATGCGAGCCTACACAGTCCATCATAGGATAGCCCTGTTAATAGTATGTAATGCGGGGCTCTGCCCCCCAAACCCCACTCCTTTCTATACATTACATAATAGTAAGTGTGGATATATAGGACATCATGCATAAAGCCAAAGCTTAAAACTAGTTGGAGTGCCCCCCCCCCCCTCCCCCTCGCTGCCCCCCCCCCCCCTCCCCAATAAAGATTTGCTTCCTTCACCTCTGACCATACCGCTATGGCACCGCTTTCCCCAATATGTATGTGATAGATAGACTACACCTGGACACGGTTCTTCCATATACCCACTGCCCCACATGGTCAAGACGAGGTGTTATACACTGAGTCGATGACCAGTGGGCAGTGGGTATGTGGAAGGACCGTGTCCAGGTGTAGTCTATCTGACTTAACCCTCGGGTATGCGAAATAACCAAGGTGTGAATCCTTTGTCTTAGCCTTCTACCGTGTGTTAATTTCATATGTGTTGGATACCAACTCACTCTGCTTTTAAAAGAATATTCACTCCTTAACCTGTACGGGTTTAGGGTACCAGAATCAGAACAGGACATTAGATAGCGAACACCGTCAATATCATATTACCCATTGCCTCTTAATTAATCACAGATATATCAAAACTTCACAGATGTAAATTCTCAAAAGGTAAACCATATCTTACCTAGAGCCCTTCTGCACACACAGGAGCGCTCCTGCAATGTAGCGCGTTTAGCTGGGTTCTGATTTGAGACGCACACTCCCCTTGATACATGATCACGTTCAGGATGGTACCTTTTTAACAACTGGGGGGGGGGGGGGGGCTAATGGGTTTGGGGGCAGCAGAAGTTTAGCCCACTTATTTCTGGATTTGTGCGTTATTACGGAAATGGGCTATTTCCAAACTCTTAGGGTGGGTGCAGGGATGGGGTGGGGCAGCTGAGGAACTGGGCCACCCCTATAGTGTGAAGAAGGAGCAGTCCCTTATGATATTGATTCATATCTCTTTCCCCGACTCTGTCCTGCCGGTGCACCATACCTACACAGGCAGTTACTCAGCCACTGATATCTAGGGTAGATTCACCACTTTCGGACGCTCGTTGTCACTGCTAATGTGACCCTTTTCCCAATGAGTATGGACAAGGCCCTCTTTCATCTACAACTGATTATCTTGTACCTATGGGCAGGGAAGGATTCATACTTTATGACCTATGTATAATACAAAGGTTTCAAAGTATTTTTTACCTTACTATTGTCACTTAAAAACCGAAAATTGGAATGGTCAATTTCACCTGATGTCGGACACTTTAGTCTTCTCTTGTTTTTATAAGGAAATAAAAGATAGAGCACCTAATTAATCGGACAGGGATGATCCAAAAGGCTCAGGGTATGATTCTCATTAAAAAGAAATAACATGTTTCCATAATATATGTGTGCTTAACTACCTTGAACTTAACTGATACCAGAAAACTGTATATTTTCACTTTACAAAATAATGGATCAGTACATTCTCATATTTCCATGGTAGAACGCCAGATAATATTAGTAACATTTGATATATACTGTATTATAGTAATAAATCTGATTGCTCCATCATCTGTAGGGTGAAGAAACTCAATTGGAAATTGGTGTCCGACTTTAGTGAAATTGGAGCACCTCTTATAGAGGGTCTCATATAGTTATTTCTGGAAGATATCCCTATGTATTTTCTATTATAAAATCCAGAATATATATGGTTTATTGCCTAGGTCTTACATAGACAGCCTACATATCCATACCCCTCATAATATAACATGTTAGCAATGGTGTCCGACATGTGGTACCATAGTAATCTAGAGATTGCCCACCAGCTACTCGATGCAAAATAGGGCCAATTGAAGGTATTATTACATATGTATATATTATGTTTGGATGCTTGGTTCTACTTTTAACTTTAAGCAGAACACTTAAATTTGTAATCCCCATTCATACATATACATAGACATATGCATTGTTATGATAATATAGGCCTAAAAGTGTCCGACTTATGGTATGTGTCCGTCTTTGGGTGAATCTACCCTACTACAGGTGTGAGATATCAGATGAGGTCATCCCTACTTGAAATTTAAACTTTATCCAGATGTCAATATCCCCAGTTGTGAAGAGATCACCTTAGTCATAAACACTTGAGACATGTGGGCTGATAAAGGCTAGCTTTGGTCAACTTTAGCCTACAGTCAGGGTCTATATTAATTGTGGAAGTGATTGATCTATAAACAAGTGGGGACAACAATTTGGTCTCTACTTTAAAAAAAGTCTAGTAGGGGTCTGGATTGGGGTTAATAAAGATTGGCAATGTCATCTGTCACTTAAATCCCCATGTCCCATATCGCCATCAAGAACCTGTACCTATCCCATGTTGAATTCAGTGGTTAGATTTAAGAAATACTCTATTACGTCACGTCATGCCTCATTTCCCCCCCTCATGTCACTATAACCTTCATGTCACATGTCAAATTTAAGAAATTGCCATGTTGCCACATCGAAATTAAGAAATGGTCATAGGGGTCTGCCCCTAATGTTTCATAGTAATTACCATACACCCGCAATCCAATAGAGATCGACCCTTACTCCTATATGGCTCAGTCTCACGACTTTGTAACAATTGGATAGTCTCTGACTGGGTGACGTCTTTGACCGGGTGATGTCTTGGACCGGGTGGTGTATTTGACCAGGAGGCTAGAAAAGGCAATTTCTATATTTAAATTTTTTTTCCATACCTCTACTATTTGAAAAAGTTTATGCCGATGGTCATTGCATACTATTTGGACAGTGCAGCTCTTCAAATGCATGTGATATAGAAAGTGACGTATTTGACGGGGCAGAGAAATTTATATAACATATTGCTATAATGCCTACATAAAAATATAACAAATTTTAAATAAATTTCCTTTTATATAGTGTTTAAATATCGTTTGACTTTTTCCACCCATTTGTTACTATAATTATATGCCTAATCTCTGCTATAATAACGCTTCCCGGTCAAAGACGTCACCTGGTCAAAGACGTCACTGGGTCAAAGACTATCCAATTGTTACAAAGTCGTGAGACTGAGCCATATGCGTCCCCAATATCCCATGTCAATCATAAGAAATGCCCATGTTGCCATATCGATTTTAAGACTGTCCCATGTCCGATGCCCCATGTCACTCCCCCCCCATGTCCCATGTCACTAAGGCCCAAAATGGCCCATGAAACTAGGAAATATTTCCTAAATCAAGTCAGAGCAGGACATCAGAATATATTTTGTCCATCACATTCATATGAGATACACAGGAAAATTAGTAATCTATTGACTAAGATACAAGAGGCACCTTTATAGATAAGGTAATGGGCATACACACACTTTTACTGATTTCACTCCACTTTCTACTATTCAGCGTTCTCAGTCCCAGTACTGGCGTATTGGCCAATTTATGTTGGGAATAAAAATATTAAAAGTGATGTAGATATTTAAGCGAAAATGCTGGGTTTCTTTTTGCAACTGCAGGAAAAGTAACATCTCGGTAAACTGGATCTTTACAACCAGGCAGGCCCCTGACTGGGAGGTAATTGCGGACCACATTAAAAGACATGGAAAGGATTCAATGATTAATCTTTCATATCTTAACCTGTCTTCTAAACTTTAATGATTTCCCATGGCGCTTATACAAGATAGGCGATTATTCAAGATAAGTTCTGAGTGCTTTAAATATATTTAAAGCGTCCCTCACTCCCAGCGCTTATACAAAACCAGCGCTCATTCAAAACGGGACGGTACGGTATCACTGATAGCTATACAAATGACATAGTCAGACATATTTACTTATATCATACTTTATTCTCACTGTTTTGCACATTGTAGCTATGACTTTTTATAAATTCGGCAAGATCGCGAACGTCACAACAATCACTAAGATATTGATAGAGAATACTTTTATTTTATAAAACACTAAGAAAACAAAATCATTCATAACGTATTTGATAATAGAACATTTCATCTCAGCAACTATTAACAAACAATATTCTGTAACATAAAACATCTTAAAGAAAAACATCCCCCTAGAAAGGTATGAATTTTAAATAAAAAAAAAACAAAAATAAAAAAAACATACATCATAGGCTCATTACAGCAATCTTTCTCAATATTCATGACATATTCCCTTTTAATTAGAAAAAAGAAGTACAAAATCAATTACTATATTCTTGACCAGTCTGCATGTCAGAGTTAGGTGACAACATGAGAGGTCGTCATGGTTACCGTGGGGTAGGTCATTAATTCTAGGTTACCTCATGGGACATTAATTCTAGTTTCTTCTGCCTACAAAGTTAATATTACAATTAGCGCCCGCGCATTAATCTCACTATAACAACTAGTACCTCTATGCTGCAGTTCATGGTCTATCATGTGTTAGAGTTACTGGAAACTAGACTGGTGTTAAATGTTTGTGTGGTAGAACAGCGTCTTTAAAAGTGTGTTAACTCGGCTGGGATTCGAACCCGGGACCTCTCATGTACCACACGGGTGACGTACCAACACACTAGGGTGGTTCTGAGACTCCTAACCAGTTACATACACCTAAACCATTAATCTTTCTCTACAATGCACCTCTTAGTAAGTATTACTGTTCTAGTAATGGGGGTGGGGGGTAGGAGTGATATCTTAAATCAACCCCCTCTGCACAGTAATACATTGTCGTGTTTTTTTAAAATATTTCTTTTACTAAGAATAGGCGTACCTACTTTTCATGTTTCCTCATGTTTCAAATACTGGGATGTGTATACATACAAAAAGAATTTAAAAATATATATTTTTAAAATTATATACTCATATAAGACCCATGCAAGTCTATGCAAATCGATAAAAACGGAGGACTTAAACATGGTTTGTATGCATCGCTATGTTTAATGGTTTAGGACTACAACGTTGTCTAACCAATAACCAAACCCCGAGCCAGGATTTTGAAAGGAGTGGGGGGTGGGGCGTGCTATGGTATTAAAAAGATCCTATTTTTTAGACTTCCCCCAGATTTTGGCTTCAAAGGGGTGGGGATGTACGCCGGGTCCTCCTCCGACCGCTTACATGCGGGCCTTTCTTTCTTTTTTGACACAGTGCTACATAAAGTTAGAGGCGCCTTATACGGCACTAGCGCATTAGGCTATGGGGGCCGCCATCTTGACTTAAGAGCAATACATTGTGGTGAGGCCCCCGACTCCAGAGGAGTGCATTATGGGTGAATTTCTTATCTGTCTCTTTGTTCTAGGTGTGAAAGAAGGGGATTAACCTGATAATGAGATAGGGGTGTAGCCCCCGACTGCCTGAAGTACCAGGATATGCTAGTCCCGTATAGCATGCTCCTTCTATAATACATCTTGACGCCATCTTTATATACCAGTGTTATGTTGATAGCAGTTAGTATATCTCTACACCTTTACCTATTAAAGCATGCGTACGCACCCAGAGCAAAAGACTGTTTAGTTAGCAATACTAGCCTGGTTACAATATGATGATGATATAGTTTTAAAACCAACACAGCCGAAAGCTAGCCAGCAAGTCCACAGGGCCCATACGGACCGACCATGGGTGGTTACAATATTATTTATGTCTTTACTTATCATGCAGCATGCTTAACAAGTGTTAACGGTATCCACATATATGAGTCATTAGAGCATCCTCAATAAATATTCTCATATCAGTATGGGACAGGACATCCGTAGTAGATGAGTGCGCTAAACTCTTACAGGAGTCCAAAGTGTTAGATAAGGGGGCCCCGATATCTGGAGTTTGTAGACCTATCTCTAGGTCAAATACTTTTCCTTTTTCTTTTTTTTTAAATTTGGCTTTAATATCTATCATCGATAGGCATGAAGTGAAAAAAAAAACAAGAAATGATACCAAAATAAGCTGGTCGATTTGATGAGAAACCACACCTGAAATTAATAGCAATATTCATTAGCAAGAAAGTCCAAGAAATTAAGTTAGGTAAAATATAAAACTAACTGTATAATTTGTTGTAATTGATTGATAAAATTCATATTTATTTTTTAGTCTCCCTAATTATCGGATATCGCCCTGGGGTATCGCTTGTACAATGGTGACGATTGAACTTTATCCAAGTAACATTCAGGCTGTGTCTCACGAACTTGGGCCAATGTTTTTGTCTATGACCGGGTGCCGTCTATGACCAGGTGCCATCTATGACAATAAAAATTGTAAAAAAAAATTTTAAATTTTTTTTTATTTCTCCAAACAACTTTGTTAGATAGCCGGTCATAGACGGCACCCAGTCATAGACGGGACCCGGTCATAGATGGCACCCGGTCAAAGACAAACACATTGGCCCAAGTTCATGAGACACAGCCTTCACTTTCCTAGCCTCATATCATAATGGAGGGATTATCAACCAATAACAAAAACACATAATTCTGGCATTCACACAATGATAAACAAGGATATGATTAAAAGGAATGTAAATAGACAGAAACAGCTGAAGGTGACATACCGTAGTCAACGTAATAAGCGCCCTCCCCCTAATAAGCGCCCCCTTCCCCTTTTTGGGGTATTTTCAGACTAGAACAAAGGCTCACGTTTCCCAATTTTGGAGACAATTAAACTCATAAGTACTGAAAACGCCATAAAAATAATTTTATAAGCGCCCAGGGCGCTTTTTACGTCGAATACGGTATTGGGGATAACTCATTCAGGACGGCATGACGCGCGGAGGCATCCTGTTTATTTGTCGTGATGCTTCCATGCAAGACTGGCATGTAACATACCAGTTGACTTGTGCATCATGCCAAACCGTCAATCATGATCTCCACATCTTAATACAGCTGCTATGACACAAAGAAATAACTTATAACAACAAAGTCACATAATTTTACAAGTACTTATAATTAATACCTAGTGAATCTACAACGTTTCACTAACGGTCGGTCTCCGCTAACTTCATGATATATACAACACTGTTACTGTACACGTTATATTGGTATAAAATCACAGATACCGTCCGAGATATGGTCGCACACCGCTCTAATAATAGGGTACATTCACCATGAGTCGGACACATACCCTGGGACGGACACTGATATTTCTAATCATTCAGGTATGATAAAACTTCTACCTAACGGGGATATGACACTTATATTTTACCTTTTTTTTAAAATTAATTTTAACTTTTTTTTACAAGTGTAGAAATTATTAGAATGCTGGAATACTCATCGCCTTGCAAGGGGATGTTTTTCATTCAATAAAAGTTTGCTTCTTTCTTTCTAGGTACAGAGGCTCGCAGTTAGGTGTCCATTTCAAGGTATGTGTCTGACTCAAGGTGAATTAACCTTAGAGATATATCGTGCATCGCTTCATGTTAAAACCTCGTCTAATAAATAAGGCAACGCTACACAACAGTTTCCAAGGCTGGATATCTCCTCTTTCCCTAACATTGTCAAATACGTATGACAAGTATGGTTGTATAAGTAATTATGATATGGTAAAGAGAGGGTTTAGTTTTCTTATCAGTATTCACCAGTATTATCGGGGATGTAGTGCCTTTTTCCTCCTGACCACACAGGGCGCTTGTAAGTCTAACACGGTTGACAATGACAGTAGCTTATGGCCCCTCCTTTATATAGTAAAAACTTTTATATCTCATATTAAGCAATTTATTACAATATGCTTTGTTCCGAAAGCATGAGCTGCCTTTACCTTAATTAAAAGATACAACGAAAAGACTGGTCATTTCATTCAGAGTTTTTGTCAAAATTCTCCCCACCGGGTACTTAGATAAGGCTACATCAGAAAAGTCACACTAGGAATTGGCTGTGCGCGCTGAATAAATGGAGAACTTTGATTGGTTGAGAGCCAACAGATGGCCTGAATACACCTTGGTACTTCTATATGTATTGACTCTGACATTCTAGGCAGTTGTTTCAAGATCTATCAATTAATCTTGCTACAACAGCTCTTGAGTAATTCAGGTTCATCCATTAACAATTAGTCAGTGATAGCCGAGCTAAGATGCCAGCCTACTGTTTGCCCTACGAGACACAGGCAAGCAAGGTTTTGTCTCACGGGTATAACAGAAGCAAGCCACAATCGATAACATTATCACATTCCATACTCATCTCCGCATCATATATTAGGCCAAATTAAAAAAAAAAAGGTGTATTTCAGGTTACCCGACCGTACCTAGGAAAACAGGGCCGACCCTAGAAATTTTTATCCAATTTTGAAAAAAAAAGAAAAAAGTTTTAAGTGATTTTAGGGCTATTTCAGGGTCAATTTGATAGTCTATGGGTCGTCGCCGTAGTCAGCGAGAGTCTTTTATCCAATTTTGAAAAAATATTCATGTTTTACGTAATTTTGGGCCGATTTCTGGGTCAATTTGATATTCTATGAGTCGACACCGTTGTTGGGGAGTTGGCGCTGAAGTTTGCGAGTCAATTTTTGGGTACTTTTCAGTCCAAAGTAAAAAAAAAAAAAATCCGACCTACCCTACCTAGATTTTCAGACTATGTAGCCTGAAACACACCTTTTTTTTTGGCCTTACTAGCTAAGAGTACAATACTTTATATAAATATACACAATATAAACCCGTTACAATACAGAGACAAAGACAAACGACCATTGATACCGTATCCATATTCTTCACGAGTGGGAGCTGGGATACATTCTCAGGCCCCATGAGTGAAGAACGATAGATACAGTATCAATAGAGTTGGCCTTTGTGTTTACTTATTTCATTTGAACAAAGCGAATTCAAGGACCCTCGGGCCTGGCCACTGCCATTGTATATGGCCATATTGTATTTAATGGAAGGCATTGAATTCGGTCCTTCCAGCACTCAAGCATAGAAAATTTTGTATCAAAAAAAATTATTCATCGACCATAGTACTTTTCATGGCTATCTTCAGGTTAAATGCCAAACCAATACTGCATTAGCAATTTTGATGAAACCTTACGTGAATCAATCCGACAGTCGGTTGCATTTTAATTTGATCCGTCAAAGTTTGATATTCAAATTTCTGAGGTCCAAGGTTGTACCCAGCAATACAAAATGCATTCCGGACGACGTGTGAAAGCCTTATAAAACGGCAAATATTAAATGCAGGGTGTCAATTATGATGTTAACCCATTGATATTAATATAAAAAGTTCTGCAAGTTCTGAAATACATGTACAGGTTTATATTTTAGAATTCCATAACAACTTGATACTTTGGCAGGCCGTATTGAGATATGCCGCCAATAAATGCTTCTCACCTTACACTACAGGCCGTACTGGACACATACGTTACTATACACCGCTACATCAATGGTATTTTGTTTGCCGATAATATTTTATCCTATATTAAACCTCATATATGGTTTACATTTTGTAAACTTTTGAGAATGTGTATGATCTGGGCTGGTCCCAAGTTGAGAGGTTTTACAAATGGGGGCTACTCATGCTGCATAGGTATGACTGCATGGTCTATGTACCAGAGACCAACATTTACCTGATGTAGAAAATCTGCAGAGGATCATGTAAGATTTTGTGTCCATTTACAATATATACACAGGTCTACATAGGCGGAGTAGATACCTCACGAGAAGGGGTGTAATGGTCCCAGCAACCCCTCCTTTCTCTACAGTTGCATTATATTATAGCCACTGATATTCAGTCATCTAGCAGGGATCACTCGTCCATTGGCACCTTATTTGGATTGTCTTGTTCTGGCAGTGTTCCCCAAAGCTGCCTTTCCAATGCGCCTGCGAGTACATTCCACGGCTCTGTTCTGGTGATGTGACATCACTGCTCTCTAATAAACCAAAAAACACCGTACTGTTTTTGCGTAGTTTGTGCCTGTTCCTATCACTGGTAGAGATATATAATGTTGAGTGGGGTTTTGTGGTGGGTTTGGTCCCCTCGTATTACGCATGTCTAGTTATTTGATCGTCCATGTTTAGTTTACTCAGCTGGGTGGTTATAGGGATATAACCAGGGTGGTTATTTAGTCGTCCATGTCTAGTTTACTCAGCTGGGTGGTTATAGGGATATAACCACGGTGGTTATTTAGTCATCCATGTCTAGTTTGTTCAGCATGGGGGTTATAGGGATATAACCACGGTGTTTATATAGTCATCCATGTCCAGTTTGCTCAGCATGGTGGTTATAGAGATATAACCACTGTGGTTATTTAGTCATCCATGTCTAGTTTGCTCAGCTTGGTGGTTATAGGGATATAACCACGGTGGTTATTTAGTCGTCTATGTCTAGTTTACTCAGCTGGGTGGTTATAGGGATATAACCACGGTGGTTATTTAGTCATCCATGTCTAGTTTGCTCAGCATGGTGGTTATAGCGATATAACCACGGTGGTTATTTAGTCATCCATGTCCAGTTTGCTCAGCATGGTGGTTATAGAGATATAACCACTGTGGTTATTTAGTCGTCCATGTCTAGTTTACTCAGCTTGGTGGTTTTAGGGATATAACCACGGTGGTTATTTAGTCATCCATGTCTAGTTTACTCAGCTTGGTGGTTATAAGGATATAACCACGGTGGTTATTTAGTCATCCATGTCTAGTTTGTTCAGCATGGGGGTTATAGGGATATAACCACGGTGTTTATATAGTCATCCATGTCCAGTTTGCTCAGCATGGTGGTTATAGAGATATAACCACTGTGGTTATTTAGTCATCCATGTCTAGTTTGCTCAGCTGGGTGGTTATAGGGATATAACCACGGTGGTTATTTAGTCATCCATGTCCAGTTTGCTCAGCATGGTGGTTATAGAGATATAACCACTGTGGTTATTTAGTCATCCATGTCTAGTTTGCTCAGCTTGGTGGTTATAGGGATATAACCACGGTGGTTATTTAGTCGTCTATGTCTAGTTTACTCAGCTGGGTGGTTATAGGGATATAACCACGGTGGTTATTTAGTCATCCATGTCTAGTTTGTTCAGCATGGGGGTTATAGGGATATAACCACGGTGGTTATTTAGTCATCCATGTCCAGTTTGCTCAGCATGGTGGTTATAGAGATATAACCACTGTGGTTATTTAGTCGTCCATGTCTAGTTTACTCAGCTTGGTGGTTTTAGGGATATAACCACGGTGGTTATTTAGTCATCCATGTCTAGTTTACTCAGCTTGGTGGTTATAAGGATATAACCACGGTGGTTATTTAGTCGTCCATGTCTAGTTTGTTCAGCATGGTGGTTTTAGAGATATAACCACGGTGGTTATTTAGTCATCCATGTCTAGTTTACTCAGCATGGTGGTTATAAGGATATAACCACGGTGGTTATTTAGTCGTCCATGTCTAGTTTACTCAGCTTGGTGGTTTTAGGGATATAACCACGGTGGTTATTTAGTTATCCATGTCTAGTTTACTCAGCTGGGTGGTTATAGGGATATAACCACGGTGGTTATTTAGTCATCCATGTCTAGTTTACTCAGCTGGGTGGTTATAGGGATATAACCACGGTGGTTATTTAGTCATCCATGTCTAGTTTACTCAGCTTGGTGGTTTTAGGGATATAACCACGGTGGTTATTTAGTCGTCCATGTCTAGTTTGCTCAGCATGGTGACCTGGTTGTGATGTTCTACGGTGATGGTTCCCGCGTGTTGCTCCCACGGCTCCCCGTCTACCTGCATTGGGGCATTCCCCCCGGACAGCGTCAACTGGAAGAGTTCAAATTGGGAAGTCAGTTCTAGGTATCCATGGGAACATTAACAGTGTTTGTAACATTCTCGGTTTAATTGACGATGGACATTTGCAGTGCTACAAATTGTGATATTTTCTGTGGGAATGTATAAACGGGAGAAATTTCACTAGCATACATATATCTTCACTAGTAATGGCATACACATTATGTAGTTCAATTAGAAGATTTAAAAATGTTTTAACATAGCTGAATCATGAACTTGTATACTTCGTTTTGTTCAATCACGGTGCAAGTGGATTGTGTAGCTGTAAGCTTGGACGACTGGCCCCTGACCAACTCAGTCCTGGTTAATAATCTTGGAAGCATTTGTAAATGCAGCCCAGTGTTTTTCCATTGTTCACAAAGTAAAGACATATAACTTACCATATTCAACAAAATAAGCTCAGTGTGCTCAAAGAATTTTTAAAAAATAACTTTGTAGTAGTTTACAGTTTATTCGGGCTCAAAATCTGACACCTTTGGAAGGTTTTATAGCCTAAAATCGGCCCAAAAATGGTGGTGTGCGCATATTGGGGATCTGTGCTTGCTACATAGTATAGGGCTCCTAGGGGTTAGGCCATGGGCGCGGCCATGTCCAACCCCCGGTGCTTCCTTTGGTTGCCTCTAGATGGGTGATTGCTTCAGTCTGTGTTACCCTGAAGACATGTGAATAGCATTGGCCCTCAGTAACTAGGCCTACTCACTGAAGGGCTAAGTCCTGTGAACCACTTCAGACAGAAGCAATAGTGGCCTGCCCTGTGATGTCATAACCCCTGGTTAGCTGCCCTACCTAGTGGCCAAGGGCTTGTACTGAAGGTTCTCAACTTAGCACAGGTGGTGCTGCTATCAACGGCCAGGTGCGCTATACTGTATTGATAAACACGAGAGGTGAGAATGAGGCTCTGACCTTGACCTTCCTTGCCTGCCCGAGGCGGAGCGGCTCAGCGAGTCCGACCCGCATCTGAGCGATGTGAAATGACGAGTAGAGCGCGAACACCTCAACCCGACAGTCGTCCAGGTAAGCGGGTGGTACGTCCTCCCGCGCGGGGCCGGCTCCGATCTCCCAGGGCCGCGTGCCCCCGCCCCAGGACGGGATGTTGAGGATGACGACCCCCTCTATGTCAGGCAGCTCGACCGGCTTGTCATCCAGCTCCACCTGGGGAGGGCGAGGGAAATACCAAATTCAAGTTCATAAGGTTTTTATTTTTTCTAGGTATTGAAAGATCCATGTTCAGTTAAGGTGTTAGTGGCAGGATGCGTGTTAGTGCGCTATGCCCTTTATCAGAAAGATACATAAATAAATGAAGCCCTGGCAAGTAACCCGCAGTAACTTGCAAGGGCTGCATTTATGTATCATACCGATGGGCAAGATGCATGATTGTAGCAGTAGCAAATACTCTACAAGGCTGCATTCATGCATCATGAGGACCAGAGGGCATAATTGGGGGTCTGGATGGGGGGTCCCCATGTCGCATGTCCCATGTCGCTGATAAGAACATGTCATGTCCCATGTCGATTTTAAGAAACACCCTGTGTCATGTCACTTATTTTTTTCCTCATGTCACTAAGCTCCATGTCGAATGTCGATTTTAAGAAAAGGCCATGTCGCCATGTCGAATTTAGTGGTCCATACCCATATAATTTAGTAAAATTTGGTGTAGTGAAAAAAGAAAGAAAGAACCATGTTCAAATTGATGCCCCATGAAGAAAGGTCCTGTGTAGTTAGGTAAAGGTCTTCACGACATAAAAAAAACTTAAAATGAGGGAAAAGCTTGAGGAACTATTTTGTTACATACACGTAAAATATTGCATATACCAAGGACTTGAAAGATCTACACCGTACACTTACAATTGGTATTTTCTTGCTGAAAAGGTTCCACAGGAATGTTAACTTGGAACAGGGAAACTATCGCAAAGATTTTTGAAATTAAGACTGAAATGTATATAAATGTTTCGCTTGCATGTAAAATGTTATGAAAGGTGTTGAACAAAAGTATGGCAAAGGGAATAGAGTATAGAATGTTACCTTTAGTTTTTTGTGCAGGTTTTTACATTCCCGCTCATACACGTCCTTAGTGCCATACGTGAAGTACCAGAACTGGAAGGGAAAGGGTAGAAAGATATAACAGTGTCATCGACTTTTTGAATAAAATCACTACTCTATATAATTTACTTCTGATGGTCATCTTGAAATATATAGATACATTTGGTACACTCCATACACATTAACGTATTCGACGTAATAAGCGCCCTGGGCGCGTATAAAATTATTTTCATGGTGTTTTTAGTACTTAAGAGTTTAATTGTCACAAAAATCGTGAAAGTTGAGCCTTTGTTCTAGTCTAAAAATTCCCCCCCAAAAAAGGGGGGGGGCGTTTACTAGGGGGAGGGCGCTTATTACGTTGAATACGGTACATGTCAGTTAGTTGTCACTTGAATCAAATGCAGGGAACTCACAATATCAGTTCTATGGGAATATGTGTTACGAGTTTCTGAACAAAGGGGGACAAAAGTAGAAAATTGTTGTGAACTGAAACAGCAATTATTAGTTCTCCTTTTATTGTAGTTCTTGTGGTTTGCATTGACGACGGTGGGGACTCATCCACACCTCAGACACCACCTTGATCTACTCTTATTATAGTTCTTGTAATTGTCGAAAATCGTTTATATAAATTGATATTTAATGACAACGTTTCTTTATTTGGCTTGATATTTGCCTGATGAAGATTCATTAATTGAATCGGAACATCGCAACACCACTGATTCACCCTCCACTACTTCGATGTTAAAATTACTCCGAAATGTTTTTGCCAACTCAACTGTACACAACTTGTCTGGTTTAGTGTGATCATCCCCTTCCGATATATACAATGTAATTTGATAAATTGATTGAAGTTCTATTTGATTCTTAATGCTCCTGTTAACATTGCCCCCCCCCCCATTCTAAGCACTGTCTGTGTAAGTACAAGATGCACCTGGCCAGGGCAAAGTGACTTGTGCCTGGTATACTAGGATCCATTGTCCCATGCCCCCCCCCCCCAACCCCCCAAGCTTGTGTTCTGTCCTCTAACCGATCCCCACTCGCCACCACTTAACTTTGCCCCGTCTGTAGCCGAGTTAACCCATTAAGGACGGCATGATGTCTTAATGCATCATATCCTTAGGATGAATGCAGCCATGGCGAGTAACTCACCAGAACTTTATGAAGTTAAGACACTCCCAAAAAGGTCGGCATGATGCACCAATGCAGCCCCGGTGAGTTACTCGCCAGGGCTGCACTGGTGCATCATGACGATAAATGTCATATTTTAGCGATATGCGTCCTTAAAGGATTAACCACTCAACATTAACAAAAGGGCTGAAAAAACTTAAACTTTCTCGTGACCATTATTGTGTAGACACAGCTGCTGACCGCGTGGTCACGTGACTTAACCAGCGTCTCAGAGCTCGCCTTGTTCGCGTTCAGTCACCATGGTAACCGCGTCCACATCTCGTCCCGCCCCGAGACCGGGCGCTGACTCGGAAAGATCGCTATCAGATACAAAATTCACCACGCAGAGATGGCTATCTCAGAGGGACGGATGAAATGAGGGGAATTGTGATTTATAATTCTACCCCTGGTGTTCATTTTTTTGTGTGATATAGGGCTGTGACTGATCGCCCCATGTAGGCCGCCATCTTGTCCCCCTGGGCGTCGTCTTGTCCCCTGGAAACTTTGCTGGTCCCCTCATAGAGTAGTACCGTACCTATTTACACCATCGCGCACAAGGGACATAGATTCCCCTAAGAAATCCAGCTTCCTACTTAGTTCCCCTCTCTGCCGCTGCTACTACAACCATGGGACTGTAGTTGACCTGGTAAGCCCCTATATTGAACTCTCTATATGGCTCTATCAGGATGCACCAATGCAGCGCTGGCGAGGCCTGGGATGCATCATGCTGACCTTGGGAGTGTATCAACCCCATGAATGAGGTCGGCATGATGCATTCATGCGGCATGATGCATTCGTGTACCTCTGGCGAATAGACTCACCAGGGCTGAATTTGTGCAGCATGACGACCAAGGGCGGAATGCATCCAAGCACGATGCGGCTATAAAGGGTTAAGGCAGTATGCAGTCCTTAACTCTTTAAGGAGGGCATAATGTGTTCGTGCATTATGCCCTTGGTCGTCATGATGCTTGAATGCAGCCCTGGCGAGTAACTCGCCAGTGCTGCATTCTACCATCATGCCGACCCTACAGGCTTGACTCAATGTCTTCTTTTTTTTAAACTGTTTCATTGGGTAAAAGATAACAAATACAAAAGTAGATGCATCATCCTAGCTTAGGCGCATTGCCTTGCTTCCGCTAGGTCCCCTATCATAAGACTAGATTAACAGTTTATCATGCATAAAAGTTGTGTATATTTATGTCAAAGGGTCATACACCAAATGGAGTAATTATTCACAGGAGGTATTCGCTGTGGCTGCATTGGTGCATCATGATGGAAATATCACCTTTTAGCGACATGCCGTCCTTAAATGGTTAAAGCATCATGCGGTCGTTAAAGTGTTAAGATGGTTATCTCCACACGACGTCCAGGGGTGCAGGTAGTGGTAGAGACTTATCTCTCACAGACCAAGGCCCTTCTCTCGGAGACTTGTTTAGATTAGATAATCTTTGCTGATAAACTCAAAATATTTTCCCAAGATATGGTGGATTTCAAAAGGAGATTACATATCAATGATGGGATCTAAAGCTGCTAACATTGGGTTTGGTGCTAAATCTGGTTAAAAAGTGGTCTGTGTTTTGTCCACACTTGTCGGCTTAGTATTGTGGTTTGGGACATGTGGACAATGCAGCACATACATCACCCATCATCAAGTCTTTGGGTTCATTCTAACTATGACCAATTTTCGAAAATGTATTGTTACTTATGATTTAAAGTATCTAAATTTCAGTTCTCAAATGTCACATTTTCATGTCAAACCTAGCGATGTCGGACAAGGTCAAATTTGAATGCCACATATAAGAATTTAATAGTGGAAAACGATGCTATATGTCTTTACCCTTCTCAAAAAAGAAGAGTAAAAAAGGAAAGAAATATGAATTTAAGGGTACAGTGAGACCTTGATATATCGGTCTTTGATAAGTCGGTTGTCTTACTTATCGGCCCCTTATCAGTTAGAACGGTTTTAATTACATACTAATTGTCCTTGATATATCGGTTATTCATGCTTCCGGTATCGGTCGGTCGTTTTGGGTACTGAATGTTTATTTTACACTATAATTAGCTTTGATATGTCGGCCATAGATATGGAAAAGAGGGGATTTTCATTACAAAGATTAAGTTACAAAATGACGGCAAAGGGGGTGACAGTTTGTGGTCACTACCAGCATGTTTAAACAGCCCTCTCATTACCCCCTGGTTATTGCAGCACCTACTCTGGACATCAAAACATTATAACAAAGGAAAAGTAGAGGGAAACATATAAATCCTAATTAAAACATGGTATCATGTAGATGGTTTGAAGGAGACGTAATAGATGGAAAGCTTTAGGGTCAGATGTGAAAGAAGTAAAACCGTTCAAGTAATGTTTGTCTGGACAGTAACTATACATCTGTTTGTTATTTTGTTGAGCAGGGCGAAATGTTAATGACAGTGTTTCTTTGAAGAAGGGGATTTATTTCTAAAGATCGAAGTGTTTCTCTGAAAAAGGGATACTTTTTTAGGCTCATAAAATCTGTGATGTTATTTTGTCAGCCTGAATACCCGTGTACATGTACATGTACCTCCCCGGCCATTTCTCCCATAACCCCCCCCCCCCCTCCCCCCCCCCCTCCCCCCCCCCCACACACACACACACCACCCCCCGATCTACAGAACCGGCTGATTTGGTAACCGGCCGTTTTTATCTGAAACGGAGGTGCCCGATATATCGAGACTTCACTGTATTCTTTTCTATAATGCGGGTCATCTTTACGAGCATCTTTACTACCGTAAAACCTCTCTGATAAGCCGACCTCCCTTATAAGCCGACCACCTACCTTGAGAGAATATTATAAGCCGAATTTAGGTCCATTTAAACATAGTTAAACTATAAAGCACTTGATAAAAAACCTCCCTTATAAGCCGACCCCCCTCTATGAGACAATGCTATAAGCCGAATCAAGCCTAAAATCCCCCAAAAAGGTCGGCTTATCAGAGAGGTTTTACGGTAAGAATCTACTTTCTTTCTAATCCCCATTCATATAATTATATATATGATGATGAAATAAAAGAGTGATTACGATACCAGAATACAGGACTTCATAACATACAGCCCTGGATTCTGGTTCCTGACTATACCATATTCTTGGTAAATATTTAAATATCAATATACCGGGTGTAACATTTTTCATAGTAAAATATTGGTAAATATTCCCATATAGCCTTGTTCAGGTTGTTATTGGCTTGATAAAATCCACAAACATTTTTCATTGCTTTGCTAAACTCAGTATCAAAAGGTTTGTTTGATATACGTTGCAGTGGGATATAGCAGGTCTGATAATGCTGTCTGCCTGGGTGCACTAAGCCCCCTCCCCCCCCCCCCCCCCCCACACCTCAACCCCCTTACATTGAGTGTCATTGTAGTCGGGTCAGTGCCCTGTCTATGCCCGGGGGTGGTGCTGGGGTGGTGCAGGGGGGTCCTGGTGTCCTTTTGACTGTTCAACTTCAACCTCCCCACATAATCCCCGCCCATCTCACAAGACCCCCTCCCCTCATAGTACCTCATACCCTATGCCACCACTGGCCAGGGGCGGATCCAGGAGGCAGGGGGTTTTTGCTATACATTTTAAGCAATGTAAATGGCTTTATCAATACCCTCAGTACATTGCCTATATCACGCCCCTCCCCCTCCTTTATTTTCCTTCCCAATCTCTGGATCCGCCCCTGCACTCAGGCATGGATTACATGGGGTTTGAAGAAAAATCTAATACATTGTACACAGGCAAAACTCTTTCCCAAGGGAAGATTCTAGAGAGTTTTCAAGGGATTAGTCGACTAAGAGCCTCCCCTTAGTTACCTACTATTTATCTGTACGAATCACAGGGGTTATACTTTTGCCTTTAAACTCCCAGAAAGATATTCCTCCCCTCCACTGCTCCCCACATCTCCCATTCCCCACTGTCCCACATCCCACAGGTCCACACAGGTATTCCCTCTACTCCCATGCCCCCCTCCCCCCCACTCCAGGACTACTTTCCGATTTTTTCATCTATGTAACCTCATAGCAGTTCCATTACTTTATTCGTTACAGGAACATCGTACCCTTCCCCGCATCTTTATACCCCTATCTACCTTGCCTGCCTTCATATCCTTTTTCTGTCTGATGTACAAAACCCTTTGGCCGTCATGATGCATGAATGCAGCCATGGGGAGTCAGTTTACCAGAGCTGCATTCCTGTATCAATCCAACCCCTTGGGAATGTATCAACCCTTCAAGAAACGATCGTGTCCCCTGTCCCTGTCACTGAGACGCCATGTCCCATGTGGCCTCTAAGAACCTATCATGTCCCATGTCGAATTTAAGAATACTCATGGCTTATGTCGCTTTTCGAATTTAAGCAATGGCCATGTTTCCATGTCAAATTTACGGGTCTAGGGCCATAGAAACAAGCCTTGATGGCTTCCCAGTGTGTCTATTTACATGTAAATTCCTATGTATAACCCACTTTGGGAAAACCCTATAATCCGCAATCGGGGTCTCAAAAAAAGCCACTTGAGATCTGATTCAGGTATTGCACGCAGGATACGGCACATCATACATGAGGTATCGTTGAGATGAAGACACCTCCTGCTGTTACGTGACTCCCGGTGCACCCTGGGAGGCGTCACGTGACCTTGGTGGTGGTCAGCTGACCTGTTAACACCCGGCAGGACACCAGGGGGCAGGTAGAGGCAGGGTGACAGGTAGATACCAATTAGCCCCCCCCCCCCACACACACAATCGACTCCCTCTGCAGAGCCTGAGCAGACACAGTACAAGGCATCACCCCAGGCTATCTAACCCATCTACCTAACATGTTATATAACCTACATTGGGGCCCTGTACCTCTCCTTGTCTCAGTGTAGTCCTGGTCACCACAGACGCTCTGGGTGTCAGGTTCCACGTCCGAGGATGGGAGCCTCTGAGAGGGTGGTGCCTTATAGTGGACACACATTGCAACATTGCATGAAGAGGACACTTAAATTGGTTCCCCGAATTACAATTAAAAGAGCTACGTTACTGTAAAAGGCTGGCACGCATATAAGACGCCCTGGTCCTATAAACCACATATACCTGCTAAATGAGCTCAGGTAAAAAACTTGTGGAGTAGCCACATCCCACACTTTACACCCTGTACTCAAGTCAAGTCAAGTTTCAAGTTTCAAGGGTTTTTATTTAACCAGAGTAGTTTACAGTTATCATCCTTTCGGTTGTTCTTCCTGCCTCACTCTCCTGGGAGCTAGCTATGATATGATCTAGCTTAAGGTTCTAACAGGGTTTATCTTACATTATTGTCTTGTTCGTAATTAATATCATATTTTGATTTATGTATTGCGCAGCACAATTGCAGAACGGTCGCCTCCAACTATATACAGGACCTCTTTGAGGCGTGCCACTGGCATATGTATTTTATTATATTGGCACTGGAGTGCTCTACTTTAATATTTCCCGTCCATATACTCACACTATCATACTACAAGAAAGGATGGAGACATAATTGACATAGAAATAAATGATTACATAAACAGTTCTACTTAGACATCACAGGCATACATGATATTCAGGTCATCTGTATCAGCTACATTTTATGCTATACATTACACTTTTAGCGCTTAGGATATCTCACATTGCTCCCTGATGTTTAGCAATAAGAATATTAACAATAATAGTAACTATAACAGCGGAGGGTCACAGCGTATTACTCTTTGTCTATAAGGAGTACCGGTACTCGGTGATATCTACAGAGTCGTGTTGATACAGTGGCAGGTAGGGACGTGGTCAGGTACACAGATACAACCGGGAATTACAGCGTGTTACTTTTCTCTACAGTAGCACTGGTACCCGGTATATCACTGAAAAACTATTCAATTTCAATTTAGGCCTTGGGACAGCCTCAATTTAAACAGGCTATACGGGGAATTACAGCGTGCTACTTTTCTCTACAGTAGCACAGGTACCCGGATATAACACTAGAAAAAATTATTCAATTTCAGCCTTGGCATAGGCTCAATGAATAGGCACAGTTAATATAAAGATAACTTTTACTGTATTCTAGTGTCTATTTTATATCGTCTGCCCAGTCCCGTTTACTCTCTCCAGCCGTAGGATATTCCTCCCATCATAGTACAGTTCTGGCTGGTCAGCTCTCCATTCTCTCATGAAGAAGGCAAACAGTCTTTCCTTTATTTTACTCTTAAACTCAGCTTTACCCATCCACCTCAGCTCAGGCTCCAGGGCGTTCCACCTAGCATACGCTTGATAAATTGGCCCATGTAGTAGGCTCACCAGTTTAGGCTTAGTTTGCACAATAATGGGTGCCTGGGTGGCCCTGGTACCCGTACTGTGGGCAATATTTAACAGTCCATTGAACACTAATCTATAACAAGTGGTGAGCTGGAGGTAGATGCGCCGCAGGTCAACAGGTAACATACTTGCTTTTACATGGAGATCTTTAACATGCACCTCCCTTGCATCTCTTATTTTGTAACAGGTTCTAATACAGGCGTTGTACAACACTTGGAACTTCTTCATAATAGGAGCTTTAACACAGGTAGTGAATATCAAACCGTAATCGAAATATGGCATCAACATGGCTTTCATTATCTTTAGGGAGGTGGGCAAATCCACATATATTCGCGTCTGCATCAGCAACCACAGTCTATACCTTATGGCAGAGAACATAGCTTTAGTCTGCGCTGTGAATGACATAGTTTGATCTATCTCAATTCCTAGATATTTGTATTGCGTCACAGGTTGTAATGCTACATTATTCATGGTCAAATTCATTTCAATATCCGTCTGCGATATAGACATATATTTCGATTTGGACACGTTTATAGTCAGGCTGTTCTGATTACACCAGTGGGAAATAAGGTCTAGATCGGCTTGTAGCCCTGCCCTCACCAACTCCCAGTTTTTGGCCTCACAGCACAGTATTGTGTCGTCAGCATACATTTTCAAGACTGATTTTGTTCTAATTTGGGGTAAATTATTTACGTAAATAATAAAGAGGAGGGGACCCAGGATGGAGCCCTGGGGAATCCCATATGTTACCTCTTGGTACTCTGACCGCACCTTATTACATACTGTCTGCTGCTTTCGCTGGGATAGATAGCTCTTAAACCATAGGACCGTATCAGAACACAACCCAACGTCAACCAATTTCTGCAACAGTACTGTGTGGCTTAGCGAATCGAACGCCTTGGCAAAATCGAGGAAAATCATACCAATCTTGTTTCCCCTTATCCTGGATTCATGGGCTTTTTCAATCACCTGGAAGACAGTGTCTAGGGTTGACCGGCACTTTCTAAAGCCGTTTTGGTCACTACTCAGTAGGTTATTGTTTTCCAAGTATTTATACAGTTGCATGTGGACAAACCTTTCTAGTATCTTTCCCGGGATAGGGAGGAGGGAAATTGGCCTGAGCATGGAGGGGGAGGTGGCATTAGTTACTTTAGGCACTGGAACAACTGTGGCTTTTTTCCATCTTTCAGGGAAGCAGCTATGCACAATGGAACAATTCAATATATGTGAAAAGGGAATCCTTAGGATGAGTAGGGCATCCTTCAGTATCCTGGACGAGATACCGGGTATTCCGGACGATTTGAACAGATCTATTTTTAATATTTCTTTTACTATATCCTCAGTGGGAATTACTCCCAGAGTGAACGAGTCAGGGGGCATTCCACCTGGGAGGGGGCCCGGGGGGTCCACTTGGGGGAGGGCCTCTGATAAATTCTGGCCAACTTTTGCAAAAAATTTATTCACTATCTCAGCTGTGTCCCTCGGCTCCACCTGGGCGCCCTCCTCACTAATCAAATTAATCCATCTACGGGTGGTCCGTTTAGGGAGAACTTGGGCCACAACCTGCCAGAATTTTTTCGGGTCATTTTTGTACCGCTCCAGCTGCTCCTTAATATAAGTGCTTTTGGCTTTTCGCGTTGTACTATTGGCAAAATTTCTATATTTCCTAGCCCTCTCCTTATCCTCCTCTAACCCTGATCTAATAGCAGTTGATAGGGCTAAATCCCTATCTCTGTATATCTCAAGTATCTCTCTGGTTAGCCATGTGGGCCTATCAGTTTTAACTTTAAATGTCTTTTCAGGATATAGTTTGTCTGCCATGTCTCTAATAGTGCGCTCCATGGTTTCCCATGCAACCTCTGGGTTTACCTCCTGTATGAAGCTCTCCCAGTCAGTTTTGAGTAGCTCAGCCCTTACTGCCTCTATATCGTACTTTATGTATGACCTTCCTGTAATAGCCTCTTTTTCACTAGGGTTTCTGTCCTTTTTTATCCTTATATACACTGGGACGTGATCCGAGATGTTCACCTTAATAGTACCAGAGTCCGCCACTATAGGTGAGTCTGACAGTATCTGATCTAATACATTAACGTCATGATATAGCGGGCGGGTGGGTTCATCTATATAGGGATACAAACTGTAGGCTTTACATAGAGAGTCCAGCGGGGATCTACAAAACACCTCGGCAGATAGGTTCAAGTTAAAGTCCCCCACTACCGTTAATCTACATGATTTATACTGCACCTTAGCCTCAACTAGGGCAGCTGTTAAACAGGTTACAAAATTAGTAGTCGAGCCTTTGGGTGGCCTGTACAAGCTGAAGATGAATTCAGGTTTGCAACCCTTCCTAATTAATTTTATTCCCATAAGCTCGCAGTCAGGCGTCATTACATTGAACTCATCTCCCGTCAGCCTCATGTGGGCTATATCTTCCTTCACATACATACAGAGCCCCCCGCAACTGTGGTTGGCCTGTCTAGCCTATGTAAGGCATATCCAGTGGCCTCATATGTCACGTCAAGGTCGTCAGCATGCTTCAACCAAGTTTCAGACAGGGCGAGTATATCCGGCTTCCTATCATAGCAGAAGAATTTAGTTGTTTCTTTCTTCCCTATAATACTATGGATATTCCATCCCACTACTAGTAGGCCCTTCTCTCTCTTGCTATCAGGGAGGGGGAGGGGCAATGCCACTATTTATCTTTCTACCATACGCTAGGTCCTGCTGTACACCGGGGAATATGTCTTCTTTTCTCCCTTTTGCATGATCAATCAGAAATGCATGAACCCAGAATAGCACGCACATACGTTTAGACACAAAACATTCATTCATACCACCACTAACATATAAACATTTAGTCCCAGCTTCCCCCAACAAGCCCATGCACTGTAAGGTGCTTCTAGTTGTTGGGGGGAGGGGGGATAATCCCAACATCAGAACAACATCATAACCTTAGAGAACAAGCATCTCAAATTTCAATACGTGTTACATTTTAAAGAGCAGACATTCACCTGCAAAAACATATCTTATTACTACTGCAGGTATACATTATATTAGCGTTCTTATGAGTTCTAATCCTCCACTTTTAGGGGTGAAGGGAGCAGTCTATTTTGTTTTATGAACATGATAACGCCACCTTAGACTTTGGAACCACGAGAACAAGGTTATGTAATATAAGAGACATGAGATATGAGGCAGGTGATATAGAATCACATGTGGTATACAGGGATTTTTCAGGGTATTAGGTGTGTAATAAGAAGTATCAGCAGCATATACCGACTCTCAGGTGTCAATTACTCAGGGAGGGTTTCAATTTGCATCTATAAGTAAGTGGAATTAACATGCAGTGTCTCATAATGTACTCATAACTCGTCAGAGTATCATCATAACGTGCTCATAACTCATCAGAATATCATCATCATCATCATCACCATCACCATTGTCACCACCATCATCATCATATCATCAATGCATCAACGTATCAGCTAGTCAATCAGTCAGTTTTAGGTACGGTACATCTACACAATATCAAGTGGGTACAACAGGCGAGCTTAACTTACTTGTCCTAATTATTAACCTTCTGTGAAAGACAAACAAACCAGTGAAGGTGTCACCTTATCTTAGTACAATACTACACTTAGGTCTATAATATGCTCTTAATCTATGAGCAGCCATGTCAGCTACTGTGTACAATCTACATCTTAATCTACAAATTACAACTGTCCACATAGGTTATTGTGTCTCTTAACCTTAATCCTTACTCCTTAGTCCTTATAGCATGCGGTTATTTATACTATCTTAATTAGGTTAAGTTGGAGAGACTAATTTTACTGGTGCATGCCACTTACTACAGGTCCATGTAGGGGGTGGGGGTACGGTGCATTGTTCTAATGACGAAGTGTTGTGAACTTCTGTACTTCAGATGTGGAAAGTTCATTTTGACATGATTTCTGTATCTGTACATGTTGCATGGTAGGGCCTGGAGGTAGTCTCTGCAGGCGAAGGTGACACTGTCTATTTTCTCGTTGTCTTGTACCGCTCAGTTCTTATTGTAGGCTGGGTCCCACTTCGGTGGGGGGAGGGGCTCCTCTGTCAGGTTGTAAATGGCCCCTATCAGATACTCCGCCCATAGAATAAGACAGGTGGGTCCTGGGTCTATGGTGTTCTCAAGGTGTCGGTACACGTGGGAGATCTTGTCCCCAATCTCCCTGTGTACTGGCCTCTCCATGTGGGGCGTTGGGACACCTCTGTTACTATTTACCATTGTAATCCGCTCGTTCACTACTTGTACTACGTTTTGGAGCACACTCTGATAGTCTATAGAATTAGCTGCAACCGGCGGGAAGGGCCTCTCTATCTTGAAACCAATGATTGGGCAAAAGATAATCTTGAGACAGGGGGATTGCTGCCACACGTGGAAGTCAGCCCTCAGAAGCTGCCTCGAGAATCTCTGCACCAACCAGTCCTCATCGTGGTTTCGTAGAAAAACCTGCGTGGCCGGGTGGGTGACATCTTCCTCCACCCAGGTACAAAGATCTGCCAGCCCGCCCATTATCACAACCGCATAACAGGGACTCACTTTATAATCCTCCACAGCCTTGTTGGTAAGGGCGAGAACCGTTGCTTTAGAATCGGTGTAAACTTTATAGTAATATTGCATATCCAGTGCTGTATTGAGACCGATCTCAAAGTCTCTGCCCCTTCTGTCGGTGTACACTCTCACTTCCATAGCGGTGGGCGTTAAGTCCAACTCGGCGATAGCAGCGGCCTCCATTGTTCTTTATACTGTTGGGCGAGATATAAATGTTTTGCTGGCAAAAAGCGGCGAGGTGTTCACCGCCCGACACTCTGCAGCCTTGTGAGGGGCGGTCGGCGGCGGGAGGCGCCTCCCCGCTGTTATCTCGTCTCTCATTGGTCGGGCCCACCGCGCCCCCTAAGAGAGGGGCGCTGTGATTGGCCGAGCGCATTTCACGCAGCAGCCGACGTCATTTCAATTGGGGGGTGGACGTAATGAGTTGTCCCCCGGGGTAATTGCTACACGTGCTCTCAATTAGCTAGGCGGCCTTTTCGCCGCTAAGTCTATTACAAAAGTGGCTCGGGGAAAAGAAGAGGTGCCGCTACCGCCTCAGATTATGGTCATTCCGCAACTTTTTAGGCCTGGGGTAGGGTTTCAGGCTGCTGTCCAGCCTGCTGTATCAGACTTTGCTTTTCTTTCTGCCGCAGCTCATCCTCGTACGACTGCATTTCAGCCTCCAATTCTACCTCACTGATATGCTTCGGCGATGTGTTTTTCCTCCTCTCCGCGAGTTCAGCCTCCCTTTCTTTCCTCCTGACTTCTGTTTTTTCTGCTCGCAATTTTGTGCGGATTTTTTCTAGGAGCTTTCCCATACCATTTTTCCCCGGGAATGTGGCGGTGCCATTTCTCAGTGTCTTTGAGAAGATTGTCAGTCCAATAGCGTGTCTCCTATCCCGTGTGGCTTCTAATATGGGTTTGTCCTCAGTGGCTTCCAGGGCTCTCCAAGCTGAGTCATCCTGGGTGAACTTTGCAGTCGCTCCTCTTTCAAGAAGATCCAGGCTTCTTTTCATGTTCCACTTCTTGTCATGAGGGAATGAGTCCCCCATTTTCTTGATAATCTTTGGGTTATCTTCATGTGTGATGAGGCGGGCAATGTCCTGCTTGTCATGTATGGTGGCCTTGTGCCACATGTAGAATTGCTCTACACTGTTCCAGGTGAAGCCATCCAGGGTGAATTCAGTCGGGTACCAATTAGATAGGGGGGAGAACTTCCCCATAAATGCAACACCCTGAGGGACGTGCCTGGTGAAGGCGCGGAGAACACAGTACTCGTCGGGGAGCTGGTCTAGGCTGGATTTTGTGTACCGTGCTTCATTAATCATGATGGTTTCCCCCATGACTGCAACTCTTGCCCCTCCATCCATTGCTAGATCCGCTACTGCCTTTAGGACCATTTGGTGTTGCTTCATTTCCTCAGTGAGATCTTGGTTTATCCAAATGTCTTTGTAGTTAGCAGTGCTTTTCAGGACAGGGCGGCGCGCCATGATCTCGTCTCTCAGAGCTCGCTGCGCCAGGCCTACCACTACAGGCCTAATGCCTCTCCCCGGCTTTCCTATACGGTATGCACAATCAATATTATCTATTGACACCTGCAGCTCCATGGCCGCCAGCATCCCTTTAACATCCTGCAGTAGATCTTGGTTCCTGTATTCAGGCAGCATGTCAATGACAATGTGTTTTTTACGAGCCTCCCTGTCAAGCCTCTCGGCAACACGGCTGTCAATGGCGTCATGTACCCTGACATCAAACTCTTCCTGATCTCTCTTGACCGTCTGGATTACATCTTCTAGCTTGAGTAGTTTATTGATCTGAAGTTGCATACCTTTCATGGTGTTGTCTTTCTGCTTTAATTCAGAACGAAGTTGCTGGATGTCCAGGCTCCAAGATTCAGCGGCACTTTCAAGGCCGGTGATCGTGGAAGCATGGCCACCAACCGCTGTCTCGACGTTGGTCGTCCTGACGTCCAATCTCTGAATATCACCTTTTATAGTGACCACTTCCTCCTGGGTTTGCTTGAAGGATCCTATCAGTTCCTTTATCTCTTTCAGATCCTGTAGGCCTGTCTGGACACCTTCCATACCTTTCAGCATGATGTTCATCTTGTCTGCCAACGAGTCCTCGTCCCCGTCCTTGGTGGGCGCCATCTTGGCCCTAGCTCGAGTTTGTGTGCCAGCAATCTTGCCACCGTAATATCTCCAATGTCAGCACTGTTGTAGTGGAAATCTGTAGCTCCAAAGATTCCTGGCGTTTAGCTCTCACTATGGCTCCATTCTTTACCCAATGCAATTTAAATTAACTAGGATGTTTTAGGATTATCCCCCCATGTTGTTTTTAGGCGCCCGGTGTCATGGCGCGCGTTGCTTGGATGTCGTATATAGTAGCCCCGAGACGATATACATGTTAGTTCTATCATTTTTTAAACCAAACTTTGGAGAAAAACAACTTGCATATAAGCCGCACCCCGATTTTGGGTTGATCATATAAGCCGCATTACAATCTGACTTGGTTACTAGCCGCGGTTTCTATTTATGACATGTGACTCGGTTCATGTTTGACTACCGGTAGTACATGTACTAGACAAACTACATGTCGAATGTCATCGTGGTCATGTGCTCCCTTTCTAATTGTTTCATGAAAAATAAGGACATTTCTATTGAGGGTTCCAGCTTTTATATAAAGTAGACTTTACGACCCAGGCAATATGCAGTTGGCCATCGGACCTGGCGGCTCCCAGTATATATACTATATATACCAGGTTATAATCAAGATTATATCCTTCAAGATCCATTATAACCACAATAAACAATACATAATAGATGTACGGCTAAGGACTGTATCATTAGGGTTGTTGTCATTGTAGTTATAATGGATCTTGAAGGATACAATCTTGGTTCTAACCTTTTACATAGTATATATAGTTATGTACAGCTGGAGCCGCCAGGTCCGATGGCACATGTTGTCTTGTTAAAGTACAAAACATCTACAGTAAAGAACTTGTCACGATGAGGCAACGTGGTCTGTAAGAGAGTTGTGCGCATGCGTTTATTGCGGACATCCGGATAGCGATACTTTTACGACAATAGCGATTTACGTAAACAAAGACCGGAACGGTACACTCTACACAGCACAGTGCTGCCCCCTACTGATTGCATTATACACTAACAGGAGCCTGCCTAACTACTACTGCCACCGCGTGGGATTCATTGGAACTACCTGTGTCAGTCAGCATCAATGTCAATAATCATGGATCTGCCTTAAGACCTTTCTAACTCCTGTAAATTTCTGCCTATAACCCGCACACAAACATTAGTAGAAACCTATAACCAGCACTGGAGTGCTGACAATGTCCACTTAAATATACTTCTCCATGAGCAGAACGTCTTCTTAGAACTGTACGTAGAACCTTGCGCATAAGCGTAACTCGCATATAAGCCGCACCTAGACTTTGGGCTGATCCTATAAGCCGCATCAGGGTTCTTATTATGGCAACTTTAGTACTGTACCATAGTAGCAAAAACTCGCGTATAAGCCACACCCTGACCATGGGCCGATCCTATAAGCCGCACAGCCAATCTGACTTGCGTACTAGCCGCGGCTTATAAGTGAGGTTTTACGGTTAGTTGGTTTCCCTAGCTGGCATGCCAAACATGACACGTGATCATTTGGTCTAATTTACTGTTCTCTCGTTGGATCATCTTTTAGATTTATTTATCTTAGTCGTCTTCAGCTTGTAGAATTTATTTCTAGTAAAAACAGTTGGTGCCTACCTTATTGAGTAACCGGGACCCAAAGAGCCCGGGACTACTGAGTCGGTGTTTGTGGAAATTGAGCGTGACTAGGGCGTCCACCCCGATAGACGCGTAATTGTTCATCACCAGTGCCTGAAAACCAATAACTGGTGATTTAATAACAATTAATTGTTGAATATGCATGCAGAGACGCCACTCAGGCCAAAAAAAAAGAAGTTGTGTTCAGGTATCCCTAGCGACCCTTCTTTTTTTGGCCCTTTTTTTTGGAAGACATTTTTGAGTTTTTTCTACCAAAAAACACTTTTTTTTTTACTGAAATTTTTTTCCCGTAAAATTATACAAAAAAGGGAGGAATTTTGTCTCTAAATCCTTAAAAAAAATTGGTAAAAAAAAAAAAAAATCGACCTACCTACCCTACTTTTTTGGGCCATGTTACCTGAACACAACTTTTTTTTTTGGCCTCAGTCGTCGGCAAACAGTGGGGAAAGAAACAATTCTGGTCAATTTTCGGTAGGAAATAAACATAATTTAATACAGAAATTCAAGTAAAAATGTAGGAATTCCTACAAAAGTAGGAAAAGTGGCATCTCTGAATGAGTTTTGTATGATAATATACAGGACATTTAATGTACCAGTATGTCAAATGACACTGGGTTAAGACAAATTAGTATATCATATGATTTTACCCTTTAGAATGATACAGTACAAAATATGTTCTATGAAATTTGAATTGAGAGAGATTATGCATTATTGTGATTTTACCTTTTTGGGCAGCGGGATGCCGAAATGTTTGGCTGGGTTTATGGAAACTTTCCATCTGAAAAACGTAGATTTAAACAATTTTTTTTTATAATAAGTTAAGATAGCAATCAAGCAAGTGGATTATACTTGAGTCTCCAGGGTTCTCCACAGACTGAGAAAATCACACAGTGGTCATACCACCTTTCTAAAATAAAATAGGTATAAAATAGGGATATCTTCACGCAAAAAAATATGATAATAAAAATAGGTACCCGGTATTTCTGCAGTTTTGTTGATTCTAAAATAGGTATAAAATAGGACTTTGTAAGGCATGTATAGCAGAATAGGAAGATGTAAAATTTAAAGGCAATGCCAACATCCAACAGTCAAGGGCCCAACAACAGTTGTATAGACCCAATGGAGGGAAAAATAATGCATAATTAAATCCAGCTGGATTTTGCCAGCAGGTTTGCCGAGCACGTTTGTAGTTGTGGTACTACGACACACATCCTCGTTTTCTACAACAGTTGTATAGCTATTTGGCTCAGCCCCCTGATTACAGCGCATAGCAATGCTTAATGGACAGATAAAGTTTGAAAACTGTTTTGTCCAAAATTGTGCAAGTACAGCACAGTGACAAATTTAGGAGTTCAGGGGCTATACCCTCTTGGAAATCTTTTTCAAAATGTAGAGGCCATGCACTGCATTCTTATAGGAGTGCAGTCTCCTAGCCCTCAGAAAATTCAAAAGTTTAGAGTTGTAATGATGATCAGTCTTTGAGAAAACTTTTTCACCATGCAGGACATTCGGTCCTGCACCTAGCCGATTTTGCAGGACCGGATGGATTTCTGCAGGACCGGATACCAAAATCAAAGTTTCCATTATATTTAAAATAGAGTAGCATTTCATGAAGGAAATAACAAAAAAAAAAGCTTTAATTTCCCTAGAAATCAGGATTTGTAACTTCAGTGCTAGTTGGAATTTTTTTTTCATTTTAGGAAAGCCCAGAATGTGCAGGACATCTGGTCCTGCAACTCTAGTCATTCTGCCAGACCAGAGCCATTCTAGGCGGACATTGCCACTGTCCGGCATGTTTTGGCAAAGACTGATGATGTATTCTAATTTCTACATGTAATGCATTAAAGCCAGACATGCAAACTCCGAAGAGGAAAGAATCTAGAGTTGAAATAGTGTATGCTGCATTTTTGGGAAAAATATTTTACAACTAAGATCTATATGATTGGGACTTATCTTTTTTGAGGAAAGGTTTTGAGTAAAAATAGACAATCTAGACCTAAAATGGTGCATATTGTTTCCTTTTGGCCAATCTGGACTATGAAGCCTGTTTTTAGTGGGAAACTTTTGGGAATATTTGAAAATGTAGACTTGAAATAGTGCATTATTGTGCATTTTGGCCAGAATTGTACCAAAGCTAAGATCTGTATCAGCCAGCCTTTGCTTGATGATTGGCAATGGAACTTGCTTTTGATGCAAACTGATGCATTTTGGCACATTTAGCATGTCAACTTCCCATCTTAAACCATAACTGAAAGAGTTATGTGGTCATTTGCAAATCACATGTCACAGTAGTACTATCAAAGGGAGAAAATTTTGAAAATCAAGAAGGCAAATGGCGAAATATGATGTATTTTGATCTGCTTGCCTGATGAAATTACAAGCCTCCCCTCCCCCCCACATAAAGGTAAACATAGTTCTCATTGGATCTGGAAGAATCACAATGACCAATTTGGAAAAAAGGAAATCTGAGAAATCTGAGGAGTTTGCATGTCTTTAAAGCTGTATATATTGTTCAGCAATTGGGTCAGAAAGGTAGGAGTAAATCGTTAATTTCTTTCTGCTTAGGTGATGACATTGATTTTGAAGCGATGCATTATGGAAAATTTTGGCACAAAATATCTAGGTCTGGATCTATATTGATCCCTTATCCTTAAGATTTTGGAGAATTCTAAAGTTCTAGACTTGAAATGGTGCAATCTGGTGCACTTTGGCTTAGATTTTAACAACAGGAGGTGGGAGGGTGGTGTGATTTTGCATGGAGCTAAATTTGCTCACCCCCCCTTGGAAGAGTCAAAATTTACTTGGCCAGGGGGTCCAAATGCCCCCCCCCCCTCCTCCAAAATCAGAACTATACTGCATTTCCAGTTGGCCTTACTCATTCTTATTTTACAACTCATTAAGAGAGCCAGGCTCCCCCACCCACCCTATGGATCTAGGAAAATCATAAAGGGTTTAAAGTCAATGTCTGTAACATATGCATGCCAGAGGAGGGTAGACCTAGCTATGGTCACAGGTGCGCTAGCAATGACAAAGATCAGATGAGAAATACCTATACTGCACCCAGAGATTTTTGAAAATCTTGAAAGTCAAATGGTGCGTTCTGGGGCTTTTAGATACTGAGTCATACTTTCAGGAGACCAGGAGCTCCGCTGCCGGAGATATTGGTGCGGGAAAATCGTGGAGACAGCGTTCGTGGCCTACTCTACTGCATGGCGGGAATGCCTTAGCATATCGCAAATAGGGCCGGAGTGGCGTAATATTTTCAATCTCAAACTCCGAGTCCAAGGTAGAACATATGATGGGGCCAGCTTGGGGCGCGGTGCATCGCGACCTGTTTTACTGGTATGTGTAAAAATATCACATTGGATATAGAGGTATCACAAGAATCCCAGGTATTTTTCTGTATGAGAAATGGAAAATATCACCTCCACCCCTCAGAAAAATAGGTAAGATATGTATTATCTCTCAAATAATAGGATAACATAGGTAAAAAAGGTATATTTGCTCAAAAATAGGATAAAATAGGTAAAAAAGGTATATTTGCTCAAAAATAGGATAAATAGGAAAATAGGTTAAAGTATGATTCACACAATAATACAGAGCGAAACAGATCCCAAAGATTGGACACCAAATAGATTTAGATAAACTTCAATTTAATATAAGTTGCTTATAAACATGTATATACCTTTTATTATTTGTTTTTGTCTGAAAAGAATTTATTCATCTTCATGATATTTGACAAAATCTTACCGTATTTACAATTGAACTGCAATAGCTATTGACAATGATTACATTATAATGAACTGAGGAAATATGTATCCATTGATTATGATGCCGTACCTGTCGAGTTACTTTGGCTGTGCTCTCTCCAGTTGGACCTTAGGCCACTTTATTTTTATAACTTAAATCATGGGCTTTTCACAGCCAATATTTTAGGGGGCAGGGGAGCTGGGGAGGCGAAAAAAAGCTTCTTTACTCAATGTTCGGCCGGGGAAAAAATTCGGGGGAAAAAATCATGGAAAATCTCTCTTTTAGGCTATCCATTGAAGATATATTGAGAAGATGAAATTTACCCGTCTAGTTTAGTCACCCGTAATTTTCTCCTTTTTTGGGGGGGAGGGGGGAAGTTGCCTCCTTTTTTTTCAGAATTAAAAATATTCTTTAAAAAAAAAAAAAAATGTTAATGATTTTCCGAGATCAACCAATAAATATTTTTGTCATGGGGTCATCGCTTCACTTTTCAATCTTTAAAATCAATTGACAATAAAATCTTCTTAAAAATATTTTTTGGTCTTACCTGTCTAGTTTTGTTGGCCGTGCCGTCTCGAGTTGGTGGAGTATCTGTGTGACATCTACGTCCCCCGTGTATCCCTCGCCCCAGTCCAAAACGCGGGCCAGGTCATTACCCGTACCCAGCGGGAGGATCGCCACCTCCGGGGTTGGCTGACGGGAGCAAACAGACATTTTAGGTTATCAATTTTTTTTGATCGATAAATTAAATACAAGTTTAGTAATTGTATAATTTATATTTACCCCTACTTTCTGGTATAAATTACAGGTTTATGGTGCCTGGATTGTTCTCAGAATAAATCCTAAAAAGTTACTGGTACTCTTTAACCATGAATGTAGCATTTAGTGCGGGGGAAAAAAGTTTAGTAATTGAATGTAGCAAGTACCGTCAAACATCATATTGATACAGGTTTCTTGGGGAATTTTTCGAGCATATAAAAAGGATTTTCTTTTCAGAAGTAGGCCTTAAAGATTGGGTTTCAATACTCATTTGATTCCAGAGGAAACTATTTTAGAGTTATACATTTGACTTTTTAGCCCATTGAATATTTTCTACCAGAAATGCTCTGGTTTTATACAGCCATCAGCTGAGTATGCCTATTCCCTTTTCCGTATAATTTCTATGCAATCTCCTAGTCGTTGCAACATCATGTGGTTTTTGAAGGGGAGAAATCAAAGTCTCAAATGAGAACTTGCGGACAAATGTAGAAATTTGACAATAAATTTATCCCTGACCCTCTCTCCCTTAATCCTAAACCTTATTGAAATAATATAAATCCCTTCGTAACTTATTCTTTGCTGGACTTGGAATGAGCGTATATTTAATCAGTGTGTAACTGTGGCTCCTAACTAGTATATAGTGTCCTAGTGGCTTTTATGGCAAACTTAATAAACCCTTAAAAAAGCAACTTTAACCTCTGAAATTATTTAACATTCATGTAAATTTGTTCACACATCTGCTCCTTTAAATTTTAATATTTTAGTGCAAAGTTACCTAAAACTTCAACTAATGAGCAAAATAGCGACTTCTCCATATATTAAAACATAGATGTAAAATTCTCATCACAGAAAAAGCTAAATTAAAAGTATATGGTGTTTGTTATAAATAATGTTATCTAATAAATCAAAAATAGGTGTCACTACAAGTCTAAACACCATGCATTTAACAATTTAAATAGAATAAGGAAGTTAAGCGATCAGTTGAAGGTAAGCGGTCAGTTAGGGCCATGAGAACTGCAGACCGTACCAGATACAGTACCGCGCTAGACAGTGTAGTGGAGGACGAAACACATTTCATGAGCAATGAACCGGTTCACTAAAAACGATGAATATAGCTCTACACAACAATGTGTATACTTTCACCTACATGAGATATATACCATATAGCAAATCGTTCTCTTTGTAGAGGTTGCGGAAAAATTAGTCATTGGATCGGCCAAGAAACGAACCACAGACCTCTCGCACCGGTGACAAGCGTGCTAACCGTTACACTACCAATTCGTGTCTGACTACTCTCCGCTCCCTACATTACTGGATCGGTATGGTACAGAGGGGGGGGGGGGGGGGGAGTGAACTCCTTCTGGCTTTCTACCAGGGTACCGGGAATCCGATCTCTACATCTTAAAAAAATGTTTTAAAAATAGTTTATTTTTTGGATGGGGATGCTCAACCATGATTTATCTTTCACTCTAAAAATGATAATTAGGTGGGGGTGGTAGTGGGGTATGACCTAAGGGGCATATAACAAAATCCATCCATATAGTCTGTTTTAGAGGCGTATAGTATATGGTATACCTAGGGTTACCACTGAAAAGGTAGTTCTCAATTCCATGAATTTTTCCTGACATTTTCCCTGACGGTGGAAACCCTGTCCCCTAACCCATGTACAAGCAGTATTAGAGTATCAGTGCACCAAAGTCGTGTGCGTTATGCTCTAGGACTATCTATTTGGGTGTTCTGTTATACCAACACAATTGGATTTCTATTTCAAACTCTAATCAAATACCGACATCAGAGAGTTGCGCGGGTGACACGAGAGCGGAAACTCCAGAATGAGGCCAGAAAGTGTTCACGTGACATGCCTTTAGTAAACCAGCCTGGAACAAGGGGCTACAACAGTGCACATTTGCAGGGTTCCCACTATTTACTTTTCACAGTTTTAACCGACATGTAACTGAGTTTCAACTGAATAAAATTATTAAATAATCATTTTAACTGACATGTTTAGCATAATAAATTCCTGCGGATAACACCATTTCTTGTATAACTGTACCCAGATTTAAAAAAATTAAATCTAGAAGTCAAATAGTACATTCTAGAAATTTTGCTGAAAAAGTATAAACTATTAACTGACACTTTCTCAAAAATCTGGAAAATAACTGACACATTATGACAATTTTTTAAACTGACTTTTAAAGCAAATGAAACTGGACTGACTTTTGGCTGACGGGTGGGAACCCTGGAGGAGCTAGGGGAGTGATCATTTTGATCAACGGGGAGGGGGGGTGGGGAAGCATAGTAACGCACCGGCTTTGTGGCCAAAAACAGGTTAAATTTTTTGATCCGCCCCAAGAGGGATCCACAGTTTTTTCACCCCCCCCCCCCCCCGTTATGGGGTCTACCGTATTCGACGTAATAACCGCACAGTGCGCTTAAAACATTATCATGGACCCCTAGTAGTTAAGAGTTTAATTACTTATATGTAGTATAAAAAACGGCCAAAAACGGGTGTGTGCGCTTATTAGGAGGAGTGCGCGTATTACGTCGAATACGGTAATTCTTTTTGCCCCCCCCCCCTTGATAAAAAATGATCACTCCCTAGAGAGCTCAACATCAACACAGACCTCAACATTGAACAGGAAGCAGAATGTAACAGACAACTAGAACCACCCGGTCAGACAAGTTGCACATTTCAGGGAAACTGTTGTGCTTGGTCACGGGCATGCAAAACTACAGTGTTACGTAACATTAACAAGCGGTTTTTGTTTTGGACTACGGTAGTCTGACCGGGGCCAGAAAATAAATTATTAATCAAATGCTTTTTTTAATGGTTATTATTAAGGCCACACCAAGAAAATAAGTTGTTCTAGACTGATTTCGCTTACGTTATTTTCGGAAATGCATTTATTTTTAGTTATTTTAAAAAAAAATGTCTACGGATTTAGCTTGCCTCATTTTTTTCAAAAATGATTTTTTTATAATTTTTTTTAAATCTTTAATTATTCTGTTGATCCCCAACATTTGTTGTTGTGGGTTTTCTCTGACATTTTGTCTGGGCTCAGGTTAATATTTTTTTGGAAAAATTGTCACTCGCCTTACTGTTCAGATGCGAAACCCATTGACAAAAAAAAAAGTCTTAAAAAATTAAATTTCCATTGCTCGCACAATATTTTCAAAAGTGAAATCTTTGGACCAATTTATTTTCTTGGTGTGACCTAATCAATGTCCAGAGCATTATTTAATGACTAGCCGGGGTTGACGGTTGGAGAACGTCTACTTACAAACACGACCTCGACAGAGTCAGGGCGCAGGGACTCGGAGTCAGGAACATGCTAAATAACAAAGGTACCGGGGTCACATGTCTACCACAGCCGGGTCGTAACCACAACCAGACCAGCCGTCTACCAATAACATTTTCAATCTTTTAAGGACGGCATCATGCCTTAATGCATCATGCGCTGGGTTGTCATGATGCATGAATGCAGCCCTGGCGAGTAACCAGGAGGGAGATACATCATGACAACCAAGGGCATGATGCTAGAATGCAGCACCGGCAAGTAACTCGCCAGTGCTGCATTCAAGAAGACGACTGGTCTGGAAGCCTTAAAAAATGTAGCCCAAACAATGTATGACCAGGGAGGGGGATGAACATGAGAACCTACTGGACGGTGGCCAAGTTATATTGGAAACACCATCATCAGTAAAACAATTTTCCTGCTGAAAGTTGGGTCGAGGGGAAAAAATCTTTCCAAAATAATTTCAGATAGCATAGGTCAGACTAGTCTTACTCAGCCGAGAAACGCCTCAGTATCTACTTTTGAATGCCAAAAGATACCTTTGACTTCAAAAAAGGTAAGCACCGTTTGATGACCGGGTAGTTTTACAAAATTTTCAGTTTTATTTACATCAACTGCAAACGAATTTGTGAATAGTGAATGCAAATGATTTAGGCCAAAGGAAAAGGTGTGTTTCAGGCAACCCGACCCTACAGTTAAAATAGGGCCGCCCTAGCACTCCCCCCCCCCCCCAATCTTTGGGAATTTTTTTTTTTTTTTTAATTGTTTAGGAAAATATTCATATTTCAAGATTCAAATTTTTGGTCAGGAAGAACAAGCTCCAACTGACTTCAATGGCCTAAAGAATTGTCTGACCTCAGGAAATAGGTTCTTATTAAAACAAGTATATCCAACAATTCTGTGATATCTTTATTTAATGGAGGAATAAGTATGTCATCTTGATGACCGGTGAGTCGATGCGGCATTTCGCGACTCTGGCAATTTCAACCGTTAAAAAATCAGAAGATCTACCTCCCTACCCTAATCTTTAGGATCATGATGCCTGAAACACCCTTTTTTGGTCTTGATGGAAACTATAGGAATGGGGAACTTAAAGCTAAACATGGCGGGTTTTACAACACTTAGTCTACTCACATTGCATTGTTCAAACTCTTTAGAAATTCTTAGCTCATCGACTTTTTTGCGAATGCAAAACATTTAGGAATAAAGAAATGAGCGAACAGTCACCGACAAACAATACATTTCTAAACAATTGGTATTTTCAGTTCTACCGATACATGCTCTTTGTTGATGATTCCCATACCATCTAATTTCTAATTTTCCTATAATCTAAGACAACAGAGGAATTCCACTTTTTTCTCCCTCAAGCAAGAGTCAACAATAGCAGAATGGCTAACTCTATAGCCTTTGAATTTCAGGCTTCATAAATTCAAACTCCTGTATTTCCTATACTTTAAACCCTACCATGCAGAACATTGAGTGAGACTAAGAGAGTGCTCATTTTTTAACAACAGGTTAGGAGAGTGGTGAATTTTGACTCCATGATCGAGGCGAGGGGGGAGGGGTAGAACCCCAACCCCTCTGTGGGGAGGGGGATAATTTCAGCTGTTTTGAGCGAAAAGATCTGAGCATTACTATGCAACAAAGGAGCTTGAACGGTCGTGATTTCTGACTCGCCGGGGGTTAAAAAATGCACACTCCCTAAGCCAAATTATGTAGACAACTGATACACTCCTTGTAGGGACTATACCCCTATACATCCACAACAACTGTTCTTGAACCCAGAAAATATTCACTAATTTCTCAATTGATCTTCATTCAAAGATGCCACTCACTTGTCGACAAAAGATAGGAAATCTAAGGAGTTTGGTCAATTTTCTGTAGGAAATCAGCTTAATTCAATACAGACATTCCAACAAAAAGGTGGGAATTCTTGCAAAAGTAGGAACAGTGGCATCTTTTTTTATTATTTAAGAAACCTTAAAAAAGAGGAAGAGCTAAATACCTTTAATTTGAGGTTGTCGATGGCGCTGAGGATCCACCCGACGGTTCCGTCTCCGCCGGCGGCGAGGACCCTGAAGGTGACGTGTGGGAGGAGGTGGCACCACTCCAAGCCACACTCAGGCGGCATGTCACACAGGTCTATCACCTGCAGTAACATAAACATAGTCGATTTTTGTTTTAACAATTATTTTTAAGGTAAATTTTAATTTTTTAATTTTTTTTGCCTAAGTAAAGGAGGCATGTCACACAGGTCTATCACCTGGAATTCAAATTAATTCAATTCTTTATCTCAGACTCATTTGAAGTGCAGAGGTCCATAGGGTATATAGATGGGTACATAGCATAACAATATTATAAAAGACGAAAATATGTAAAATTTATTCACTGGCATTTTTATTGTAAGTAAAGGAGCCATGTCACAGAAGTCTATCCCATCAAGTTCTGTTCTGACGGCATGGTTAATTTATTTATTTTTACCTTTTGTTTTGTAAAAAAATCTTTTTAGTAATGATACCCTTTTTTTCAATTTAGAAAATATTTAAAAGAAAAGTTAGGGAGGGTTGGTCCCACAAGCAAGGGTCAGTCGGGTTACGATAACACAGCCCTTTTCATTTGGCCTAAGTGAAGGAGGCATGTCACACACTTTCTTTTATCAATAGAGAGGTGTCATTGCCTGTACCTGTGCGGGGTTGAGGAGCCCCCTGAAGGCCTGTAGGACCATACTAACTGAGGGCCTGTAGCATGTTACTCACCTGTGCGGGGTTGAGGAGCCCCCTGAAGGCCTGTAGAATCATCTCCCCGTCCCCGTTGCCGCTCTTCCTGTTGGCGATGACGACTAGCGGCGTCCAGTTTGCGGAGACCGGCTCCTTGACTGATTCCACCACCAGGTGTCGACGCCCCTGAAAGTCACATGGTCAGATTTTAAATTTTACCATAAAAACTCGCCTATGAGTCGATTTTTATGTGGAATTCAATTTTTCTATAAGTCGATTTTTCACCCCAAAAGTCCGATTCAACTTGTAGTTGAGGTACATATATCAATGTAGTCTGCATTTACATTTATTTTTTTATTCGAAGCCATTTAACTTTTTCTTAGCCCATTGAATACAGCCACATTGTATCCAATTGGAGGCATTGAATATGGTGCTTCCAGTGCCTAAGTATAGTAAATCTTGTATAGTAAATCTCTACACATAGGCCTACCGGTAGCGCACCATGTTTGTTTACATATTGACTTTAAGACATTGTGACTCAGTCACCAAACTTGAGAGCATCCTTCACCCATAATCTACTACTGTCAGTTTTTGGGAGACATATGTAAAGTTTTGGTATCTAGTATCTAGGCCTATATTAAAAATTGTTGATTTTAGAATGTGTAAATTTGGTGAGCCTGAATAAGGCTCCCAGGGGCATGTCAGTCCATTTGTGTCTTTTAATAAAATTACCTTGACAAAGGCTTGCAATAAGCCGAAACATGTCGGTCCTTCTAGCTAAGTTTTCCTTGTGAGCTTATTTAATACATTGTCAACATATACACTACAGGAGGGAGATTTTGGGAGTATTTCCTAGCCTTATTAAATCTTGTATTAAAAAATATATAAATTCGGCACTCACCTTGATGCCCACCTGTTTGAGCCTCACACACCCGGGGGGCACTATAAAGTCCTTGTATGGCCCCAGGTCGCACGTCTTCCCGAGACGTGACCGGCAGCCTTCGTGTACGGTGCGTCTACACCAGCAGCACTTGTAGTCCGCTAGTCGCGGCTCCACTCCGCACGTGTCATTACACAGGCTACACGTACTGCCCAGCACCAGGTTACCCTGCCAAGGTCAAGGTCAACACGTATTTAATTATACTCGGGACAAGTCATGAGGTTTAAAAAATTATTGTGCTCCGGTATCCCGACCCAAACAATTTTTAGAAAAAATTTCAATTTTTGTGCAATTTTTCTTTTTTTTTCTCCAAAAAAGGAGGTACCACTCTTTTGCCGAAATGTTGTTAAAACACCAAAATACATTGTACTTGTTCTTAGTAAAGGTAGTAAGAGCCACCTGAAACCTTAGATCTTGAGTTGTAGTTATGTTTGTTATATAATCTATTCTGTGATATTAAACTTTATGATATTTCACTTTTTCTTTACTAAAAAACTGGTAACTTTTTTATTACAAAAAAAAGAAGAGTTGAAGAAAAAGAAATTGACCAACCGACCCTTTTTATTTCTGTAGTCTATAGTATCTTGAAATACAATGACAATCTATATTCGAAATAACAGTGAAGAGCAGATGTGGCCAAAAAAAAATAGGTTTGTTTCAGGTCTAAATAGGGCCGACGTTTTTTTTATTCAATTTTGAAGAAATTTTTATATTTTTATACTTTTTTTAGGTCAATTTTAGGTTAACAAAATTTTTGAAAAAATCTTCCCATTTTTACACTTTTTTGGGTCAATTTTAGAGGGTAAGTAAAAAAAAAACAAGTAAAAAACAACAACAACCGACCTACCGACCCTTAAGTTTCTTCCCATGTTACCTGAAACAAACCTTTTTTTATTTGGCCTTTTCTTTGTGGTAAAGATGGTCGCCGGTATATAGCAAAGAACTTACCTTGACCCAGTGGTGCTCGTGTACATCAAAGTTGTCACTGAGGCGTTTACACGGTATCTTCTTGTCGGCAGTCCGCATGTTGCGGTCCTCCACACAGATACCACACGAGTCGCAGTACGCCCCCGCCAGGATGTGCTGCTCACTCACGTTACAGTACGTGGGCGCACTGAAAGTGGGGGATATACAATTTTCATCAAATTCTAAATCCTACATACCCTAAAACCTTGCGTATAAGCATAAGGGGCCATCCATTAATTACGTACGCATAATTTAGGCCAAAATTGACCCCCCCACCCCCCCTGTTGCACCATGTACGCATTGGGATACCCCCCCCCCCCCTTATGCGTACATACTCAAATCTCTTGGACCCCCCCCCCCACCCCCCACATTGCCAGCCTCAGAAGGGGGAGGGTACTGGGGGACGAAAAGTAAGAAGTGCATTTGAGTAAAAAATACGGTACTAAGTAGAGGGGCTGTCAAGATTGCTAAGGCCAAAAAAAAAGAAGTTTGTTTCAGGTCACCCGACCGACCCTATCTAAACAGGGCCGACCCTACGTTTTTTATGAAATTTTTATATTTTTAGACTTTTTTGGGGTCAATTTTAGGTTTACAAAATTTTGGAAAAAAAAATCTGTTTGGGTATTTGTGCCCAAAAATACCCATTTTAGTCCAAAAACGATCAGGAAAACAACCCTTATGCGTAGACAATGCGTATGCTAAAATGACCCCAGACCCCCCCACCCCCCCTGTACGCATCTGTACGCATTTGGCTTGACCCCCCCACCCCCTCTTGATGCGTACGTAATTAATGGACGGCCCCTAAGCTTAACTCGCGTATAAGCCGCACCCCTACCTTTGACAGATTATATACGCCCCATATGGCATATCCAATTTTCACCAAATTCTAAATCCTATAATTGATAGTTCACCCGTACTGTTTTGTTTAAACTACAGGGCAGTCTAAAATTATATAAAATTTAAAAAATATAATTTTATAAATTCGTCTGGACCCATGAATGTAGAGTTCACTTCAGCATTGTGAAAAAAAGAGTGCAAAGCGATTCTCGTCCATTTCCAAATTCTAAATCCTACATAATCCTTTATTATCCTCCATACTCGCTAAAAGATGACATTTGTTGTCATGATGCACCAATGCAGCCCCGGCAAGTAACTCGCCGGTACTACATTGGTGCATCATGCCGACCCTTCAGTGGTGTACTCAACTTTGGTCTGTTGACGGATTATTTCACTTGTTGAATGTCAGACCGCATTTCACTTGGCCTACGGCCTCGTGAAATACGGCCTGACATTCAACTTGTGAAATAACCCTCCAACAGACCAAAACTCATGCACCTTTGTCTATATCATTTATGTGTTGGGATATATTATATGATATCCTGGGGCAGTAACAGCTCAGAAAATGGGTGTAAATAATACAGTTATGGAGTCCAACCATGTTTTTTAACAGTGCATTTTCAAGGGGGGGGGGGGAATAAAATCGTGCATGATTTTATTCCCAATTGCATATGACCATTTATTGGGCAATAAAATCAAATTTGAGCAAAACGATACGGAATGAGGGGAAATGTAATAGATAGGAAAGGAAATATATTAGAAAAATAGGTACGGGAAAAATCACCCGAAGTATATTATTTGGGAACATTCTAACTCAATTTTAGGAAAATTTATTTTAGAATCTGAATCATCAGATTGATACTTACTTGAACAAGTCTGTCATGCTCCACCGATGACCTTTACTGACGTCACGTACAGGGACGTCATAGTGACGTCGCCGAAACCACCGACACGATTTGGTGATCATGACGGTGACGCCGAAAGCAGCCCCCACGGCCAGGACGTAGAGGAAGGCCATCTGGAAGTAGAATGAGGATCTAATTAGGCCAAATTTAAAAAAAGGTTTGTTTCAGGTAACATGGGATGAAAATCTAGGGTCGGTAGGTCGTTTTTTTTTTTTTTTACAGCCCTTCTATGATACCAAAAAAGTGTAAAGGTCGGGGGGGGGGGGGAAATCCTAAATTTTTGAAAACCTTAAATTGACCCCAAAAAAGTGTAAATATATAAAAGAAATTTCCAAAATTGCATAAAAAAAAAGTAGGGTCGGCCCTGTTTTGGTAGGGACCTGAAACAAAACTCTTTTTTTGGCCTTAGTAGGAAAATTGTAGCGTTTTGTGAAGGAAATTTACGTTCTAGTAGTACTGTCATAGTAGTTAAGAGTTTATTGATCTGCAAAAACTTGTGAAAATGCAACAGTGTGAGCTTTAATTTGATACCAAAAGTATGCTTATATTTTCCTCATAATCATTAAAAATGAAAAGAGAAAAAAGGTTTTCTTGAAACCTGATTCATATAACGTGTGGTGATGAGAATTTCGCGTTTTATGCAGTGGCATAACCCTCCTAAGTAAGCTAAGTCTGATTCCATAAACCCTGCGTGCTATACATGAGAATTCATAATAAACCGAATATAATATATTCTTTTCAAATAGAATCTTTTTCCATTGATGTAATTCATAATTACATGAAATACGGTAAATGCAAGAGAGCATTCAATTTGTTCAACAGTGAGAATTTTCTCACTCAGTTACCCCTCGCGGCCTAACCTCAGTGGTGAATGTAGCCCATAGAAGTGGCCGCTCTCAATATCTGGCTGGAGCGAGGGTCCATTACAGCCCGGGGAAAGTTCACGTTCTTAGCCTACCCAGGATGCCCCGCGCGCCATACGTTTCTTATGTGACGTCTTAATGGCGCCAAAATTTGCGGCCAATCAGCGGTCATGCAGACGTTACTCTGTAATGGTCCCCAGCTCCAGCCGATAGCCAGAGCAGTGGACTGTACAATGGTCTAGTGGTGAATGATTGTCATGAGCCTTTGTCTATTTATCTACATGATAACATCAGCAAGCAGCCAGTGATTAGCATTAAGCCTCTACACACACAACAGCTAGCCTACAGCATATGATACATATAGCATAGCGTGCCTTCAGGGAGAGGTTCTATGCATGAAAGGTTACTGCTTAAAAAATTAATAATAAAAATAAATAAAAGGGCAGACTTTTATATAAAAATATCAACAGTCAGTAGAAATATATGCTGGTAACATTCTTCTGAATGCTATATTTCACCAGAGACATTTCACGAATTGAACAGCAAAAACTTTAGATATTTCATCGTTTTTTTTGTTTTTTAAAAATTTAGTTACTCACATCATACAACATGATCTTCCTAAAACTAATTTTCTGGCTCACCTGTATATGAATTGCTTAGTTAATGATAGTTGATCTATTAGTATACTAAATTTACATCTAGATGGGAACAGATGAGTACCTTTGGCTGTCAACGGGACAGACTGTAAACGGGAAAGAAAATATGTAGATATTTACAAATATACAAGTGTGAATCTACAGGTTGATAATATTTACAAGCATATATACAGTGAGAGTCGGTAGTGGTATTGTTTTTAGTGGTAGGCCCCCCTAACTGAGGAGTAGAAAAATGAGGAGTATTAGTGGATTAGTCGTCTGTGGTGGGTAGCGTTAAAATTCATTCTTAGATTGGGCTTTTAATATCGTTACTGGATTCAATTAGAGCATTCTTATCTATTAACTTAAGCATCTGTCGTCCGTATAAGCCATCATTTTCTTATTACGTTAATCAAAGTACTATGTACAGGCTTACATCATATACCGGTAATGACATATGGGAAGCCTATATCTCAAGTTATCCTGTGACCTCTCACTGTCTCCGTCTCATCTGATAATAAGTTAATACTAGGTCAAACTATAATCAATCCTTTCAATACCAAATCATAATTCATTCATGATTTACCTATGACAGACTTCAACGTTATGAGTCTTAGAGCTATAGATATGGATTATAAAATACATGAATCTAGACTGATGGCCAGTTACAGAGGTGCAAGCTCTATTAAATATCTAATGGGCCTATATAGTTGTAGAGTTCTCGAGAGCAGTTGTATGGTAGCACAGAGGGTTTGGCTATATTATATATAGCCTATATATAGGAAATGTACGAGACTAGTCACTAGGGAAGTCACATTTTCTTTTGTGATTATAATAATGATATTGGGACTTAGTGCAACTCATATCTGAAGTATATTTTGAATATCTTTCATAATTTGCATAGGATTCTGTCGTAGGAAAGAAAGTGGCCATTCTTTAAGATAATTTAACAACGGGGGGAGGGGGGGGGGGAGAGAGATTTTTCACACACACACCCTGGGCTGAAACCCCTCCGCTAGACTCAGGGACAGGCTCAGGCTAGAGCCCCCCCCCCTTTTTTTTTGGAAAAATAGTCAAGCGCGGCCGTTTCCCCTAAAAAACAAGTAACATTTTTTATGGGTCGACACCCCCCCCACCCCCCCCCAAAAAAAGAAGAAAATCCGCCACCCCTCTCTAAATATAAATGGTATTACCATTTATAGTGCTCATTTTTTAACAACAGGGGGGGGGTGGTGGATTTGGGGGGGGGGTTAAAAAATTTGGACCCCTTGACCGGGGGGGGGTAAAAAATTTAGACCCCTCTTGGGGGGGGGGGTCAAAAAAATTCAACCTGTTTTGAGGGAAAAAGCCCGCGCGTTACTATGCTACAAAGGGGCGCGAACGTGCGCGATTTTCGGGCTGCCGGGGGGGGGGGGGAAATTTCGACCCCTCTAGGGGTGGGGTGAAAAAATTTCGCACGCTCCGCGCGAAATCTCACCACCCCCCCCTGTTGTTAAAAAATGAGCACTCCCTAAAGCACTTGCTATTAAATCTATATATGCCTATATTCCATGACAATTGACATCCCCCCCTATAATTAGTTACACCTGGCTCTTACCTTGTCTAGTTTTGACTTAGCCTAGTCATAAACTTATGTTTAAATGGGTATTTAATTCCACGCCCTTCTTCCTCTGCCTTGTTGGAAGTTGGGTTGGGCTTGGCAAGTCTAGCCCTGATGTGTTCCTACCATCGTCACTGCTGTTCTAGCGTCTGTTCACGGAGTCATGGCGCCGATATTTGTTAGTAGACTTTTCCAACTTGATACTTGTGTCTCCCAAATGTCGGGCTGTGACTAACTTGTGTGGATACACGTCAATTTACACGTCAAAGACTTATTTAGGCGTTACTCACGACCAATTTGACAACCTCTAGTTTACATCCGGTCCATCCCCATGCACGAAACACAACACCGGCTGAAGGAGCACCTGTTCGGAACCGTTGTAACGCTGGACGTCGCCTGTGGTTTCTCGTGCTACTGATTGACAAGAGCCAAGGAGGCCAGTGTGGCAGCTGTCAGAGACCCCTAGTGCAGAAACTACACACTACAGCCAACTAACTGGTAGGTTGTTTGTAAATAGAAGTAATTATTTGGGTGTAGATGTTTTAAATCACGGCATTCAGTTCAGATAATTGGATTTGTAAGTGAACCATGAAGTCTACTTTAGATTGCAAGAGTAGTTCCTCTAACTTCCAAGTAGTGACACTACAGTGACTGACAGTATACAAATCAATATCCTATGAGTATGATCATCATGAACTTGATAACGAAGTGGGTGTGTACTTTCACCCCTGATGCCTGAACTGGCCTTGGCTCTCCACTCATGTCGCTCAATCCAGACTTCAACCTTTAAGGGAGTGTTCATTTATTAGTTACAGGGGGGGCGTAAACATTTCCGACCCCTCCTGAGGGGGGGGGGGCGTAAAGAATTCTGACCCCTCTTGAGGGGGGCATAAACAATTTAGCCCCTTTTTAGCAAAAATGCCTGCGCCTTACTATAGTTCAAAGGGGGGTGGGCGAAAAGTTTTCGACGCCTTTGGCGTGGGGGGGGGGGGGGGGGGGGCACCGCAACGTTTCACCTGCTCTCACCCCTGCAATTAATAAATGAACACTCTCTAATATCCCCAAGGTAATTTTGTTCTAGGCTAAATATGGGGGGGGGGCTTATTAGGGGGGGGGGGGGGGGTCGCTTATTACGTCGAATACGGTATTCCTTGTGTTATTCCCACAGGCTGTGCCATGGCATTACTACAGGTACTCCGAGGAACAGCGCGGTCTGTACGGTGTCTGCCGCGTGGACCGATCTCAGCCGGACTTCAGAAACATGCACTCCGCAGTCAGTGTACAGCTCCTGATAGATGGCTGAAAGTCAGCCTGGAGGAGGAAACAGGTGAGTGCAGGCAGAAGCCCCCAGATGCTGTCTCACTATTCGATTTTAAGATATACCAGCAGCTTCCCTGCAGGCGATACGAAGTGCGAAATTTTGCTGATTTGGGGGGTGCCGTGAGAAGAACGTTGCGATGACAACATTGCGCTGGGCGGGAACGAAACCGCCGACCAGGACCCAACAAATTAAAATCGCCTCGGGTGAACTGCATCATGGGAGCCGTATCATTATTAAATGTGGTCCTAACCATTGACGCCTTTAAGACGGATTTAATTTGGGATTTATTTTTTCTACAAGACAGACTTTCCTCAAAAACTAGGGTGTCTTCTTAAAGGAGGGGTTTTACTGAATAGAATTAAAGAGAAAATGATTTCCATACAAGACAATTTTTTTTTCTCAAAGTAGGGGGTCGTCTTAAAGGCGGGGTCGTCTTAATAAAGTAGGGGTTTTACGGTACAGGTAACTGTTTTGTTGTGACAGTCATAAGAAGTTGATAAAACCGAGGAGGGTTTTGGGAATACCGTATTCGACGTAATAAGCGCACAGTGCGCTTAAAAAAATATCATGGACACCTTTTAGTAGTTAAGAGTTTAATTGTGGTCAAAAATTGAGATTCTTTTGGTTCTTTATAGTCTAAAAATCAGCCAAAAACGGGGGGTGTGCGCTTATTAGGAGGTGTGCGCTTATTAGGGGGTGTGCGCTTATTAGGTCAAATACGGTACATTTTTTTTACACTTCCTAACAATGTAGAAACGCTTCTTGTAACCCAACTTGATATTTCAGGTATAGCGACGATGACGTTACAGCGCGCCCCGGCTAACACCCTTACCCTAGAGTTCATGACGGACATTGCGATCACTCTGGAAAAACTTGACAACGACCGCCAATGCAGAGGATTAATCATTGCATCTGTAAGTACGCTAGTTCACACATTGCCGTTAGGAGGTGTTCTTGTATTGGGTACTTACCCGGGGGTACTTAAAGCTGCCATACTATCTAAGATATATAGAATGTTCATTTTCTGCATATTTATAAAGGGTCTCCTTAGTGCAGTGTACTGGTAAGATCCAAATCAAATTTGTGGCTTTTGACTGTGCTAAATTCAAAGATAAAGATCAGAAAAAATAGAATGCTTCCAGCATTCTATTCAGCACTTAATTATATCAACAAGTTGGCGCCATCTGCAGTGTTACACTAGGAAATAATAGACTCTGTTGGTAAGATCAGCAATGCAAGAATTGCAGGTAGCAGTCCACTCAGTGCTGCCACCTGATGTCATTTTTTAACACTAACTTATCAAAGCCCACCAGAATATAAATAGTAGCTGGAATTAGTCTTGTTTTGCAGATATTAAGAATCTCTTGTCAAAATAAATGACAGATTATAATAGGGAAAGGGTTATACAATCATCTGAGATACAAATGAAGATAATATAGGTTTGAGTGTGCCAAGTAGTATAGCAGCTTTAAGAGGCGGGGATCCTTGGTTCAAATTTCAGGATAATTCTCATTTTTGATACAAAATCGAACATATCTAATTAGGACAAACGTTAACAGCGCAATCTTGACACAGAACTAAGATCATCTTAATTATCTTAAAACTAGTCTTAATCATATCATATCACCTATCTCAATCCTATCTTAAACTTCACAGTCCATTGTAGGATAGGCTAGTCAACTAGTATTTGCTACTGCAATAGGGCTGTGCCGATACCATCAGCAAATCAGGTCCATGGAATATCTTAGCTTATGGCCGCATGCTAACAAATAAAAGAATTAGAAACCCTTCTGTGAAATTAGTACCCCTCTGGAATTATTATTGGAGGGGGTCGGGACATTACTGATACACATTGCCTCTGTTGCAGGAGTTAACGGGCCTGCTACAGATTGCTTCTGTTGCAGGGGGTGGAGGGCATCTACTGATACAGATTGCTTCTGTTGCAGGGGGTGGGGGGCATCCACTGATACACATTGCTTCTGTTGCAGGGGGTGGAGGGGATCCACTGATACACATTGCTTCTGTTGCAGGGGTTGGGGTGCATCCACTGATACACATTGCTTCTGTTGCAGGGGGTGGAGGGGATCCACTGATACACATTGCTTCTGTTGCAGGGGTTGGGGTGCATCCACTGATACACATTGCTTCTGTTGCAGGGGGTGGAGGGGATCTACTCGGGGGGCCTGCAGCTTAATGAGATCTACCAGCCGCGTTTGGAGCGGTTGCGGGAGGTGTGGCGCGTTCTGCAGGAGATCTGGATCCGCGTCTACAGCTCTCGTCTCGCCACCGTAGCCGCCATTAACGTAAGTACTTTTTAAAATTTAATTGTTTATTTATATCCTTCATAAATGGTTTACAAATACAAATATCTATCGAAACATCCCCGTAAATTCTCGACTTCAGCTGTCGCTTCACATGATTCATGACACTTAAACTCTGATGGATGTACAACCCTTAAATTGCCCACAGGGTTGTACTTTATTTCTAAAAAAAAAAAAGTTATCGTAAAACCCCACCTTTAAGACGACCCCGCCTTTAAGACGACCCCCCAGTTTGAGGAAAAAATCCGTCTTGTAGAAAAAAAGCCTTTAAAATTGATTTCTCTTTGAGCTATTGTATTTAAACCCCACCTTTAAGACGACCCCCCAACTTTTGGGAAAAATCCGTCTTGTATGAAAAATAAATCCCAAATAAAATCAGTCTTAAAGGCGGGGTTTTACGGTAATTACAAATTAACGGAGATATTTTTCCCTCCTGTTGTTTATTATCATTTAGATTCCTCTGTCGAGGGGTTGGTCATAAAGAATGTAGTGTTGGGACACCCATGTGCCTCGTCCATCAAACCCGTTAATACAAATTAGAATAGATCTGTGTCAAACGCTGCAGTTTTTCTGATATTTATTTTTATACTAAATATGTCTTTTTACAGGGGCATGCGTTAGCGGGCGGCTGCCTCATCTCGTTGTCATGTGACCACAGAGTCATGGCGGAGGGTAATGGGACGATCGGCATGAGCGGCGCAAGACTGGTAAGTGTGCTTAATGTATATACTGTAAAACTTCGCTTATAGGTCGATTTTTATTTGGAATTTATTTTTGCTGTAAGTCGATTTTTTCCCTCAAAAGTCCAATTCGACTTATAAGTGAGGTTTTGAAATAATATAAACTTTTTAGGGGCCTATAAATATCAATTCTAAATACTGAAAAATACACCTTTTTTTCAAGGATTCTTTTCTCCTATAATAAGTATAAGACCTGCTTGTTTGTATACAAGGGCAGAAAATCATAAATAATAAGCAATTTGGCAAGGAAAAAGGTGGTTTAGGGGGGTCTGAGTGGGGTCTAACCCCCCAAAAAATCTCAAACTCCAATTCGACCTGTAAGTGAGGTTTTCCAAAAGTTCATGTATTTTGCTATAGGTCGATTTTTTTTCCTCAAAACTCCAATTCGACCTATTAGTGAGGTCGAATTGTAAGCGAGGTTTTACGGTAAGTCATAAACTACTAACTTCTCATTTTTCAACAAGAGGGGGGGGGGAAATTTCAAAATCACACCAAAAATCTCACCCCCCTCCCCCCATTGTTAAAAAATGAGCACTCCCTTATGTCTAACCTATAGAGGAGTTAATATATTGCTAGCTCTCTAGATGTATAATGTTAAATGCTTTGACGATAGGATAAACTAGCAGATGCTCTTTACATGTAAACAGTCATTTGGTACCAAGTCACATGTAGGTGTTAACTATAATGCTCCATAGATGTAGAGTATATAAGTCTGTGTCCTTGTGTGCTGGTTTGGTAATGATACATTGAATTTGGTGTAATTTCAGGGTATAATACCACCATCTTGGTAAGTGTAATTTTATGATTTTTTCATAAAAAATTTCATAAATTAAACCAGGGGTTTCCATTCTTGCAAGGGGGTACACAAATTACCGTATACATTGTGTATGTCTTTTGGTTTAAAACGAGTCATCTAGATGGCGTTACTACAGGCATCTAGATTATTAAAATCAAGCCATATCGTATAAAGCCTGTTTGGATTTAATTGTTATGAAATATTTTGATGAATGAATGTTTAATTAATGAGGAACATCTGGATCATTTCCCCAAACACCCTTTTATAACACTGTCAAGTTGCAGTCGGTGATATTCAATTCAATTCAATTCAAATCTTTATTTCAGACTCAATCGTTGTACAAAAGGTCCATAGTCTATAAAACACACATACATATAGATACAGAGATAAGAATACAGCTAAGGAATATTAAAATGGATGTACAAATCTTGATACCAGCATCTCCAGATATGGGAAGTGTACTGGGTATCACTTCTTGGATCCACCATGCTTTTGATCAACTCATTTTTGACCCCGTCAGTCGATATATAAAACTGTATATTAGTCTCCTAATTGTAGCACCACATGTCGGAAGAGCACAAACAGCAAAAGTCTCACAGGCACTAGCATATCTTGGGATGCCAAGTAACATACGGAGTGCATCATTGTACGCTACTGTTAACTTTCGCATAGAAGCCCTGTTGTAACAACTCCATAGTGGCCATCGTTGACACGGTAGGACACCGTGAGACAGAGTGGTGTCCGATGATTAGGCCTCAAAAGTCACTCTTGTTAGAGATGTGCCTCTACATGGGGTAAAATCCGACACGTGCAACACGGCGACACAGAGATTTTAAAATTCGACATGTGCGACATGGGGGTTTTAAAATTCGACGGACACAGCGATCTTTGTAAGGGCCCAGTATATTCTATATATATAAAAATCGACACAACGACACGGCTCTCTTGCTTAAATACGACACGGTGACATGGTCAAATATGTGGATACCCATGTAGAGGCACAGAGAGTGTTACCAACTTTATTTGATTTGATTTGCCCCATCCTCCAAATATGATATTGTAAACATTAAATAGGACAGAACACTTGTCACTTTCAATGTAAAAATACCAATATTGTGGAAAGGTGTTATTTCAATATGACTCTGTCAATCACTTCCATAAATGGCTTGGGCATGAATTATATGCTGTAAATTATTTGTAAGAAGTCTCAAGAGTTTAATATACGATTTTGAGATACACAGAGTGGATTATTATTGTTTGACTTGTTCAGACCGTTTTCTAGGGGTCGGCTCTTCGCCGCCGGCTTATTAACCCCTACAAATAAATAAGGCCAGGTTCTTGTTCGTGAAAGTCTTTAATGTATTTAGCGGTAGTACACCCAGTGTGCCTCTTACCTCCTGTATGCCTGCCTACCTCCCCAGAGCTGCTCCTACACTATACATGTGGCTGTGTCTCATGAGTTTGTAACAATTGAAACGTCTTTGACCGGGTGTCGTCTTTGGCCAGCAAGTTTTAAAATGGCTGAAATGGGAGCTATGTACACAGAAATGCCGGGAAGTTTGAAGTATATAGTGTTAAAATATCCATTAACATTTCCCCCCCATTTCTGTGTAAATAGCTCCCATTTCAGCCATTTTAAAACTTGCTGGTCAAAGACTACACCGGTCAAAGACGACACAGGTCAAAGACGACACCCGGTCAAAGACGTTTCAATTGTTACAAACTCATAAGACACGGCCTCGTGCATCGTCCTGCTCCTGTGCCCCGAGCCGCTCTTTGTGGTAGTGCCCTGAAGCACTACTCCCTAGTCTAACCCAAGCCCCTCCCCTTACATGAATACAGTGAATATATAATTGGCCGTAAAGCCGGGCCGCTATGTTACAGTTTCACCAAATATGATTTTAACACCTTTCCCAGGTTACAGTCGGTGATAGTGGACACGGTGGGGCACCGTGAGACGGAGTGGTGTGTGGGTACCGGACACATGTACTCCCCTACAGACGCCCTGAGGGTCGGGCTCATAGACCGGGTTGTACCGCTACACAAGCTACACAACGCTGCACACCAACACGTCACCCACCTACTCCGAATACCAGGTATGGCCCAAAAAAAGGGTTCAGGTAAGGGAGTAGTAAATTTTTAACAACAGGGGGGGTGGTGGATTTTTGCGCGAGCGGATCAAAAAAAATTTGGTCTCCCCGCAGGAGGGGTCGACAAATTTTTGGTTCCCCCCCCATCAGGCAAGTTGAAATTGAGCATGGCCGACCCCTTTGAGCTATAGTAACGTGCAGGCTTTTTCACTAAAAAGGGGTGCAATTTTTTTGGTCCCCCCCAAGAGGGGTCAACATTTATTTTCCTCCCCCACAAGAGGGGTCCAAACTTTTTTGGTCCCCCCCCCAAATACACCAACCCCCCCTTGTTGTTAAAAAATGACCACTCCCTAAGGCCACTCAAAAAAAAAAAAATTCTTATCACCCGGCACTTTTTTTAATTTTTACAAACTGATACTATCTGGCTAACAATGACGGAAAAGGCCACCAAAAAAATATCAAAAAAGAATCTAATGGTGCGGGCTGAGACAAAACATATATTAAGAATTAAAAATTTGCATTTTCGGAAATATGGTGCAGGAAATCCGTAGACCAACTTTCTAAATTTGGTGTGGCCTTAAATAAATATTTCTTTTGCAGATGTGGCACGCCAGTTGACAAAGGACAACCTGCGGCGCCCGGTGTTAAACAAGCTCCTGTCTGCGCGGGACCAGGACCGAGAACAGATGCTAACCTACCTCATGTCTGAGGAGGTACAGGGCCTCATAGGGGCCCATGTACAGGCACTCAAAGCCAAGGGAGCCCCGCAATGACCGCCATATGTATAGAGTGCCTCATAGGGGCCCATGTTGAGGCACTCAAAGCCAAGGCAGGCCCGTAATGACCGCTATACATATAGAACAAGGCATAACCCTATACCGTAAAACCTCGCGTATAACTATAAACCGCACCCCGAGTTTGGGCCGATCCTATAAGCAGCACAAGAGATCTGATTATGGTGACTTTTAATACTGTACCATATCTGACTCGCATACTAGCCGCGGCTTATACGAGAGGTTTTACGGTAAAGCACACGCAATAAGTTATTACGTCGAATACGGTAATGCATAGTGCCTTAATGCATTGAGTCCATTATCGGCATTTTTCAAATCCAAAGGAGCGCTGCAATGACTGCTGTGTTAGACACATAGCAATGACGCAGGAACGATCTTGTTCCCTTAAACACTGTATTTACACCGATACTGGCAGTCTTGTGAGATTTTGGTTCTACTTTCACAATGTACCGTAAAACCTCGCGTATAAGCCTAACTCGCGTATAAGCCGCACCCCGAGTTTGGGCCGATCCTATAAGCCGCACGAGACATCTGAATATGGTGACTTTTAGTACTGTACCATGGTAACAAAAACTCGCGTATAAGCCGCACCCTGACCCTGGGCCGATCCTATAAGCCGCACCGCCGATCTGACTCGCGTACTAGCCGCGGCTTATACACGAGGTTTTACGGTATTGTACTGTCACGATAAAGAGCCTGGTTTTGAAAGAGCGCCGGTCTTGTAAAAAGGGCTGGGGGTGTAGGGGCATCTAAATGTTTCATAAGGCCACCTTCTTTTGATAACTTGCATTACGGGCTTTCACTGTAAATATTTTGGAAGGGCAGAGGGGAAAAAAAAGCTGCTTTACACACCACCCGGAGTACTGAGAATTCCCAAAGGGCAGAGGCCAAAAAAAAAAAAAAATGGCATGGAAAACCTCATTTTTGAGTAATCTAACGAAGGTATGTTGAGAAATATCCCCAAGCTGAATGGCCTCATTCCGCCTTTTGCTGGTCAACAGGCTTTTTTTGGGGGGGGGGGGGGGATTTTCAAAAAGTCTCGGAGGGAATAGGTAAAAAAAAAAAAAAAAAAAGCTTTTTTTCCAAAATTGCCAAAAATTTGGGCGGCGGATCCGTTATCCAAGTTATCAAAATAAAACGGTCTAAGCACTAAAACCATGACCTTTTATCTTGTATGAGCGCCGGGGGTATGAGGCCCGCCAAATTGGAGAGCGGCCCGGCCCTTTATCGCGATGACCAGTGCGGTAGCTTGTTTCTGGCAAGCCATCGTGTATGGAAGCCTGGTATATTCCGTGGACAGAACTGACATGGCCGTGCATATGGAGTCACAAGAATTATCGCTAAAAACAAGGCTTTACCCCTTAAGGGGTTGTGTTTGGTGCAATGCCATCTTTAAGGGCTGCTTGATGCATTAAGCTTGTTATGCGACCTTTAAAGGGTTAACCCTGAAAATGACGATGTGTTTCAGGTTAGCTGTGGTCTCAGGTGTCCCTACGCCACTGTAAATTTTAACCCTGTAAGGACGGCATGATACCTTAATGCATGATGCCCTCGGTCGTCATGATGCATGAATACAATCCTGGCAAGTAAGTCGCCAGTGCTGCATTCAAGCATCATGCCAACCCCTACAGGATTCAGACACCCCTGAAGGGTGAGTTACTCTCCAGGGCTGCATTAGTGCATCTTCATGACAAATGTCATCTTTTAGTGACATCTGTCCCTAAAAGGTTAAATCGGAATGTACGTATGTTGGATTGTCTACTCGTGTAACCTGAGAGACCATTTATTATATCAGGCCTTTAAAAAAAGTTGTGGTCAGGTAACATGGACAAAATAAATAGGGTCTAAAGTGATAATTTACAGTAGTCATTATTTAACGTAGCTCAGTGTCAATGATCAAAGTGGGCTTGTCTGAAATGCTGGGTTGGCAGATAGTTTAATAGGGGGTAGAAAGCATCCCTCAACCCATCTTTAGTAAAGTTATGAACCCTCACCATTAAAATGACTTTAACAGTATTATTCATGTATGAGTCATTAATGAAATTAATGAAATATGACTTATATTTGTGATAACCTGGAGAGGTGATGAACATGTTGGTTAATATTATTTGATTTCTTGATATTGAATGATAAATAAAATGTACCTGTAAATAATCAGATTGTCCAGGATACTCACAAGGTGCTAATTTTTATAAAGCTATCAACAAAGGAAATAAAGTATTTCAACACAGCCACTATAGTATGACCTTTTTGCTTTATAGGCTGTTCTGAAGACATCCAGTTCGTAGCTCTGGCCAGAATGAAATAACATGGAAAGAAAGTCATTGCTTGTTTCAGGTAACATGGGAAGAAAGTCTAGGGTCGGTAGGTCAGAACATTATTTTTATAACCCCTCTACGATACCATTAAATTGAACAAAAAAAAGTGTAAAAATGGGAAGATTAAAAAAAAAAATTGTAAACCTAAAATTGACCCAAAAAAGTGTAAAAATAAAAAGATTTCTTCAAAATTGCATAAATAAAAGTAGGGTCGGCCCTGTTTTGATAGGGTCGGTCGGGTGACCTGAAACACCTTCTTTTTTTGCCTCTCCAATCACTTGTCAATCCACTACTGTTCACAGGATATAATTATTTCTTCTATGTATCTGCCAGCTCAGCCCCTTCCGTCAGGGTTGTCACCGTCAGGGAAAATGCCACGGAAAATATTTTTCGTTCTAGGTCAGGGAAATGTCACAGAATTTCAGATTTTTTGGCAAAATGTCAGGGAAAATGTAGTTGTCGAAGAAGATAATATTTTGTCAGAGAAAATCTTTGAAATACAAAAAAAAGGTCAGTTGTCTTTTGTTTTTTTTAAGGTGGAAAAACATCTAAATCCTCAAACAGAAAGGAGTAAAATGTTTGCGCTCACGCCAGGGAAAAGTCAGAGAATTTAAAACTACATTGTCGGTGGCAACTCTGTCCTTCCCTATCCTTGTTGTTGTATATATATATATATATATATATATATATATATATATATATATATATATATATATATATATATATATATATATAATCAAATGAGGCCTTGTCGTCAATGTGAGATCAATGCGATTCGTTTTACACCACACCGTGAAAGCCTGTTTATCTTCTCAGATGTTGGTACATTAGTTATATTGACCCTTGGTATGCATAATCGTATGGCCGTAGTTGGAAGCAAATAAAAGTCGTATCCAGTTCCCTGTGTACAATAGCTCAATTCCCTGTGAAACTGTGATAGTCATGTCACTAATGTGGAGGACAACAGTATGCAGGCAAACATACCCCTGCATGGTATCAGAGCATGTGCCTGATTCAGCTTATAGCATTGTCTAAAAGATGGGGGTCGGCTCATAAGGGAGGTTTTTTATTAAGGTGGGTAGACCCCATAGTCTAGAAGTATTTATATTTCGTCAGGATTTTCGCCATGAGGCCCATATTATAAGTAGTCTCAAATAGTGTAAAGAAAATAGGGGGGTCCCGAGCTAGTTTCTGAGATATCTGGCTTTGAGTTTGAAGTGATCTGTAATGGGATCATATGGCGATAGTACATATGTGCATGAAATAGCATCCTAAAGTAATTAACTTTCCGTATAGTTCTCTCAGGATATAGTCTATTATATTTTACACCCAGAAACAATATTTTGAACATATGGTCCCCTGCATATTTTAAAGGTTTTTGGTGTTTGAAATAAAAAATATAGAAACGGAGCACACAGTGTTGATATGGTACAGGTATAGCTTTCAGCAAGCCTACTACTACTACTACCAGAGTCCCAGTAGAGTAGGGGTAAAGCTTTAGACTCACATGCAGGAGGCCCTGGGTTCAAGCCCCGGTCAGGTCTTGCAGGGTAATTTTGACAATGCATGAAAATACATATCTAATATACAGAAATATGACCAAAGGCACCCCCTGGTGTGTTCTGGGACAACTACATGTGCATATGCGCAATGACCTGCGCAGTTGCCATGTTTACAATAGGGTCTAGCCACCTTAAGTAAATTATAGTCTAACCTGGTTTAAATGGGTTCAAATTGTCTCAAACTGGGGGGTCGGCTCCATAGGGAGGTCGGCTTATCAGAAAGGTTTAACGGTAGAACAAATATATATTGAAGGTAGCCTGTTGTTACTTGTTTTACCGGAACTGGTAAGGTGATCCAACATGGGAAGTACCGTATTCGACGTAATAAGCGCCCTCCCCCTAATAAGCGCCCCCTCACCTTTTTGGGGCATTTTTAGACTAGTCCAAAGGCTCAAATATCTCGATTTTGGAGGCAATTAAACTCTTAAGTACTTAAAACGCCATAAAAATAATTTTATAAGCGCCCAGGGCGCTTATTTCGTCGAATACGGTAACCCTTTAAGGGCTGCATATTGTATTAATGCAGTACATCCTTTGGTCGTCATGGTGCATGCATGCAGCACTGGCAAGAAAATTGTCATGGCTCTATTTATGCACTGATGTGTTAGTCATGAGGGCTGCATTCATGCATCATGAGGCTGCATTCATGCGTCATGAGGCTGCATTCATGCATCATGAGGCTGCATTCATGCATCATGACGCTGCATTCATGCATCATGAGGCTGAATGACATGATGCTGTAAAGCACTGTGCAGCCTTTAACACTTTAAGGGTCGCATAGTTGATTCATGCATCATGCCCTTGGGCGTCATGATGCATGAATGCAGCCCTGGTGAGGATACAGTGCAGCATCCTGCCCACCCTACAGGGTTGAGACACTCCCGTAGGTTCAACACGATGCACCAATGCGGCACTGGTGAGTTACTCACCGGGGCTGCATTGGTGCATCATACTATGAAATGTCATCTTTTAGCAACATGCCGTCCATAAAGGGTTAACATTTGTCGTCACGATGCACCAACGTAGCCTCGGCGAGTATCTCGCTGGTGCTGCATGGATGCATCATGCTGACCATTCCGGAGTGTCTCAACCTCATATAGTCGGCATGATGCTTGAATGCAGCACTGGTGAGTTACTCGCCAGGGCTGCATTCATGCATCCTGACGACCAAGGGCATGATGCATCAAGTCATTTTGTCATCAATAAGGGGTTAAGGGAGTGTTCATTTTTTAGTTACGGGGGTGCATAAAAATTTCAGACTCCTCCTGAGGGGGGGGGGGCATAAAAAATTCTGACCCCTCTTGAGGGGGGGGGGGCGTAAAAAATGTAACCCCTTTTTTAGCAAAAAAAAGCTCGCGCGTTACTATAGTTCAAAGGGGGGTGGGCGAACATTTTTCGCAGCCTTTGGCGAGGGCGGGGTGGGGCAAAACGTTGCACGCCCTCTCAAGGGGGGGGGGGAGGGCGTAAAAGATTTTCGCACCTCCACGCGAAATCTCACCACCCCCTGTAATTATTAAATGAACACTCCCTAAAGGGATAACTTGTAAATCCTGCTCGCCGCTCAGTGCCTGATATACGTCGAGTGGATGCGGGAGGGAGTGCAGGGACCGAGGCACCATGTGGACACCGTGTAGACTTCTCCTTGTTCTCGTCTGTCTCCTAACCAGGCCTTGTCACTCCTCTGCAGGTAGGCATCTTTATCTCCATCTAGAATCGGAGACCCAACACAGTATTTTGGGCAGACCCGGTCAGACACAACCAGATCAGACCCAACAGTCGGAAGAGTTTGGCATGCACAACTCTATCAGACAGGCCAGGTAAATTAGACCTTTTGAGCAGATCCGACCAGATCAGACCCGACAATCGGACCTAATTTACCTGGCCGGTCTGATAGAGTTGTGCATGCCAAACTCTTCCGTTGGGTCGGGTTGGGTCGGATCAAGTCGGGTCGGGCCAAATTAAGCAGGTGTGGCCGGGGCTTAAGTTGACTTGACTCTGGTGCTATTCATCTATGCATTTATTTGTTTGCTTAACACTACTTTCACTTTACAGATAATGTCTATTACTCTGCAATTAATATTTTATGTCTGGCTGGCTACTTGCACAAATTCAAAGAGAGTATCTAACCCAAGTATCAAATGACAAAGATCACTGCCATTGGACTTCGACTGCTTGTGTATTCTGCTGACTTTACTGCCTGGTATTTGCGTTTCTTTCTGTCTTACTGGAACTGTAAAGTTTCCAATTGTCTATTTATTTGTTTTTCTTGTGGTGGTGGTGTTCTGCCTTGGCACCTGTTGAAAGGTGTTACATGTAATGCATCTTGTGGCAATAAAACAATTCAAAACTCAAACTCAACTCTTCTCACAAGGCCAAAGAAAATATGTGTTTCATGGAATGTACGTAGCGTAAAATAACTTGGTTCTGGAGTTAGAGTAGGTAGGTCTGTTTTCTGGGTGTTTTGTATTGAAAGTACCTGGAATTAGTAGAGAATATCTTGAAAAATATAAATATTTCACAAAAAGAAATTGCCCAAAATTGGGAAAAAATGCTAGGGTCAGCCCTTTTTAAATCTAGGGTCGGGTTGCCTGAAACACTTTTTTTTTTGGGGGGGGGGGGGGGGGGGGCTAACGCTTGTTTTGTGTGTAACATCCGTCTGTGATTAAGTATAGTTTGTTTAGCAAAGATTCATCCTATCGAAGGTCTTTTTCAACATCTAAATAAGTATAATTTGTGACTATGCCTTGTTCTATATGTGAATAGAAGTAATTCATAATTTCCCCTAGCTGTGGTAGCTACCGTTGACTGCTTTCATCATATCCACACTGACTATCTGACATGGTGCAAGTGAGGTGGGGTGAGGCTTTGTCTGGTGGAGCCCAGTCCTTACAGAATTCGTCCTAATGTTCTAAGAGAGTGTTCATTTATTAATTACAGCGGGGGTGGTGAGATTTCGCGCGGAGGCGTGAACATTTTTTAGGCCCCCCCCCCCTCGAGAGCATGTGAAACGTTTCGTGCCCCCCCTCGCCATAGGCGGCGAAAATCTTTCGCCCACCCCCTTTTAATTATAGTAATGCGCGAGCTTTTTTGCTAAAAAGGGGCTAAATTTTTTACGCCCCCCCTCAAGAGGGGTCAGAATCTTTTACGCCCCCCCCCCCCTCAGGAGGGGTCGGAAATTTCTGCGCCCCCCCCCAACCCACCACCCCCCTCCTGTAAATAATAAATGAACACTCCCTAATACTCATCAATTTAGTTCCCTTCACCACATCAATGTGGTAAATACTAAGGTATTTAACAGATATATCTTTCCATCCAGATTATGCTGGTTACCAGGGTACAACTGGAAACTGCGCTGGAGATGACATAACAGCAAAGGATTCCTCACCGGAGGAGTGCGCCGCCCTGTGCTCTGCTGATTCAGAGTGTGCCGGCTGGGTGTACAAATTCCCGTTAGATGCCGTCCCAGCTCAGCTTCCATGTTACCTGAAGAAAACTATGTGTTTGAAACCATATCGAGAGGTGAACGACCATCCCCACAAGTCCTACTATAAGATACCAATTGAAGGTAGGGAGGTTCACTGAAAATCCATAGATTGAAAGGGTTAGTCAGTACAGACTTTCCTAGGTTGGTCATATGAGTGTTAGTCATAATGGCAAAGTTATATTCAAAAATGACCGAGAGGTCAGTCAGTAGTGGCTAACCGAGGTTCATTGTTGGTGTGTTTTATTTGTATACCACTAGTTGGGGCCACCTGTCATGACCACTCAGTGGCTCCCGCTGGAAATAAAAAGACTAAGGTGGGTTGGTCAGTACTGACCAACCTGACAATAATAACTGACCTAGGTTGGTCGTATAGGGAGCCAAAAAATGACTAACTAGGCTAGGCACTAGTGACTGAGAGGTTGGGCGTATAGGGAGCCTAGGAATATCAGTGTAATTCGCCAGGGCTGCATATATAATGTATCATGCCGACCTAATAGGGTTTAGGCACTCTCAAAGGGTCGGCATGTAGCACCAATGCAGCGACGGCGAGTTACTCGCCAAGGCTGCATTGGTATATCATGACGACAAATGCCATCTTTTAGCGACATCAGTAGTATATAATGTATCGGAACGGGACTATGCTTAAGTACTGTTTATTACTCAATCGACATGCAGCCAATCAGAGGCCTCCATTTGGTCACGTGACCGGAAGTGACCTACTTAGGGGATTAGTGGTGACGTCACGTGACCTAGTTAGCCAATCAGAGGCCGCCATTTGGTCACGTGACCGGAAGTGACGTCATATGACCTACTTATGGACCGGAAGTGACGTCATATGACCTACTTAGGGGACCGGAAGTGACGTCATATGACCTACTTTAGGATCACGTGACCGGAAGTGACCTGATGAGTCACGTGACCGGAAGTGACGTCACATGACCTAATGGACAACTGGAAGTGACCTCATTGAGGATCACGTGACCGGAAGTGACCTGATTGATCACGTGACCGGAAGAAGAAGTGACGTCACGCGACTTGATGAAGAGATGAGCGTCTTTAAGGGGTCACGCGCTTTAAAATGTGATATATATTTTTTTGGAGGAGGAGGAGGAGGCGAGTCTCTTATTTTTTTTGGTAAACCAATAAAAAACACAACGATATAAGTTTGTTTTTTCATTTTATTTTTTTATGAGCGACTGGAAGTGACTTATTGAACTAGGTAGAAGCGTTCTTTAGAGTGTATAAGGGGGGAGGGGAGGAGAGGGGAGGGGGGGAGGGGGGGAGGGGGGGAGGGGGGCCCCTTTAAGATGCATGGGGAAGGGGGCGCTTTTAGGATGCATGGGGCGGGTGGGGGGGAGGAGAGGGGAGGGGGGGAGGGGGGAGGGGGGCACTCTAGGGGGGTGGGGGGGGCACTCTAAGGGGCGTTTGTCTCTTTTAAGAAAAAAAAGAAAGAAAAGAATTTAATCGAGAGACACACTTCTTCCTCTCAAGAGGAAGAAGTGTGTCTCTTAATTTTTTTTGTTTAGGAAGTGACCTGATGAGGCACGTGACTAGAAGTGACGTCGTCACATGAGTGACACTTTAAGAGGTCACGCGACTTACTAATAAAAGAAGACGTATGAAAATAAAAACACAACAATAATTTTTTTAAATTTTTTTATTTCTTTTTTTTCAATCTTGATAAACACTCTATTTTTGAAAAGATGCACTCAATCAATCAATAACACGCTTATTATTTTTTTCATATCTCTAAAGGACTCGTTGTCACACCGTCAGAATGCACGCGACGCTTATAATACAAGTAGCGCACGCCGTCTTTCTCTATGGTGTAGGTGACCATTTTGTTTCGCACCACTTTGAAATTTCTATTTACCGCAAGGAGAGTTTTTCGTTGGCGAAGAACATCCAAGAAGTCGTCTGGTTCTTTAGGGTTTTGTTTCTACTGTACACCTTTTGCACTCCATTTTTTGGATTTTCTTTCACCGGTGCCGCTGACTCGATCGTAGCAAATGTAAGTCTTAGGGTTGAGACTTAGGATCCCGTCACCTTCCCACTCCGCTTTCATAAGCCCCGAAGTTCTCAGATCGTGAAGGTAACGTCTCTCACAACATCCGCCGGGCGGCGGACACCATTCTCGCACTCTTTCTGTTTTTGTCTTCACGAAAAGCTCTAAGTGATCGTCGCACACCGCTGTCGGAATGCACTTTCGTTTCTCTCTGAAGTACGTCTCTCTCAGGCGAGGTTTGACTAGGTCATTCAACGTGTCACCACTGAGAGCCATGTAAAGACTGTCGGTGTCCATTTGACAAAGGGCATAATCGCGCCGATCGACGAATCTATCCAAGAAGTCGTATGTGAACTCTAACATTTTCAACTTCGCGTACTGGTATACCATGAACCCTATTTGAATAGGGAGGTTGTTCTTGACTGTTTTCGGTTGTAGTTCGACTTCAAACAGATCAGAACTCAACTCGGACGCCTTTTTGAAGCGCCACAAATTGGCCAATAGTTCGAACTTCCGACTGTCAGTGTATCTCACAGCCGTGTGTTTTTCTTTGTTGCAGATTGTTTGGCGTTTCCCATTAACTTGTAACAGTCTGACAGAATTTTCTCGTTCACGTCGCCACGTCTTCGCGCCGCCGTTACTTCGTCCGCGAAACTGGCAAAGGAGCGTTTAGGTAGGTATTCTACGACCAGCTGCACTTTGGTGACTATCAAACCGTGCTCTAAATACCACTTGAGAAGGGGCGTTCCCAAGAGAATGTTTTTTCCGTGGTAACTCCCTATCAGACATCTCTGAGGCGTGTTCAACAGCTTTTCTTCCTGCGCAAAGTCTGACATGTGAGGTCCTATGTCTGATTTTGAAACGGACACGTTCTTGAAAACGGGGGTCATTTCTTCGAAGTAGTCTCGTAGGTGAGGCGGCGTAGTGATGTCCACTTGAACTAAACCGAACATTTTCCCGTCTTTGACAGCGGAAAGGATGTCGCTCCCGCTCATTGCGTTTCGAGACACTTTCAAAGCGTCAACCTTCCAGTGTTGTTGGGAGGCCTTAACCCGCTCATCTCGACGCTTCATCTCTCTCCATTCGCACTCCCACACGACGACCAGCTTGTGACCTAGCGCTTTCAAGTAAGCGCTTACTCTAGCTGTTCTGTCGCGTCTCTCCTCCCTCAGTGAAGCGCACTGATATCGGTGCGACGGTATGCACTCGTGAGCGTGGAACCAACACCCGTGAAACTGGAAAACCGTATTAGAGGCCGCGTGAAACCGGTCGACGCGAATTCTTCGACAGCCTAGAACCATCTCGCCGCCGTTGAAAGTGTGGCGCAGTTTCACGTCGCGGTCGTGCTCTACGAAGCGTAACCACTCCAAAGCGCTGTGAGAGTTTCTTTGCCTAATTTCGGGCTTGAACTCAGTCACAGGTCGTCTAACCGCGTAATAGCCCGTGCAGTGCGCTTCGCTCATGCAGTGCAAGTACAGAGAGTTAGCGTCTAGGCCTAGGATGTGCTGGTACGGTCTCGCTTCTTCGCCGTACTTGTGCTCCCTTATCCGCGTGGTGCCCTTCTCGTGAAATCTATGGAAGATGATGGAAGGACCGCCGACTAGATTTTCTTTGATCAGAGCGTGGAGGACGGCGTCGAACTGGGGGAACGTTGTGAACGCGTCTTCTAGGTTTTGGAAGAGGAACCGTAAAGTCAAACCGGCGAGAGAAATCCCGTCTTTCAACATGTCAATGCCGCGATCTTGGAAAAATTTAGCGTGATTTTTCAGAGCTTCTATGAAAGGTTTGACGTCTTTGTTGTTGTAGTGGATCAAGTAATCTCCCATAGTTTGCATCTTCTCATCGGACCAAACTTTCTGACATGCGGCGTAGTCGGATTCGGACATTTTGACGCCCGTCAGTTCGCTGTCAAAAGCCGATCTCGGTGGCAGTGTTCTGTTTCCCAGTTTCCTGGTAGACGTCATCCATTCGTAAGGAAAGTGACCTTTCTCTTCGTTTCTGGTGAAAGCTCGCAAATAGTTGACTACGTCCAAGAAAACCGTGTGCTGTGTGTAAACCGCCAAGTATTGATTGCTTCTCTTTATGACGCTGAATTCTTGGTTTCTTCGGTCTCCGGAGGCAAAGAACGAGTGAAGGCGTATTTTGATCAGGTTCAAGTCGTAACGCCCCGAGTTGAAGCCCACGACTGGAGCTTGACGGATGTATCTTAGAAGCCGCTTCTTCAGTTGAACTAACGGGTGTCTGGTCTGAGCCGCAGCGAAGCCGCCTGGAGAAGGGGTGAATGTCGCCTCCTCCAGCAGGAGAGCTTCACCTATCGCTGCATCTAACTTCGCTAACGTCGGTCGGTAAAGTTCTAGCACAGCTTCCCCGATGACTTTGGCGTTCTCGTTTATGTGATTTAAAACTCGGTCCAACAAGGGGTCGGAATCTGCGTCGGATTCTCTGACGAAGCAGACCGGCCCCTCCCACCCCGGAAAGTCGGATGCGACGCTAGCCGACAAAGGGACGTGATCCCACAGCAGGGACACGTGTTCCGTCGACGGTTCTCTGCACGGTCTGAAGAAAGCCTCGAAATCGAAGGTGATCTTGAAAAAGTAGATTCCGGAATGTCCGTCGGGAGGAAAAATGGAGAAGTCTGCTAGCGCTTCGAAAATCGTTCTCGAATTTTGGTAGATGCCACCTACGTAGCGCAACTTGACTTGTCGGCAAGAGGAAAGCTGGTTGCACTGCATTATAGTGTTATATCATCAAAATCTTCCTACTAAAATATTTCCATTTATATCATAATTCAGTGGCACTTTTCTATTCTGGAATTAAAATTAAAACATATCCCCCTTAACTGGTCTGATCTACTGAGGTTGTTACCAATAGAATACTGGGAACATGTGTGGTTGTGTATCACTGTTAACAAAAACAATTGGTTCCATAGGCCTATCTAACACATGGAGTCTTCAATTGAGACGTTGTCAAAGCTGAGAGGTTGGCGCAGATGAGAAGGGGGCGTGGCAGTCAACAACCGTTCGCGTCCATGGCAGGGCATCGACAAGTGCTGTACAGCAACCCTACTACTTCAATATATCTACGTTGACCCGCTTTGTACAACATGATTATTGATTTGAACACGTTGAAACTAGACATTTACATTCCTTGTTAACTTCAACATCAATTTGATCTGATTTGTTAACTTGGTCTGAAAAAACATGAATAATTCACATGTCTGTGAAATGTTTAATACATTTTGTACATATTCTTATATGGGTATGTGCTTGAAAAATCCATTTTATTAAGCTGGAACATCATCAGTTTATCAATTGGATTGTTCACTTATAATATAATGTAGAATTGATTATATGAATTAAATATGTAAACAATAATATTATTATTTATAATCTAACGTGCATGTATAACTATATAATATAGTTATATACGCCATATTGTCAATGAACAATGGTATATCAGTAAAACCCAAATTTATTTATTATAAAATCTGTATGAAATTATGCTGGGAAATGTCGACAGTAACTTATCCATCTCTAAATATATACATGCTAGAACGACAAAGGTCGAGGTTTAGGATGTCATTAGTGTTAAGTATTAGATTTAATTTATGTGTTAAGTGTTTAGGAATATTTGTCTGGGAATCTAGGTTATCTAGGTTGTGTAGTAGATCATATATCCTCCAGTTTATATCAAATGGATGACAAACTTAAACCTACGGTTTCAGAGTTAAATGAGTTGGAGGGTGAGCATTATTTGCATCTGAATGCTAGAAGTGTTAAAAATAAGAAAACTATTGATGAATTGAAGTTGAGATTTACCGGTACTAACTTTAAGTTTCTTTCAATATCAGAGTCATGGTTAACTAGTATGGATTCTACGAGTATGTACAACATTGGGGGGTATCATATGTATAGATCTGACAGAACATGGAGAGATGTACCTAATAGTATAATGCCCAAAGTTGGTGGAGGAATTTGTACATATGTTAATAATAGTTTACATTGTAATAATGATGAGTTAGATTTTCTTAACTTATCTTGTAAAGATTTGGAAACCCAATGTTTAGTTTTATTGGACGAAAATAGAAAGACTAGTGTTGTGTGTACGGTATATAGGCCTCCTCAAGGAAATCCAGAACGATTTTTTGAGTTGATTGAACCAATTCTACAAAAATTGGTTACTAAGTCTAGAAAAAGATTATATGTATTGGGAGATTTTAATTTAGATTTGCTAGATCCAAAATTAAAGACGTTAACCTCCAGATTAACCAATATGATGCTTCAATATGGCCTCCTGAACTGGATAAAAGAACCAACCAGAATATCAGATAAAGAATCGTGTTTGGACCTGATATTTACCAATGACTTTGACATGGACTCTTCCACGGTTATACCCTTTGATCTTAGTGACCACTGTATTGTAGCTGGCACAATAGATAAATCTATTCAATCTAGGGAAAAAACCAAATTTAATGGAAGATCGATGAAGAATTTTAATGGTGAAAAACTGGTTGAAGACTTTTTGTTGTCTGACTGGGATAATTTCTATTCTATACAAGATCCTCAAGAATTGTGGTCAATCTATATTGACAGACTTTTATTAATTTTAGATGACATGTGCCCTCTTAAAAACTTTACAATACTAAAGCCCAGAGAGGAATGGGTGGATCCACAGCTCTTAGAGCAAATAGCAGAAAAGGATAGGCTTTTGGCAAGATCATACAAAACAAAAAATGTAGTGGACAGAGAGACTGCTTCTGACGCTAGAAAATTAATTAGTGTTGATGTACATTCAACAAGAGAAAAATTTATAAATCAATTAACTGAGGAGTGTAAAAACGACCCCAATAGATTTTGGAGAGAGATATCAAAATTACTCCCATCTAAAAAATCAAATTGTGTTTCAATAAATTTGGTGGATAGTGATGGTGGTGAAGTTTCAGAGGAGGATACGCCAGATTATGTAAACAGATATTTTACTAATATTGGTAAAAAGTTGGCCGAAAACCTTAATGAGCCTTGGTCTTATGATGGTGAATTAAACTTGAGAACATCACTAACATCAATCATAACTAATGAGGATGAAATATCTGATTTTATAAATGACATAGCCATTTCAAAATCATCTGCAATCAAAAATGTAAATTCAAATATTTTAAAATTAATTTTCCAATCATCAAAAAGTTTGCTTGTGCATCTATTTAATTCCTCTCTGAAAACTGGTCTTGTTCCAAAGGATTGGAAATGTGCAACCATCATCCCAATACATAAGGGTGGAGATAGGAGGGAAATTTCAAATTATAGGCCTATATCACTGCTAGCTCTACCAGGAAAGATACTGGAGAAAGTCGTTCACAAGAATTTGATGGGTTTCTTAGAGGATAACAATTTATTGTCAAAATTTCAATATGGCTATAGAAAAAACATGTCGACCATCACATCTGTTGGTAATATTACTGATGACATTCTATCAAATAAGAATGTTGGTATTGACACCATAGCAACCTTTTTTGACCTTAAGGAGGCGTTTGACACCGTGGATCATGTGATTTTGTTGGAAAAAATGAAAAATATGGGAATTTCTGGAAACCTTTTATCTTGGATTACAGATTATTTATCAGATAGAAAACAAAAGACATGTATTAATGGCAAGTGCTCTGCAGAGATGAACATTTCATGTGGGGTGCCACAAGGCTCAATCTTGGGCCCGTTGTTGTTTTTAATTTATATTAATGATGTAAATATTGCAGTACCTGGTGCCGCTGTTAGCCTGTTTGCAGATGATACGGTTATATACGTTTCTGATAAGAACCAGCAAATAGCTTGCGCCAAAATGCAGACTAGTATAGATTATTTTGTATCCTGGTGTAAGAAAAACAAACTCACAGTTAACATTAGTAAAACCAAATTTATGGGCTTTGGTGGGAAAAAAAGTTTCAAAAATGCAAATTTGTACATAGGAAATGAGGCTCTGAAAAGAGTTTTTACTTATAAATATTTAGGAATAATTTTGGATCCTCGACTGAATTATGAAGTATTCATGAAAAATCAAATGAAAACAGTAGCGTATAGAACTTATCAACTAACTAAAATATCAAGATTCTTAAGCAAAAACAGTTTGCTCAAAATTTACAGGGTTTACATAATGCCTATTTTTGATTATGGTGATATTTTATATGTCAGATCCGGGAGTACTTTATTGTCAAAAATGCAAAGGTCGCAAAACAGGGTCTTAAAAGTTTGTCTAAAAAAACCAATGCGAACTCATACGGACTTAATCCATTATGAGTCTAATGTCAACTACTTGGCTGATAGAAGATTATCACATGTTTATGTAGAGGGTCATAAACGGTCGTGCAAGGAGAAATACATAAAAAAGGTCACTGTCTCAACCAGAAGTGCTGATGGTATACTTTTAAAAAATCATCTACCTCACTGTGAGTCATATAAAAGAAGTCTGGAGTACACTGTATCTACTCTTTGGAATGGTTTGGATCCGGGAAAAAGAAATGTGAGGGATAGAAATTGCTTTAAATTCCTTTTAAAAAAGGAGTTGAAAGGATTAATTCCCAAGGTGACAATAGAATAGAAAATTATAATACAATGGGAAGGGCTGGGATATAGTTATGATAAAAAATTTTAGTAGTGTAAAATATTGAAACAATGGTTTTATATTCATTTAACATGAATATTTTTTTTTTTTTTTTTTTTTAAACGAGGGTTAGAGGGTTATTCTTTTGAATGAAATGTTAGTATAATGATTGCAATATGGTGCTTTTAAACTTATGATAACTTACTTAATTTTGGAACCATCACATATATTAAACGTTAGGTGCATACATATTTTATTACTGTTTGTACTGAAACACAATTATATTCATATATGTATAACGGAGTTGCACAAACTATTGAACAAAACTTAATTCCTTACCCTTATTCCTTGTAATGTCGTGTATAGTTGTGTAACGTTATGTAATCTTGTGTATAATGTCCTAATCATTAAAATTGTGTAAATATCAAGTAAATTTATACATTAAGAGAAGTGTACATATCAACCGGTATAGTGAATAATATGTATTTGAAATATTACATATCAACCGGTATAGTGAATAATATGTATTTGAAATATTATTCTAGATTTTGTAATAAATATTTTGTGATAAATACACATCTGAAGATACATTGAATAATATGTATTTGAAATATTATTCTAACTTGTTATATTTATCATTAGAGGTTGATAATACTCTAAAGGCTAATTTTAGAGATAATACATAATACTAATTGAAATGTTGTGATAATTGCATATTTGAATAATTACATTGTTTTTTGTTTTTTTATATATATAACTGGGATTACATGAATATGAACTAGAGGTGGCCAACGAAAACGAGAAGCAAATTCTCAGCGGCAGCCTTTTCAGGGTAGACAATAACAAATTACAATGGTACAATTACGTGTCAAGGGTAATATCTGCTATATTGATATGTTTAAATGCACATAGATGTATGCATAGATATATATTATTCATTCATGTTTATGTATGCTGATACCTATGTATTGGTGATGTATAATATGATAGTCTACATTCTGAATAAATATTTACAAACTTGAACTTGAACTTGAACTTGAACTTGGTTCCTGTGTCTCTTCAGCAAGAACTCGGTGGTGAACGCCGCCTTACACTTGCAACATTCGTATATGCCCGCGTACGCGTTGAAGTCCGTGACCAGAGAGACGTGCAAACCGCCTTTCGCCGTCAGGTGTAGGTTGACTTTACCTCGGGTGGCCAGAGTTCTGGAAGGCAGTCTGATCAGAGTGACGCGTCTTCTCAACTTCCGCCCCGGCACCTGACGCGACGCGGCGTAAACCGCTATTTGTACGTCAAACAAGTTCTCTAACGCGGGTAAGTCGCGGATGTTCAAACCCGGAAAGGTTTCAGGTGTGGCAGCGGGACAGAACTAACGTAACAAATCTGAAGCGCGCTTGCTGGTGTTGTATAAGTGAAAGGAAATGCAGCGGAAGACGCAGAGGTTGTCCTTGTTGGGAAAATCTAACACGCCGCTTCTCTTTCCAACTCGACCGACCTGAGTGATCCTACCGCCTATGGGAAATTCCCCCGGTCCCATGTAAACGCAAATGTTCAAATTGGTAGGAAAAAGAACGTGCCACTTGGTGTCAGCGTCGCAAAGTTTCCGTACTTCCTCGCAAGCGACGGTGTTTTCCATGTTTGAGAGGAGCTCTTCCAAAGTTTCTGAATTAGTTATAGTAGGGAGCGGTTGTATGAGAGTTGCGTTGTTCTGGGAGGCGTGAAAGTAGCGCAGTTTGCTCTTGTCTTCTCTGTGTTGTTAGAGTAAGCCTACCGAGAAACCCACTTTGTATCTGAATCTTTGCGTGAAGTGAATGCGACGCATAGTATCTACAGCGTCACTCAACTCGCCGGTTGGTAGCCTGAAGTTTGTTACACTCACGCGAGTCCCGTGCATCCTGACGCCCGTTTGTATTGCAGGCCAATTCGCCGTGAACGTTTCCTCACCGTTCGGTACAGCACATATGCGCGGAGGGATAGTCACCCCGTCCAGAGATTCGCGTCGACAGGTGATCTTTCGGCAATCGCCTTCGCCGCATAGAGGGCAAAACTTAGGTATTACTCTACAATTTTCTACGTGTCTCTCGTGATTGTACGGTCTTTTAAAAATTTTGAAACACTTTTCGCAGACGTACTGCGTCATGTTTTTTTTGTTTTTTTTTGTTTTTTCACTTAGTTACCAATTAAAAAAAGTTTTTTCCCAACTACTTAGCCGTCTATCTATCTATCTATCTATCTATCTATCAATCAATCTATCTATCTGTCTATCTATCTATCTATCTATCTATCTATCTATCTATCTGTCTGCTGTCTGTGTATCCGTCTGTCTGTCTCATACAGCGTACGTCAAACACTGTGTGTGTGTGTGCGCGCGTGAGCGTTGAGCGTCTCTCATTCCGAATCTATACCGAGAAATTTGAGAATAATCTCTGTTTTGTCATCCAACTCTTTGAGCGCTCTGGCAGACAGCGTCACCCCCTGCTGTGTGGGTTTTTTGTCAGGACCTTCGTACTTGCGCTCGTGGATGAGGTTCTTACCGCTGTAGTAGCTCACAGCTGCGTACACTTCGCCCTCCTCATCCAGCACTGCGAACCAGGGGGTGTGATTAGGTCTTCCTTGCGCGGACGCTGTGTCGCGTATGCGCACCACTGCGCGGATATCGGCGATGCGCGCTATTAGCTCGCGCAGCGCGTCGGCAGTGAAGTGCACTCGCTTGCTTCTGGTCAGAGATGCCTCTTTCACCTGGCCGTCTTTTGTGTAGCGCGGCCTCCTAGACAGTCTAGCCACGTCCTCCCAGATCTCCAGCGTCAAAGTCCCGTCTAAGCAGAACTCTAACCCGAGAGGACGGGAGGTTTTCTCTGGTTCTTCTCGTCCATCTTCTTCTTTTTCTTGTATTTTTCTCTTCTTAGTAGGCCTTGTTGTTCTGGAACCAGCCTTAGAACGTTTCACACCCGCAAGAAGAGTAACACCATCAGCGTGAGCAGAACCGATAACAGGAGCAGCGTCAGCGCTGGTGGTATCCGAGGCCTCGTTGTTGGAACAGAGCAGCCACACGCCGTCGGTGCTGAGTGTAGCGGTAGAAGATGAAGCGCCGCCGCCCTCGTAAGGTGGCGGTGAGGGCAGTCGCCACGGACCGGACGCGCTACCAGTGGAAGTGAGGTCGAAAGCAGTGGAAGAGGGGAGCCGAAAAAACGTACCGTCCTCCCGTTGCCCTTCGGGTTCGTCGTACGCCTCGTCGTCAGCGTCGTTCTCTGTCTCACCCTGTTGCTGCTCCTCCTCCTCTTCTTCTTGGTTTAGGGGCTGAGTGTCCGAATAGCTGTAACTCTCAGCGCGAGCGGCGTCGATGGCGTCGGTTGATGTAGTGGTGGAGAGGGGCTGTGCGGCAGGTCATCAAAATCAGCAACAGTAGTGGGGAGGTAAAAACCAGCAGCAGCAGCAGCAGCAGCAGCAGCAGCAGCAGCAGCAGCAGCAGCAGCAGCAGCAGCAGGCGCAACAGTAGCAGGCGCAGCAGCCTCAGCAGGCGCAGCAGTAGCAGGCGCAGCAGCAGCAGCAGCAGCAGCAGCACGAGGATCACCAGCACCAGCAGCAGCAGCAGCAGCAGCAGCAGGCGGGGCGGCAGTAGCAGCGGCAGCGCGCTTAGCAGCAATGTGTACCGTCGCGAGTGTAACAACGTCGCTAGCACGACGACTACTACCAGTAGTACTGCTACTACTACCACTACTACTACTACTACTACTACTACTACTACCGCTACTACTACTACTACTACTGCTGCGAGCACTCGCTACAGCGGGAGGGTGATAAGACCAAGCGGTTGCGGCGGTAGTCTCATTTTCAGTAGCAAGAGGAGGCACTGACGCTAAACGAGCGCTGTTCCGCGTAGTCTTCTTGTTCTTGAACTTGCTTAGATCCTTGGACGGCACTAGGTGTTGTCTTTTGCTCATGGTGGTGACTGTAGAGAGCGGCAAAAGACTGAGTGAGTGAATGGGGGTTTCCAGGCCCCTTATATACGCCTTCTCGCTTCTAGAGCTAAGCTACTTACTGTCCCTGTTCAGCTGCCGCCGGCTGACCGGCGGCCATTCACAAAGAGAAACAAAAGACATAATGCATGACGTTTTCAGCTGGATCCCTTTCCCCCCTTTTGAGAGATCGACTGTCATGAGCTAAGCTACTTACCACCCTGTTCAGCAATTCAACGCGCATTAGCTGTATAAAGGATTAAGCGGTTGCTGCCGCCGGCTGACCGGCGGCCATTCACAAAGAGAAACAAAAGACATAATGCATGACGTTTTCAGCTGGATCCCTTTCCCCCCTTTTGAGAGATCAACTGTCATCAGCTAAGCTACTTACCACCCTGTTCAGCAATTCAACGCGCATTAGCTGTATAAAGGATTAACGGTCATGAGCTTAGAGTGTGTATACAAAAAAACTACAGGAGGCGTGTGGCGTGAAGCAGGACCTCCTAAGACGAGCGTGTCTGTCTGTGAGTGGAGGCGTGTGCATGTGGTGAGCGACTTAAGTGTAAAACAAAAAAAATCACCGCCTCCTGCCGTGGTGAGTAGACCGGGCCGGCCGGCGGCGGCCGGCTAGTTCCATAGGGGTGACAGCTGACTAAGGCTGTGCATGAAAAAATCCGATTTTCACCTGACCTCTGATGTTTGTTACAATGAATGTCAGAGGGAGAGAGAGTCGTCCTCAGGTAGGGGGTAGGAGGTAAGGCTATGGATGAGGAAAAAACACCATTTTCAGCTGGTCTCCACCGATAGCGATGACATACTCCTCGTCATCTAAGCTCTTAAGAAGCTCTTAAGGAGCGGAGCGGCTGAAAAGCGTCATGCGGACAGGTCGCTAGACAGCTGGGGTGCTGTTGGAAATAGGATTAAACTCCCTCTGTATAAAAGCTCTGATTTCTGTTGGAAAAAAACCATATCGCCTCTGACCACAGTAACGTCTACTACCACCACCACCGCCACCACCGCCACCACCGCCGCCACCGCCGCTGCCGCCGCCGCCGCCGCCGCCGCTGCCGCCGCCGCCGCTGCCGCCAAGACGAGACGAGATGGCTCAAGCTATTCCACTTTCAAGCTCGCCTTCACCTCCTTGTCCACCTGAAAAAAAGTTAATGCGGCTTGACGATGTGAGACGCGCGGGGCAGACCGATGGGGAGAATAGAGAGGTAGGACAGCGGCGCTTAGCATATAGCGACGCCTTGCTTCGTCAACTAGGTAAAGAGTTGAGAGGATCTTGGAGAGAGTTGGGCAGTAGCTTAAAAGTTACCGCCGCCCGTATGGATGCTCTAGTAGAGCGCAGTGTCAAGACACCGGAGGAGCTGTGTACGGCGATGTTCCGAGTCTGGTGGGGTGAAACCCCGCATCGTCATAGATGGGGAGAGCTCGGCCGCGTCTTCACCCGCATTAGACGAGTGGAACTGTTGGCTCAGTGGATGACCCTTCTCCACAGGCAGGGGTTGGATTTCGAGAACCCCAACTCGCACGCAATGCATAAGCACTTGGGCGCCCTCGGCAGACGCCTAGGTAGCAGGTGGAAAGAGGTGGGGGGCCATTTAAAATTGTCGCCTGAGAGGTTAGATAAGATCGCTGAAGAATGCGAATACGGAGGAAGTCCCGCTGAGTGGGCCTTCCGAGTGTTGAAAATGTGGCAAGCTGAAGCTGACCGTGCCGGCAGTACGCCTTTTGAACTCCTTCGAGTGTTGACTGAGGACATGGGAAAGTTTGACCTCGGCATCGCGATATTACTTGACTTTATCAAGCAAGAAACAACGAGAACAACGGACATGTGAATTGTTGTGTTTTATTTTCATACGTCTTCTTTATTAGTAAGTAAAAAAAAATATTATAACAATTAAGTCGCGTGTCATCTTAAAGTGTCACTTCCTCCGGTCGCGGCTGATCGCCTCATCAGAGCACGTGATAAACAAAAAAATTAAGAGACACACTTCTTCCTCTCGAGAGGAAGAAGTGTGTCTCTCGATTAAATTCTTTTCTTTCTTTTTTTTCTTAAAAGAGACAAACGCCCCTTAGAGTGCCCCCCCCACCCCCCTAGAGTGCCCCCCTCCCCCCTCCCCCCCTCCCCCCCTCCCCTCCCCTCCCCTCCCCCCCACCCGCCCCATGCATCCTAAAAGCGCCCCCCTCCCCATGCATCTTAAAGGGGCCAAAGGTTTACCAAAAAAAATAAGAGACTCGCCTCCTCCTCCTCCTCCAAAAAAAAAATATATCACATTTTAAAGCGCGTGACCCCTTAAAGACGCTCATCTCTTCATCAAGTCGCGTGACGTCACTTCTTCTTATTCCGGTCACGTGATCAATCAGGTCACTTCCGGTCACGTGATCCTCAATGAGGTCACTTCCGGTTGTCCATTAGGTCATGTGACGTCACTTCCGGTCACGTGACTCATCAGGTCACTTCCGGTCACGTGATCCTAAAGTAGGTCATATGACGTCACTTCCGGTCCCCTAAGTAGGTCATATGACGTCACTTCCGGTCCATAAGTAGGTCATATGACGTCACTTCCGGTCACGTGACCAAATGGCGGCCTCTGATTGGCTAACTAGGTCACGTGACGTCACCACTAATCCCCTAAGTAGGTCACTTCCGGTCACGTGACCAAATGGAGGCCTCTGATTGGCTGCATGTCAATTGAGTAATAAACAGTACTTAAGCATAGTCCCGTTCTGATACATTATATACTACTGACATCCGTCCGAAAAGGATTAAAGTGTTCTTTCAAGCGTATTTTGATTTATCTAAATGCAAACCAGTCTGCGTGAAAACTCTTTATGCCATGCAGGACATTCGGTCCTGTAGATCCATTATTTTGCAGGACCGGCTTAAATCTTGCAGGCCGGGATGGCTGAGGGCACTTTTGATATCTCCAAAAAAAAGTATAAAGCAAGAACTTATATTGAATCAATATAGCTTTCCTGTATATTCCTATTGAAACATTGTAAAATGTACAATCTAGAGTAATGATTTTCAAAATATTTATGCAAAATCCTTTTCTCTCTAGAGGCCTTAATAATGGTCCGATTAAAAAAAAAAGCCGTAAAAACTGACTTGTAGCCAAAGATCCAGCCAGTCATTTGGACCGGCAGCAGGACCGGTCCAGCCGGTCCAGCAGCCTTTTAGCCGGCTATAGCCGGTGTCCGGCACGTTTTCACGGACACTGCAAACATTCATGTAATGACTCTAATGGTTCTGTGTATACTCTACAGTTGGAGGCTACAGAGCTATTAATGGGGACTGCTATGCGAATGACATCCGAGACTCTACAGGTTCACCAGAGCACTGTGCCACCTTGTGTAGTACTACTCCTGGTTGCGCTGGATGGACCCATCACATCCCAAGTTCCCCTGAGGAGTACCGCCATGCCAGCTGTCATATGAAAAGTGTCATGTGTGAGATTAATGCTGGGTCTGCCACCGTCACCACCTACTTCAAGTTACAAGGTAAGGCTTTTAACCCTTTAAAGTGACGTGGTCCGATATTTTTTAATATTTTAAGTCCTACTCAAATGTGTTCCAAATGCTAGTACAATATCATTGTTAAAGGATAATGCACACTAAAATGTCCCCTATGGGCAATTAGATCTTAAACAGAGAGTCCCATATGACCCCGATATAATTTTTAACAGTGTGTTTTCAATGGGTTGAATTATAGCGTGCAGTCCAAAATTAGTAGAATGAGCCTAAATCTGATAATAAAATGAATTCTAAGCTTAATCCTAGGAAATAAGATTATATCAAGTAGGTAGCACATTTTGGGACTATTTCAGAATTTGATAGTCTACGAGTCAACACCATTGTCGGCAAGTGAATGCAAGAAAAATCCGACCTACCCTACCTAGATTTTTAGACCATATGTGTTATAACCTGAAACACACCTTTTATTTTTTGGCAAATAGACTCACTGTGGCTGCATTCAACAGTATGACGATAGCAGTTTAGATCTGAATAGCGCTATACATGACCTATGCACTTTGCCTATGTAACAGTGTAGATGTATTAGGCTGTCATGATACTTTACCTTCTTAGGCCTAAAAAACGAAGCAGTCCTTTAACCGGTTCGGTATCAGGCCTTTAGGCCCTCTGGAAAAAGACCTGGGGGGGCAAAAAAATTGGGTCCCCTCTTGAGGGGGGGTCAAAAAAATTTAACCAGTTTTTAGCCAAAAGCCCGCGCGTTACTATGCTTCAAAGGGCCCAAAAAACACAACCCCCCTGTTGTTAACAAATTATCACTCGCTAATATCTTTACATCCAGATCATGTTGGCTACCAGGGGATAACTGGAGACTGTTATGGAAATGACTTAATGGATACCGCTATGGATGTCTCACCAGAGGAGTGTGCCGCCCAGTGCTCTGCTGCAGCAGAGTGTGCAGGCTGGGTGTACATCTTCCCAACCACCAGAACCAAACCACAGCTTCCGTGTTTCCTGAAGAGAAACATGTGTTCAAAACCACGTCCCGTACTGAACGACTTTCTCTACAAGTCCTACTTCAAGATACCAAAAGAAGGTAGGGGTGTTCTGGTAATCCCAAGGGTAGGGTAGATTTACCTGGAGTAGCACACATACCTTCAGATGCACTTTTTTTGTAGTTAATAGTAATAATAGTTAGATACACTTTATTTGTAGTTAATGGTAAAGTTTTAGTGTTATTCTTTAACATAATAAACACTAAAAGTCGTCAATGGACATGAATGACTGATAATTTCACTGTCCACGGTCAGGGTATGTGTGTGTTTCATGGTGAATCTATCCCGCACCAAAAAAGGGCCACACCAATAAAAAAAGAGTTTAATTTAGGCCACTCAAAAAAAAAAGTGGTTTCTCATCACTCGCAGGCCAAAATGTATAGGATAATTTACGGGTTACTTTGGCCAAAATTCACATTTTATTGGTTAAGAATTGATTGATCTTTAAGGGTAGGGAAAATGTAAGTTATTTCTAGACCACTGCATTGCTGGCATTATTAGCTTTAATTTGATACCAAATATGACAGATTTTGTCCATTTTTATGAGGGTTTTCATCAAAATTTGGGGGAAAAAAAAAAGAGTTTTCCCCAAAACCAAATATTTATGATGCGGGCGGTAATGAGAAACTATTTTATTTTTTTGAGTGGCCTTAAATTTAAATCTTTTTTCTGGGGGCTGAAATACATAGGGATATTAATACTTTTTGCGTTCAATTTTCACATTTCAATAGTTAAGAGTTTACTGATCTATTATTTATTGTCATATCAAATAACACATGTACTTAACCTGTGACTTGGCAACAAACCTCAGAAAAAGTTGCTCAGTAAGTACGATGCATCAATCAGCCCTGATGAGTCTGCTTACTCAGAATGGCTGTCACGAATCTGAGTATTTATAAAAACTTTTCACGCTATTCATTTTCACACTGTAGGGGACATAAACTAATTAGATGTCTGTGTTGTGATTCAGAGAAGACATTTTTCCAAGAGGCTTCACAAATCTCACTGACCACAACCCTGGAGCTTGCCGCCAGCCTGACACGTGCTAGATTTGAATGTGCAAGAAGGTAGGTTATCAGGTATTGAGATATTATTGTACCACTGGGCAATAGTAAAGATCTTCTTTGACAGAATTAAAGCTTGACTGTCATGGTTGAAGTGAGGCCAAAAGCACTTTTGGATATAGTTCAGTTTTCATTCACAAGAGGGCTCTTAAGGGCTGGGAGCTCAGCTCTTACGGGCACAAGATAGGGTGAATATGTTGTAGCTGGACAATGCTCATGATCCCCTGTCCAAACACTTCTGCCCTCTGGTGGAACTGTTATTTTAGTCCATGTATGGAAAATGGATGTGCCCACAGGACGTCCAGCTTGACTCCTATAGGGGGTGTAAAATATACTGACCCTGTTCGAGAGCCAGATGTAAAAAATTTGATATTGTCTTTTTGATTGATGTGGTTCATAATTACATGAGATACATACAAATAAACTCTGAGGGTTATATCACTCTGCTTTGGTTGTTCAATAACCCTCAGTCATGACAAATTGACATGACTATGTGTCGACATATACTTCTATTCCCCTCTAGCTGGATGTCCACTGGACAGCGCCATATTGGACTGGTCCCAGTATGCACTCTCTCCTTTTCAGTCACTAGCTTCAGCAAATTATGTGGACCAGATCAGGGGGCTAAAGCTCTGCTTGGAGAGTGGAACTACTACATTCCCTGCATGCTAGGACACCTGCAATCTTTTACCTGTCCAATATAGGGTTGTGGTTAGGACAATGGACTCATGACTAGCAGTACCTAAGTTCAAATCCCCTCCAGGCTAGGTGTGGTGACCATTTGCACCAAAAGTTTTGGCAAAACGTTTTTGTAAAACATTTTATGAACCTTTGCAAAAGGTTTGGGTAACCACTTTTGGTAACCATCTATGTTACACTAAAAGCCACACCAAGGACCGAACCCGGGACCCTTAGATTGGGAGTTCCAGGCTCTCCTGGTTGAGCTATGGAGGCTGCTGGTATATCAAGGTACAATAGGTGAACATAAACTTTGTTATTGATTATCCTCATTAATGATCAATGCTTTTAGGGACCTTTAGCAACCACGTAAAAGCTCATTAGGGACCTTTAGCAACCACGTAAAAGCTCATTAGACGTATCCTATGTCTTCAGCACTGCTACGTCTGCGTTTAATGAGCTTTTACGTGGGTTGCTAAAGGTCCCTATTAAATGCAGATGTAGCAGTGCTGAAAGGATAGGATACGCCTGCGTTTAATGAGCTAGGTCGGGTTTGCTAAAGGTCCTTAAATAATGGTGCACTGTGATAGGGACCTTGAACAACAAATGGGGTCAAACCCAGGCTAACAGTCTAGAGTAGACCATTCACAAATAAATCTTGTTTATTTTGGGTCTGCCCCTGATCTGTTAGGGAACATGCCTTTGAGTTTATTACCTTGGGTTCGACCCCATTGGTTGTTCAAAGTCCCTATTACAGTGTAGGCCTACCATTAGGGACCTTTAGCAACCACGTAAAAGCAGACATAGCAGTGCTGACATAGCAGTGCTGAAAGCATAGGATACGTCTGGGTTAAATAAGCTACGTCGGGTTTGCTAAAGGTCCCAATTATTTAGCATTGATCATTAATGCGGATAATCAATAACAAAGTTTACCTATTGTACCTGGACCTACCAGCAGCCTCCATAGCTCAACCAGGAGAGCCTGGAACTCCCAATCTAAGGGTCCAGGGTTCGGTCCTTGGTGTGGCTTTTAGTGTAACATAGATGGTTACCAAAAGTGGTTACCAAAAGACTATACCCAAACCTTTTGCAAAGGTTCATAAAATGTTTTACAAAAACGTTTTGCCAAAACTTTTGGTGCAAGCTTTTGCAACCAATGGGGTTAAAATGGTCACCACACCTAGCCTGGAGGGGATTTGAACTTAGGTACTGCTAGTCATGAGTCCATTGTCCTAACCACAACCCTATATTGGACAGATAATAAAAGGTGTGTCCAGGTACAACCAATGCATAATACACATGTAGAGGCCTAGTGTAATCATTGCTCCACTCTCCCCCTGATGTTTGGCCCCCCCTGAGACCCACACTGCTAGTTCTAAGTATCCCCAACTGTGGCAGCACTGGTATCCCGCTAGTGAGGAATATGGCTGTGTCCCACCCATAGTGGCCACAGGTTGAAAGTCGATGACGAGGTACATGGTATGACTGCACCCAGGCAAATATCAGTGTCAAGCAATGTCGCCGAAAGCACTCATATATCAAAGTCAAACACTGCTGGACTACAGTAGATGGGTCAAGGGCCATTCTAGTGAAGGTCAGGCTATGCTGGACCTTCATCTAGAGCCTCTATTCACCCTAAATTGCTTGAGAGACCGGCCCTGCTGGATCCTCATGCTAGAGTCTGGCAATGCCGGACTCTTGGGAGAGTCTCTTTCAGTCCAGCATTGTCAGACTCCAGCATTGTCAGACTCTAGCATGAGTCTCTCTCAAGCAATTTAGGGTGAGTAGAGGCTCTAGATGAAGGTCCACCATAGCCGGACCCTCACTAGAATGGCCCTTCTTGAGTGTAGTGAAGTGAGTGAGTGGTGACATTGGTTGACGCTGATATTTGCCTGGGTGTAATCACTGACGGGTGCAATCCGTGACTGGCATAAAGGACAAGGTATTCAGGGCAGATGTACACAGAAATGGCTGGGGATAGTTAATGGATAACTCAAGGCTTAATGGTACCAATCTAATCTTAATTTTTTATGATCAAAATCATGCTTGGGGACTTAGATTGCACCTGGTGATAGTCTTCTAAGGGAGTGGTCATTTTTTGACAACAGCGGGGGTTGGTGGATTTCGGGGGGGGACCAAAAAAATGTGGACCCCTTGAATTGGGGGACCAAAAAATTGCACCCCTTTTTAGTGAAAAAGCCAGCGCGCTACTATAGCTCAAAGGGGTCGGCCACGCTCAATTTCAACTTCAATTTTCGACCCCTCCGGTGGGGGGGACCGAAAGAATTTTGATCCGCTCACGCGAAAATCCACAGACCCCCCTGTTGTTAAAAAATGGCCACTCTCTTACCTGAACCTTTTTTTTTGCCATACCTGGTATGCGGAGTAGGTGGGTGATGTGTTGGTGTGCGGCGGTGTGTAGCTTGTGTAGCGGTACAACCCGGTCTACAAGCCTCACCCTCAACTTGCCTGAGGGGGGGACCAAAATATTTTCAACCCTTTCGCGCGAAAAATCCACTGACCCCCCCCCCCCTGTTGTTAAAAAATGACTACTTAAAACTTGTATTGATTTGGTGAGACACAGCCATATGCTAATACTGGATTTTTGTACAGGTGTCGCACGGACGGTGGTTGTACCGGCTTCAGTGTGTCAGAGAATGGGGGGAAATATTCCTGTGACACAACCAGCTCTCTGCCCCGTCCTGCTACTCACTACTACAGGAAACAGTCCGTCATCCAGTAAGAAATACGTCCTAACACCCCCGGAAGTTGATTTTGATCATGTGATCGCAATGCGACGATGTCATTGGTCGAACATGGGAGCGGCCATCTTGGAATGTCAGCGGAAAATGCCTGTAGAACCGGAAATGTGCTTCGCGATCTTGCCCAACCCTCGGCGACCAAATCATCACCAGACAAAGCGCAGCCTCGGTGCATTATTTTTACGACAAACTACCGGGACTGCAGTATGGTCAACAGCAGCCTCGAGCTCTCCAGGCCCATGCCGCCAATGCTTTTGTCTCTGGCCGAGTGCCGTCTTTGTCCAGGTGACGTCTCTGACCAGGTGCCGTCTCTGACCAGGTGCCGTCTCTGACCAGGTGCCGTCTCTGACCAGGTGCCGTCTCTGACCAGGTGCCGTCTCTGACCGGCTTGGCTTGATAAGGTCAAAATACCAACAGCAGGAGGCTAATTATAATTATATAACAACCGCCATTCATAACGTTTTTACAAATCCTTATATATATGTATAATTCTTTTTAAAACAGCTTTTTCCTGACACCTGGTCAGAGACAGCACCTGGTCAGAGACGACATCTGGTCAAAGACAAAAACATTGGCCCAAGGTCGTGAGACACAGCCTGGTAATAACTGATCTGATCAAAACAATTCCGATAGGAATAATTAGTGATATCCAGTCTAGGCTCGTGCTAGGATACGTATCTCTTTCGCCAGATTGGCGAAAAGGGTCCGTTTTTCTTTCAATTTTTTTTGCCAAGATCATGGGAAATTCGCCAGATGATTTAAAACACAAATCAGATGAAGGTTACGTGATGTTATGTGTTGATGAGTGTACCCCTTAGAAGCTTTAGAAGGTAGATATTCATGAGGGGTGGGATAATATTGGCTAAGATTGAAAGCTAGTTGTTGGGGATGAACGACTCAATTCTTCTTTAAAAATATAAATAGATAAATACATATACACGATTCTGCTTCAGAATATATTAGAAAACAATGTGGTTAACCACCTTCCTCAAAACTTCTTCTTTCTAATGGTATGTAACATGACTGTGTAGCAATTTTATTTTCGCCAGCTGGGTAAAATCTGGCGAAAATATAGTGTAATTTTACTATTTATTTTCGCCAATTGGAACTTTCTATCGCCCCAGGCGAATTGGCGAATGGCTAGCGCGAGCCTAGCCAGTATTTCTTGAAAAACGTCTGTATTGATACGATTAACTAATGCCAATAACAAATCTAAACTCAAACTCAATAAGGAGGACAAGTTCGGATTTAGTTAATAGTTAATGGAAGCTATTCTTTCTATAACTTGATGTGATTCTATTATAAAGTCATTGTAGAAATATGAGTTTGTGGTATACTTTCCAGTAAATGTGTGCCCCCCAACAAAAAAGAGACCCTATATGTGAATAAATATTTCAAGATGGAAGTATATTGTGTTGTGCATTGAAAAGGTGGAAGAAATGGAGGGTGAATACATCAAAATGACTTGTTAGAATAGACAGTGTCATTGGCAACAACTCTGGGAATGGTATAAATGATGAATTGTGCTGTAAATATGGAGATTTCTTGTGGACCTGTAAAATTGAAAGAAATATGAGTTTGTGCTATTATTTTCAGTAAATGTATGGCCCCTGCAACCAACTGTGAGAGCCAAGGTGTGTTGTAATGCTTGGATTATGATGCCCAGACAGTTGGCTAGAGAGTAAGAATGAAACAAATAATGGTATCCATGCAAACTAAATCTCAAGCGGAACACATGCCATTCTTGTGTCATAACTTGAGAATTTCCGAACGTTTCTGGAACGTTTTTTGGACATTTTCTTGTGTCATATTCCCTTCATTTCTTGTAGTGAAACTCAGTAAATACATGTACACATCTCCATTCTACTTGTGAGATTTGTGGTTATTTACATGAGTAAAAGTTGGGAAATACACATCACCATTGAATACGTCACTAGGAAGGTTCACTATTCTCAAGAATCTCCCGTGTCTATATCTTGTGTATACATGTTGTGCTTTTCAGGGAAATACACACATTTCTAACTTGGGTAATTCTTAAGTTCTGTTTGAAGGTTTTACATTGCAAAGATCACTATCATTGTCTTTATTTTAAATTTATAAGCGATAAGTAGTATAGTATGTATCGGAACGGGACTATAGTTAAGTACTGTTTATTACTCAATCGACCTGCAGCCAATCAGAGGCCTCCATTTGGTCACGTGACCCCCTCATTTGCATAATTACGTAATAGGCCACGCCCCCTCATTTGCATAATTACGTAATAGGTTACGCCCCCTTGATCACCAGCCAATCAGAGGCCACCATTTGGTCACGTGACCCCCTCATTTGCATAATAGGCCACGCCCCCTTGATCACGTGACCCTTTCATTTGCATAATAAGCCACGCCCTCTTGATCACCAGCCAATCAGAGGTCGCCATTTGGTCACGTGACCCCCTCATTTGCATAATAGGCCGCGCCCCCTTGATCACGCGACCCCTTCATTGACATGATAGACCACAACAACATCACGTGACTATCTTTGTTTGTAAACAACACCACGTGGCTCTCTTTGTTTGTAAACAACACCACGTGGCTCTCTTGTTTGTAAATAAGACCTACTAAGTTTAGGCATAGGTAACAGCAGTGTTTGTAAATAACGCCTACTATGTTTTCAGTCATAGGTGTCTAGAGCAGCAGCAGCAGCAGCATCTTCAGCAGCAGCAGCAGCAGCAGCCGCGTCATAAGTGTCTAGAGCAGCAGCCACGTCATAGATGACTAGTGCAGCAGCAGCAGCAGCATCTTCAGCAGCAGCAGCAGCAGCAGCAGCATCATAGGTGTCTAGAGCAGGAGTAGCAGGAGTGTCATAGGTGTCTAGAGCAGTGGCAGCAGCAGCAGCAGCAGCATCATAGGTGTCTAGAGCAGGAGTAGCAGGAGCGTCATAGGTGTCTAGAGCAGTGGCAGCAGCAGTAGCAGCAGCGGCAGCAGCAGTAGCAGCAGCAGCATCAACAGTATCTTCAGCAAAAGCAGCAGCAGCCGCGTCATAGGTGTCTAGAGCAGCGGCAGCAGCATCTTCAGCAGCAGCAGCAGCAGCAGCGTCATAGGTGTCTAGAGCAGCAGCGTCATAGGTGTCTAGAGCATCAGCCGCAGCAGCAGCAGCATCTTCAGCAGCAGCAGCAGCGGCAGTAGCAGCATCATCAGCAGCAGTAGCAGCAGCAGCAGCAACATCTTGAGCATCAACAGCATCTTCAGCAAAAGCAAAAGCCCGTAACTTAGCATCATGGGCATCAGTCATAGCCGTAACAGCGACACTGCGACTAGCATAAGCAAAACAGGCTATTTTTTTAGCAGCTGTACAAGCATTAATAGCATTAGCCCTAGCAGCAGCCGCAACAGCGACACTTTTAGCAGACGTTGCAGCATCAGTAGCCGCAGCATCGGTAGCAAGAGCGGAAACAGTAGCAAAAAGATTAGCAGCACGAGCAGCAGCGGCGAGAGTAACAGCAACGTTGTTAGCAGCATTGGCAACTTCGTATGCAGCATGTGTAGCACGAACAGCGATACGAGCTTCACGTTTTGCACGAGCAGCAGCATTAGCTGCAGAAGTAGCCCTCACACTTTCCAGCCACCCGTACGAATCTTGATAAAAACCAACCTCCACCTTGCTACTTGTTGACTCATCAGTAAACATGGACGTCTCCTCATGTGGTGTTGTCGCGGCTCTGTAGTAGTGTTGGGATTGCTCACATTCGGTAGAACGTAGAGTGATTCCTGATGACGCCATGCTGAAGGTGGTTGAAGAAGTGTGTGGGACTCATGTTTCACTCTCGCTTATGTACTAGGCTCCGAGATAAGCTTCTTAACTCAGGAGGAAAACTCTCACTAGGAAGGCGACCGGCTGTCTACCTGTGTAGGTGCGGGTTCGTTACATCTTTAATCCTGTTCGACCCTCCGAGGAAATACATGAAAAAAACAAAAGACTCGAATCCGCAGACAGTAGGAAGCTATAAGGAGCTTAACTCGTGTTTGATTTAAGCTGTCTACCACACGCACGCGCTTGTAGTCACAGCTAGAGTGGCAGACTTCTGTCCGCCCGCTGGCGCATGACAATCGACTTTAGACACCCCCTGTAGTTTTTTTGCATACACAGTTGACTAGCATCTTAAGCTCTTACTCAGCTATAAGCCCATATACATGTAACGTGCATTACTCTTCTTTATGGTAATTATCAGATCGATTTAAGGGTGGAAAAGGGCTTAGGTGATGTAGATCCCTCTCTAGCTGAAAACAGGCTTAGGCTATAGCATGTAGGCAGCTGGCCGCGTTAAACATCCCCTGTAGTTTTTTTGTATACACTCTCGATCCCCTCTCTAGGTGAAAACAAAAGCTTAGAAGATGAGGTGATCCGGCCACTGGCTGGCGCGTCACACCTGGCGTTAATCACCCCCTGTAGGCTTTGTATACGCTCTCTAGGTGAAAACAAAAGCTCCCTCCACGGGCTGGCGCGTCACACCTGTCGTTAAAACGCCCCCTGGAGTCTTAGTATACACAGGTGCCCCGCCTTATCTATTCACCAGCTATAAGCCCATATACGTGTACATGCGATTTTTGATACCCTCTCTGGAATAGGGTGGGGCTCAAGGTGAAAACAAGATTAGTCCATTCGCTCTCTCAGCTATATAAAGAGCCTCAATTGTTCTTGCAACAGCACTTCACCACCGGTACACTATCAGTCACGAGGCAGATGTTTGCGGTATGGGTCATACAGGTTACCTACTAATAGCGGTTTGGGTGAGTAGATCACTTTTTTTCCCCTAAAAAACAACAAAAAAAAACCCACTTATGACTCAGGTATGTATATGTAGCACTGTTAGTGTAAGTACACAGTAGAATCTACTGTACTATAGACTCAGCCCTCTGAAGACGGCGGAGCGCGTTAATGCGCGGGTCTGTGGCGGCGTCACTTGTTTTTTTATTCTAACTAAAAAGTCAGAAGTCGATCTACGACCTATCAAAGACAAATTTGTGATAAGTTCAAACTAAATAAGAGACAGTTTGAGCGTCTCTTAGTCGCTGTCAAAGATGCGAATAACGAACGCGCTGAGGGCGGGGTTCAGGTCACGTATAGTTCCTTGCTCTTTCGTCAGATGGCGCCACAATAGGGGATTTGTACATTCCTACGATGCTCGCGAACATTTCAACGCATAATGAGCTATATAGGCAACAAAGTGTGCTTCTGAATATATTAAAATATAAAAAACAATTCAATATTGTGTATTTCTGATAGAAATGAGGCAGTTTCTTCGAATACCAACTAAACTATAGCGAGATGAAAAATACCACACCATATCTAAGGCTTTATAAAAGATACATAGGCAGAAACTCTCGCCGAGTCGGTAATCTGAAAAACGAATCAACTCGTTGTGCCACAAGGGCCCCCATCCAACGGGGGCCTTTTGAGCTCAGGCATGTTGTTTCTCAACACTAGGTGTAATTAATTACGCCCATGTTGAGTAGCATCTACTAACCAACTGACAGTGTCAGTTGGTTGGCCCCTCTTTAGGGGCCACACAATAAATAAAGAATAGAGACCTAAGGGAACGTTCACAAACGTCTACCCTTCCTACGGGGTGGGTGGGTCTTTGGGTTTAGTGACAAAACAGCGACATGTCAGCTCTCTTTTTTTTTCCAAGTCTACATATTATTTATGATTAAAAAATTTAAAAAAAAAACCACGATAATAAAGTGCGCTGATCAAAAACTGAATAGAAAAATAACCAAAAATAGGTTGGTAGCTGATCGGTCGTTGTCACACGGTGCAGAAAATTTACTTTTTTTTTTTTTTTTTTTTTTTAGAAATTCTATATTAGGACCACAGACGGGGCACATGTGACACTTGTCGAATATAAGAGATACCAATGGGTCTTGTCGAATTTAAGAACTAGGTCTTGGCCATTGTCATTGACTATTTTGAGAAGTAGTCTTGCCCGTCTTGCCCCTTGTCGCCAACTCCCAGCACCCCCTGTGTCTCTTTGTCCATATTGGCTAAAAACAGGACATTGTTGCCTTGGCTATTTTACCCCCCGTCTGGGATCTTATTACTTAATCACCTCGTCTTGACCCTGTGGGGTAGTGGGTATATGGAATAACCATGTCCAGGTGTACTCTATCTGACACATAACCGAAGGTTACTGAGTTATGTAATAATACCTGACCTATGAGGTCGCCAGTCAGTTTGCCGTGATTATTTTGACACACTCTCAGTTACTCGTAGCACATCTAATACATAATTAGACTCAGCATCATATAAGGCAGTCTCGGCCACGCCGCGGCTGCATATCGGACCAGGGGGATAGTCTGGCAGCGACCCGCCACCCCGTTCACAAGCTGTGTACAGCACCCGGTTTCTCTTTGTCCATATTGGCTAAAAAAACAGGACATTGTTGACTTGGCTATTTTACCCGTCTGGGTCTTATTATTTAAACACCTCGTGTTGACCCTGTGGGGCAGCGGGTACATGGAATAAACGTGTCCAAGTGCACTCTATCTAACACATAACCGAAGGTTATGTAATAATAACTGACCTATGAGGTCGCCAGTCAGTTTGCCGTGATTATTTTGACACACTCTCAGTTACTCGTAGCACATCTAATACATAATTAGACTCAGCATCATATAAGACAGTCTCGGCCACGCAGGCTGCATATCGGACCAGGGAGATAGTCTGGCAGTGACCCACCAGCCCGTCCACAACCTGTGTACAGCACCCCGTGTCTCTTTGTCCATATTGGCTAAAAAAAAAACTAAAAAAAATAAATAAAAAAAAACAGGTCATTGTTGACTTTGGCTATTTTACCCGTCTGGGTCTTATTATTTAAATCACCTCGTCTTGACCCTGTGGGGCAGTGGGTATATGGAATAACCGTGTCCAAGTGTACTCTATCTAACACATAACCAAAGGTTACTGAGTTATGTAATAATAACCACCCTATGATCCTATGAAGTCGCCAGTCAGTTTGCCGTGATTATTTTGACATACTCTCAGTTACTCGTAGGGTATCTAATACATAGTTAGACTCAGCATCATATAAGACAGGCTCGGCCACGCCGGCTGCATATCGGACCAGGGAGATAGTCTGGCAGTGACCCACCAGCCCGTCCACAACCTGTGTACAGCACCCCGTGTCTCTTTGTCCATATTGGCTAAAAAAAAACCAAAAAAAAACAGGTCATTGTTGACTTTGGCTATTTTACCCGTCTGGGTCTTATTATTTAAATCACCTCGTCTTGACCCTGTGGGGCAGTGGGTATATGGAATAACCGTGTCCAAGTGTACTCTATCTAACACATAACCAAAGGTTACTGAGTTATGTAATAATAACCACCCTATGATCCTATGAAGACGCCAGTCAGTTTGCCGTGATTATTTTGACATACTCTCAGTTACTCGTAGGGTATCTAATACATAGTTAGACTCAGCATCATATAAGACAGGCTCGGCCGCGCCAGCCGCATATCGTACCAGAGGGATAGTCTGGCAGTAACCCGCCATCCCGTCTACAATCTGTGTACAGCAGTCTGGACCAGACCACCAACTCTGGGTATAGCATTCTGGATGCCTGGAGCAAGACTGGATCTAACCCTTTAATAGTCGCATAGCGCTTTAATGTGCAGTGCCCGTTGTCGTCATAAGTCATGAATGCAGCACTCAGAGTTCCTCACCAGGGCTGCATGCATGCATACACTGGCATATCGACAAAGGGCGTAGCGCATTAAAGCACTATTGCCACCTTTAGCATTAAAGCGCTGAGGGTTTATTTTTTGATAGTGTAGAAACCAATATCTGTCTAATTAAACCCCTTATCAGTGCTGGTTTTTTTTTTGTTTTTTTTTTTCACATACAAAAAGAATTAGGTAATGGCGCTGCAGTACTCTGAAAAGCGGTGGCGGTGAATTTCCATTTAGATCTTGAAAAGGGGGGCGGTCAGATGTCGTCAAGGCCCTGATAAGTAGGGCAGTTAAAATCATATGATTACATTGAGCTAATTTTCTTGCTGAAAGGAATGAATAATTGTATTTGTATAAAATTCACACACACACACACACACACACACACACACACACACACACACACACACACACACACAGGACACCTGATGATCTCCACACGATGACCTGATTGCCCTTCCTAAAAAAAAATGCCCAACTCGATCTACCTACTCAACAGGGTTTCAGTGTAGAGCGTATTAGGGGTTTTTCTGATGCGTATATTATATTGAGATTGATTTTCAACTTTTGTGATCAGTGGTTGGTCCTTAAAAGGACCGTTTGGTAGAGAGAGGGTCGCAGGGACCTTGCTGCTGAAGCGGAGGGCGTGGTCATAACGCGTGGCAGTCCTTCAGCAGCTCCTCCAGCACGGCGGGCGGTAGGCCTTCCTCCATGCAGACTTGCTGCTTGACCTGCTCCACGCACCGGCGGATGAGTTGATCAGCGACGTTCTCGATCAGCTCATCCACCACACCCTCTGCTTCAGCAGCAGTCCGCTGTCTCTCCTCTCTCTGTAGCGAGGCTACGAACTGCTTCTCCACGGCCGCATCGATCATAGATCGAGAAACGGCCACGAAGTTCTGTCTCTCCGCCTCCTCTCTCTGTTGCACGGCTACGAATTCCTTCTCCACGGCCGCATCGATCATAGATCGAGAAACGGCCACGAAGTTCACTCCGTGAGCCATTTTGTCGAACTGACTTCCTAGCCGCCTGAGAGATGCTGACGTCACACTATTTTCGACGACGCTATGACGCGCACGAGGTAGACAGACGACGTCGTTTCACTTCCTTATTTGGAGTTTGGGATCTTTTGACACCGAAGTCATACCGTACGGTCGCGATAAAGCAACTAGTGTTGAAAAGCGTGCCGGTCTTTTATAAGCGCCGGAGTATAAGAGCCTCCAAATGTTTTTTCTCAAGCACTAAAATCGCGACTTTGAATAAGCGCCAGCGCCTAGCTTGTATATAGCTCCTGAGTAAGAACTTCACCGAATTGAAAAGCCCTCCCTCAGAGCTCTTAATCGCGACAGTACGGTACAAATCTGATGTCAACCCGCGCCAAAAACAAAAAGGGTGTTCCGGTCACACGTACCTACGACGAGCGACCTTCAGCTATCACCACGTGAAGAGTGGGAAATAAATTTTGTACGGCAAGAAAACTGAAAACTGATAACGATTCCATTAGATAAGTATTTGGTTCCAATCTATGGCGAGATATTTCCACCAAAGCGATTGATTTATATGTCTGTAAGGTTCAGCTCTCCAACACTCTCCAATGTCCGCCGGTGCACGACGGTCGCCGCCCATCATTAGTCACAACTAAACTTCTGCTGGAGAGTGAAAGTTACATTGAGTCTTGAGGTGCGCAGAGATACTATCTGCCGCAGCCTGATTTTAGTTCCACGCTATTTAGATAACCGCCCCATTTAAAATCTCTCTCTCGATCCTAGTAAAGGAAAAAAAAAGGCTAGAGTTTATCATGGACGCGTCTCAGTTTTAGTCAAGCCGTAAAGTGAAGAACCAGAGCTTGTACATATTCCCACGTGAGGGGTGACCCCGCGGGGCGTTCAGTTAGTACTGAGTCTATACTCAAGGTCAAGTTCCACTCTCTAAACAGAGCTTTAGCGACTCCGTCATATAGACTAGACCGCGCGCGCGATTTTTTTTTTGCTGAAGCAGCTAATCGATGGAAGAGTAGAGAACAGGTGCTCGATCAAAAATCTGCTTCAGAGGCTTGTTATCAGGTATTAACAGTTAAATCAAAATATTTCAAAACATCCAGAAAAGCAGAATAACATGTCCTACGGGCTACAGCCGGGCACTGACGAGCAGACGACGCTGACGTCATTTCAATCAGGTCACAGGGCTCTTTAGACACCTTTTCTGTAAGACCCGTCTCATACCTTAGTATATAATACCGTAAACGCCGGTGATTAGTATATGATCACATTGGCAGTCGCGGATCCACGAAGAGGCTGAATAAGCCTCGAGCGGACCCGCCACTTGCAATGTGACATAATCTTACCATGCGCTTTGTTTTGTTTTTGTTTCTATTTACAACAGCAAACATTTCAAACAACCTATTGTTTTTTAAAAATGATGAAAAATCAGCCCCAAAAAAAAGTAAACATTTTAGAGCTAAATTTGTGGAGGATAGCCGGACATGCTGATGTCACTAGACCCCTAAATTCGATATGGTGACATGGGCATTTTCTTAAAATTCGATACGACGACACGGGCACGGACATCTAAGTGACATGGGACATGTGGCATTTCTTGAGTCCCACATGTGCCATGGACCATAGTGACATGAGGAAAAAAAAAAATGTTCAAAGAGTGCATCAGAAAAGTGCCATTTCAAGCCTAAACATTTCGCCAAATTTTTTTTTTTTTTTCTTGGATGGTACTCGGCTTTGCAGTGTCTGGGTCCTTAAAAATGTACCAGAATGCTCAAATTCGGGTTCTAAATATTTTCAAAAAACGTTTTCTCCCTTAGTGACGTGTGACATGGGCATTTCTTAAATTCGACATACGGCTGCATGGGGAGGACCCACCCGTCAAGGGCCCCCATGATGACTCATACCCGCCGCGTTCAAACTAGCGTGGTGGTTATAGGTAGACCTTCTTTCAGTATCCACGTGACCAGATCCATCGCCGTCTCTTGAGCAACAGTAACCGAGGTAACTAGGGTTATTGTTATCCGGTCCGTAAGACGACAGTCTAAGACGGTGTGTAGTCGCGTTTTTGCTCTCCCTAATACTCTAATTCAAGTCGAGTTACCGCTAACCCCTACAAAAAGAGGGTCATTTGTGTAATTCAAAAGGCGTTCCTTTGTTAGCAATGAGGGGGTCGTTCTATTCATTGATTTTATTTTTATTTATATTTTTTATTTTATTTTTTTTGTTTACAACAACAAGTCAAAGTACAGTCAATCAACCGAGATCCTTTCTACTCCGTGGGGGTGTAGAAGGATCTCCCCCCTGAGGTTACAAAGTCACCTCTTTATTTAAGGGGCTACGGGCCGCAAAGTCGCTTTCGCTTTCGCTTACAAGTCACAAAGTCGCATGAAATATTCAAGTCAAAAAGTCAAATTCATCAACTATCAGCACAGTCGTTTGAAAGTCATCGAGTCACCGAAAAACTCCTCTACAGTCACCTCCGACTCGCCTCCTCCCTACCCCCCTAAAGGGGGGTAGAGAGGAAGCGATTCCCTAGAGATCAGATAATTTTTTTTTTTTTCTCCCGAGCAGACCCCAAAGGCCCCCCCTCCCCCCCAAGTGCCCGCCCACCCCATAAATAGTGCCCCCCTCCCCCCCCCTCCCCTCCCCATGCATCTTAAAGTGCCCCCCTCCCCCCCTCCCCTCCCCTCCCCCCTTATAGAAGCCTCCCATTGGCTAGTCCAAGTCATGTGACCAAAAGGGAAGCGTAGTCTGTCTATTGTCTATATTATGCAAATGAGGGAGGGGGTCAGGTCACGTGACCAAGGGGGTGTGGCCTATTTTCCAAATAAAGAGCGCTTCCGGTCACGTGACCAAGGGGGTGTGGTCCTATTATGCAAATGAGGGGGTCACGTGATCCATTATTATGCAAAGGGAGTCACCTGACCAAATGGAAGCCACTGATTGGCTGGTGATCAAAGGGGTGTAGTCTATAGTCCAAGAGCTCAGGCACTTTTATTTTTGTTTTGGTGACCGAAAGGTTTGACGATGCATTTTGGTGTCGAATTTTATGCTGAATTCAGAAATGTAAGTCTTACAAAAATCCGATGTGGCTTTCTATGGAAAAAATTAGGTCAAAGTCGGGAACCTTTGATTTTCCCGGGGTTGAATTTTTTCTCTTTTGGAAATGGAGTTATGCCTATATTTACAGGATAGAGCTATCTATACCCATGTTCTCAAGGGTCAGGAATCAGCTTTTGACACTTTTAGGTTTGTCAGATCCATAGTACTGAAAAATGCAAGATGGCCGCCACAAACCATCGATTTTGTGCGAGCTTTGTCTACGATACTAATAATAGAAGCCGTCCAGGATTCCAAGGAGACTGACTAGAAAAAGAACTCTGAAAATTGTCAAACAGGTTCTTTTTGAGCCCCCTCTATCAACCTGAAAGCAGTGCCAAGATCAATTTCTACTAGAACCCCGTAAATCCAAGATGGCTGCCAACTGGGCTGTGATCTTTTACATTCAACTCCAAAATCCTTGTTTATCAATGGAATTAGTTGTACAATAGCTCAAAATGATGGTATTGGTGAGAACAATCAACATAGGAGGGACGGAATGGTTTATTTTCACAGGAACCTCACAAAATCCAAGATGGCCGCCAACAGGGCAGTGCTTTAAATATTAAATAAACTCCAGAAATAATCCTTATTCATGAATGGAATAGGCCTTGCAGTTGCTCAAAATGATGGTATTGATGAGAATAATCAATATAGAAGGGAAGGTAAGGTGAACTGTCACCCTAACCCCCCTAAATCCAAGATGGCCACCAATTTGGTAGCAATTTTCAATTGTCAATAGCTCTAGAATCTTTATTTGTGGATTGAATTTGTTGTGTTATAGCTCCAAAATGATGGTATTGATGAAAACAACCATTAACATATCATTTTCTCCTTCAACTTTTAATGATTACCAAAGCAACCAAGTATCTATGTAACTATTTGATACATTACCATGCTAAATTCCTGAAATTATATGAAATGGCAAGTATCCTTCTGCTGGTTGTGTAAGGTCTCAAAATCATGGGTTTGATGAGAATAATCAATGTAGAAGAGGAGGCAAAGCAGTTTGTTATCAAAGCAACCTCAGCCTAAGCCTGCTGTTCAGTCTGAATCCAATGACTACTTGTCTATGTTTGTGCATCAATATGGCTACAGCCATTTTGCTCAAGGTCTTTTTGTTATATTAAATGATTTCATAGATTTGGCATGGTCACTTTAGTCAATAGAGACTGCCTGAAATATTAGCATAGATCATTAAGTGTGGGATCAATATCTGCAGATATGATATTTGGGTATCAGGAATCAATTTCAAGTTTACATTGAGCATCAGAGTTGGTCAAAAGATACATGAACAGAGCACTTATTATGTTGAGGGTGTAGGAGACACACTCAAGAAGCGGATACTTTATGGGCAATAATGTGTGATCAAGGAGTTCTTTTCTCTGCAAACACATCAAGGTGTTTGGTCACATAATAAGGAGCTAAGTTTAAGGCCCAATAAGAACAGTATAATCAATTGAGAACCATGAACAACTCAAAGGAGATCCTGACTTTGGCCACACACAAAGTTTTGAATATTGTGCTGTCAAAACAGTGCTATCCATTGCAGTGCCAAAGACCCAGTATGAAGCCTTTGTCAAGTATGTTGTGGTCGACCGCAATTCATAAATGTGTACAGGCAAGGGGAAATGGATATCCAACGAAAATGTCAACTTTAAAATTTATATCATAAGCTTTCCAGTGATATATTACACAAGGAGATATCATTTCTAGTTTTTGAGAAATGGCTAGATGAATATGGGTGGGCATTGCCCTATCCAAAACCCCAATAAGCTCTAAGTCCCATAGTTTCCTAGATATCTATATGTAATTAGCATAATTAGAATAATTAGAAAATGATCATACATTTTTATCCTATAGGCCATAGATTTTGATCTGGAAATGATAATTCTATTCTGTTTTGACCATAGAAATCCTCATGAATCATTTTATCAATGAGTTACTTAATCTTTTAATTTAGAATGAAAATCACGTTTCCATGGCAACACATATCAACAAAGACACACATTTAGGCTCTAAAAAAGTACCCAAGAGCTATTTTTAGCCTAATTCTTTCATTTTAGGCCATAGTGGCGCCCCCTGGTGGCTAAAATCGGAACAAATCCCGCGGGGACTATCCTTTCTGCTTGGCTGCTCACAAATATATTTCATGATCCCATCAGAAAGAATGCTTTGCCACTCAATTCATCCGATGAACTGAAAGGAAAATAAGATAAAGTCTGAATGGTGTGTAGTCTATTTTACCTTGAAAAGCTCTACATGTAGTATAATCTCTTGCCAAATAAAAAAAATCCCAAACTAAGACTTGTCTGCTCATGGTTGAACAAGAATAGCAAGTTGACATGGTGAAACAGATTGCCCACAAAATTTGCCTTCCTCCAGCATTGTCTCAAGATTTGGGTTGTGTTTAGCAAAGGAAAATGTTACCATGATGTGAATATAAACTCCCTATTAAATAACCCTGAGGGCATTATCATTCCAGATGTTTAGGTTGTGGTACTGTGACACATTTGGAACAAAGACAAATTAAAGCTGTGGACTGCCTGCTCAGAAACGCCAGATGTTGTCAATGCCTTCTTCTACACAGCCAATCCATTCTCCCACATTCAGGAGACCAGTTGTAACTGATACACAATGGTAGATCTACTGTCAGAACAGCTCCTATAAATGTTGATTCATCACTTCCACCATGCAACTTGTTGCTTGTCCTAATGCAATCTCTTCCCTCACCTGAGAAGTAGTGCTGGGTGCTTTGACTGTTGAAATACATCAATCTGGACAACAAGGTATACAAAGAGCTCATCAATTGCTGTTGCTAATCAAAGAAGTATGCCATGGAATATTCACATGTAAGAAGGCCACATTAGTTTGCATTGCACTTTGTAGCCACAATTAAGGATGTACCCCACACTAATTCAAGTGTGATCATATTCATGTATCATCGGGGCACAAAATAAATGTGTGAAACATATTGTATGCTGGCATTATGCCCACTGCACAGTGCCATTTATGCTGGTATCCCTCTGGGAGAGAGTAGAGCTTTTATTATTATAGGACTCACTACCCCAGCTGAGCTAGGGAGAGTACAGGAGTCCTAGGGTACAAGGGTATTGTATTGTGAATGGGGTGTACCTAGACATCCCTTAAATCACCTGTCTGGTATAGAGTAGGGGTAAGCACAGTGGACCCATACTTCTGGAGCCCTAAGTTCAAATCCCTCCTAAGCCATATGCATGTATGTTCTTAAATATATTCATATTTTGGTAAGGTAGAAATGAGTCACAGGCTTGAAGATTTGTGAAGTTTAAGTGAATAAATAATAAAAGTTAAATAGTGGTATTGTGTGTCCATGCTCTATTGCGGTGTGTTGTACCTCATTCGAATTCTTTTGTATTTGGCCATAAATGTCTCCTTTCCTCAAAAGCAGTACTACAAATGAGCAAGCACTACGAGAAATATCTTTACTTATGAATGGCAAGATCATCTGGCGTTGCCTGGAAGTGAGACCACAGTGCTAACCACGAGGACACCTGCACTCTCCCTACAATCTGCTGGACGAGTGGGTCTTATTAATTATACCTCCACTCTCCCCCAGCAGTCAAGCCCCCTAAAGCCCCAGATTTCAGAAATCCAAGCAACCAGACCCAGCAAACTGGTTAGTTCTAAATGCTCACACCCTGTGGCACTACTGGTATCCTACTTGTAAGGAATATAGGCCTAGGCCTATGTATTTCACATCTATATAGCCATGTTTGATATTAACTGAAAGCTGAGGTTGACTCTCATACATAGGAATTAATGGTAAAATGTTAGTGAGTCTATGTTGACCAAGTCACAGTGACTATAATCTATGAAAATTATTAGGGACCTGGTAAGTGAACTCAGCTTAGTGGCCATGCTGTGATAAACCTACCCTGGATAAACTATCCTGGACAAAACAGAAGGGTAAAAGTATAATTGATCAGGACAAAATTTGAAAATAGTTATATGTTTGGTTGACATGCATGGCAATAGTTATGAGTCATAACAAGGCAAAATGGGTTTTAACCTTGGCCTAGGATTCTAGAGTTAAGTATTTAAAGCACTACCCTGTTGGCGGCCATCTTGGATTTAGGGAGGGTTCCTGTGAAAATATACCATTCTTTACCTCCTATGTTGATTGTTCTCACCAATACCATCATTTCGAGCTATTGCACAACTAATTCCATTGATAAACAAGGATTTTGGAGTTAAATGTAAAAGATCACAGCCCAGTTGGCAGCCATCTTGGATTTAGGGGGTTCTAGTGAAAATTGGTCTTGGCTCTGCTTTCAGTTTGATAGTGGGGGCTCAAAAGGAACCTCTTTGACAACTTTCAGAGTTCTTTTTCTAGTCAGTCTCCTTGGAATCCTGGACAGCTTCTATTATTAGTATCGTAGACTAAGCTTGCACAAAATCGATGGTTTGTGGCGGCCATCTTGCATTTTTCAGTACTATGGATCTGACGAACATAAAAGAGTCAAAAGCTGATTCCTGACCCTTGAGAACATGGGTATAGATAGCTCTATCCTGTAAATATAGACATAACTCCATTTCCAAAAGAGAAAAAATCCAACCCCGGGAAAATCAAAGGTTCCCGACTTTGACCTAATTTTTTCCATAGAAAGCCACATCGGATTTTTGTAAGACTTATATTTCTGAATTTAGCATAAAATTCTACACCAAAATGCATCGTCAAACCTTTCGGTCACCAAAACAAAAATAAAAGTGCCTGAGCTCTTGGACTACTACTATGCAAATGAGGGGGTCACGTGATCAAGGGGGCGTGGCCTATTATGCAGATGAGGGGGTCACGTGACCAAATGGCGGCCTCTGATTGGCTGGTGATCAAGGGGGCGTGGCCTATTACGTAATTATGCAAATGAGGGGGCGTGGCCTATTACGTAATTATGCAAATGAGGGGGTCACGTGACCAAATGGAGGCCTCTGATTGGCTGCAGGTCGATTGAGTAATAAACAGTACTTAACTATAGTCCCGTTCCGAGCGCTTCCGGTCACGTGACCAAGGGGGTGTGGTCCTATTATGCAAATGAGGGGGTCACGTGATCCATTATTATGCAAAGGGAGTCACCTGACCAAATGGAAGCCACTGATTGGCTGGTGATCAAAGGGGTGTAGTCTACTATGCAAATGAGGGGGTCACGTGATCAAGGGGGCGTGGCCTATTATGCAGATGAGGGGGTCACGTGACCAAATGGCGGCCTCTGATTGGCTGGTGATCAAGGGGGCGTGGCCTATTACGTAATTATGCAAATGAGGGGGCGTGGCCTATTACGTAATTATGCAAATGAGGGGGTCACGTGACCAAATGGAGGCCTCTGATTGGCTGCAGGTCGATTGAGTAATAAACAGTACTTAACTATAGTCCCGTTCCGATACATACAATACTACTGCGATATATAAACGTAATGAGGCACTATTTATGCCTTTCTGACCATTTATTCTACATAAAAATGGTATAAATTATATTGCTACAGCTTAAAGTTTTACACGGATGGATAGATGATGCAATTGGTAATAGAAAATTTGAAGATCAAATGTGGAAAACCCTGAAATCAAGCTGGACAACATTGATATTCCGATATAAGCACATTCCATTGATGAAAAGTACATTGATATTCCTAGGCTCCCTATACGCCCAACCTCTCAGTCACTAGTGCCTAGCCTAGTTAGTCATTTTTTGGCTCCCTATACGACCAACCTAGGTCAGTTATTATTGTCAGGTTGGTCAGTACTGACCAACCCACCTTATTTTTTTCATTTCCAGGGGGAGCCACTGAGTGGTCATGACAGGTGGCCCCAACTAGTGGTATACAAATAAAACACACGAATGATGAACCTAGGTTAGCCACTACTGACTGACCCTTCGGTCATTTTTGAATATAAGTTTGCCATTATGACTAACACTCATATGACCAACCTAGGATAGTCTGTACTGGCTAACCCTTTCAATCTATGGATTTTCAGTGTAGGCATGTTGTCTAGCTCTACTGCTCTATTCCCTGAGAAATGGTTTCCAGCCTGTTTTAGACCTTCGTCCACCAGTTTGTGCATTCATAGTTCTGTTTCACAGAGTAGTGGACCTCACATTGATCCTCTTGGCTCAAAACTGCCAGTTGGATGTTGTGTTTAATATCTCTGGTTGATATAAACCTCCAATGGTTTGAAATCTCTACCAACTTCATCATCTGAACCACGAGGATTGTCAGCCAGGTAGTACCTCAGCTTCTTCCAGAACCATTTCTCTCCAACCACCAGGAAGGCATTGGTCCTTGTGTACATCTTCATTGTCCGGTTCATTTGTTCCTTAAGTCTGGCATCGGTGAGAATGATGATGAGGCGGATCTGCTTATCCATCATAACCTGTAATAAGCATATAAGTGTAGGGACACTAATATTATTATGTTAGTCGAACGCCTACAAGGTAGTTCGGGCGGCCAGAGCCAGGGGGCACCCCTATCGGAGGCGGACAGTATATAAGCTGTCCTCACCCCCTTGCTCTGGCAGACCTTCTCAGGTCTCTGACTGTGTCATATATTGAAAGTTATTGAAAGCTGAATATACATTGATCGAACCTCATATACTTCAAGGATTAGCATTGTTGTACAGGAGAACGAAATAAACCCTGTTTTCTTGCATCTCTACATGAAAACTGCAGTTCGAGTCCTTATTTAATCGAATTACATATAGACGAACACTACACTGGTGCCGTGACCAGGATTTTCATGAAAGAGATAGCGGACTGACCCTGGCGGAGGCTCAGTCAAGAAAGGGGGGGAATGAAGGATCCGGAACCGAACTGGAGGATGGGGAACTGGATTACACAGTAGCCCAAATAAATGAAATCTGGGAGGTGGCCTCTCGAATGCAGACCCCAGAGAATAAAAGATCTCGAAAGAGGAGTTTGATTTTTCGAACTCCGGGAGAATTTCCTCCTATAAAGACAGTTCCGAACACCAATCCGTTCCGAGGGAACCCATGGGCAGACATGCTTCCCTCCGAACCGAACCTCGGACATATGGAACGAGACTTGTCTAGAAGAGGTCGACAGATCCCTGACTACGACGCCTACTGTGAAAAATTGAAAGCAGAGGAGGAGGAAATGAGGGATCGGTATACAGCCATGAATGAGGATTTGATCCGACTGGCCGACGAAAAGGCGAGGGTAATCGCCCAGAACCGGAAGGAGGCCGAGGAATTGAATGAAGTGAAATCCAGAATACAAGCAGATAGAAAATATATCAGCGAACAATTGGCTCTCGAGACCTCTCAGTTGGCTAAGGTCCAACAGAAGGTTAAGAACGCTCAACACTGTCTGACAGAGGAGCAAGCACAACTCCAGAAAGATAAGGAAGAGGCTCGCCGAAGTCGTGATCTTCGGGATACCTATGAAAGCGAAATCGAACGACAATCCAAGAGGGTCAAGAAAATCAAGGCGGATTACTCAAAGGAAGAAAAGTCCGGCCAAGCCCTGAGGGAACAGTTCGAACAAGAACGAGAGGCCTTGAAGCAGGCCCGAAGTGAAATGAAAGCGGACCTCGAGGTTATTCAGAAAAAGAAAGAAGAAATGAATGACACCTATCTGGCCTACCAGAGTCAGATGGAGGAGATCCGCAAAGCGGAAGAGGTTCGTAACAAAGAACCCACGAATGAGGGAGGCCGGCTACCAAAGCATGTCGCGTCCACCCCTAGTCCGATCTTGACCACCGTGGAGCCAATCGAAACACGGGGGGTGGTTGCGGACGGTAAGTACAAACGAACCCACGGGAGGACTGCCCCGAATGAGGCTGACCGTAAAGTCACCTATGGGGGAACCGAGGAGAAAGAGATCTCTAGTACCCATGATATTACGAGCGAGGCCCCACCCAAACGAATGAATCATAGCTACGGCTCTCTGCATCCCTTTGCGGATGACACCCTGGCAGGACACAACTATACGGTACCACCACCACCGATATATAATATAACCTACCAGTACCGAGCACCATTACCCGGAGCCGGATCGAACAAAGGACATCAGTCCTATAATGAAGGGGGTGGATCGATTCCAAACAGGGGATCAGGTGGTGCTCCGAACCCCGGAACTAACCAGGGAGGAGGAGCCGGGACTGTGCCGGACCCTGGTTCATACGGAGGTTACCCCCCCAGCCCTGATCGAACCCAGCCCAATCCAAGAGGAGGGACACCAAGACCAGTCCCTGCCCCGAGAAGGCTGACAAAACAATCGTCTATGGGCCCGAGAGTTGCTGCAATAGTGGAATCCGACCCTTGTATTCAAGGGATGGGGATAGACTGTTGCAGTCGGACCCGGGAAGATGAGTCAGAAATTATGGAATGGAGTCGGAGGCAGTCTGATCGACTGGTATGGAGTCATAACAGTGCCCGGAAGCCTGTTCGTACTCCCCGGCGGTTCAATGGAGAGAATTGGAAGGAAAGCTACCAAGACTTTTGCGACGATAACCGTTACCATGGGTGGGACAAGGAGGCTTCCTTAGGTCCCCTCATTAAATGGTTGAGTGAGGGTCCGGGACGAATAGCTGTAGATGATTGGCGAGAGACGTATGGGGAAGACGGAAACTATGACCAATTGGTGGCAGCCGCCACACATATCTTTGGTGTGTTGTCAGCGAATGATCCTTGGTCGGAGTTCCAAGTCCGAACGCAAAAACCAAAAGAGTCCCCGAAAGTGTTCGGTCTGGAACTCCAAAGATTGTTGCAAAAGGCCCGACCTTATTGGAGACGTGATGATGAATATTTCTTAGATGAACTATTCACACACTTTATAAAAGGACTGAGGGATCCGTCCCATGCTGAACTCGTCCAGAAGGAATGGGGACGAGGTTCATCGATGGTAGACTTCTTTTTGGCTATAGATCAGCATGAAAAGAAGAAACGATTACTTGCTGGGTTCGTACCCAACCAAAGGGTGGCGTCTGCACATACGGCCACTCCCGAGGAGAGTGATTCGGACGATGGTTCAGATGAAGAAAGAATTGCGGCCATCGGGGGCGACAAGTGGGATAGAAAGAATCGGTGGAAGAAAAATGTTAGTAAGCCACCCGAGAAGGAGAAGCCAGTAGAGGCAAGCTCTAAACCAACCCCTACCCCCCAGGTGGTAGAGTTATCCGAGAACGAAAAACGGTTGATGGCCATGATGGAAGAAATGAAAGGATTGTTGGACTATCAGAAACGACCGAAGCTAGATAGGGCAACGGTGAAGTGTTTCAGGTGCCAAGAGACCGGACATTTCGCAGCCGAATGTACGGCAGAGAAACCAGTTTGGCGAGAAAGGAAGAGAGAGGAGACGGGAAATTAGAAGGGGTTGTCCGTGAAGGCAAACTGACAGCCCCGAATAAAGTATGCCAGGGTACAATCCATACGAACGCGATTGAGGAGTCTGTAATGTATCCGCCCAGCAGCATGGGAAATGCTAATGAGCCGAAAACATGTGGGGCTGGGGGTATTGGTGAGACAGTTGCCAGGGAGAGCAAAGAAGGGAAACCGATCACCAATAGAGAGGAAGGTTGGGTAGAGGAACTATCCAGGATCGGGGGGATCCGCCTTCCCCAAGGTCATCCGTGTCTGGAGTATTTGAAAGGATTCGGATTCAATTTTGACATGACAGACGACGTCAAACGGTTCGCAAGTAATCCCTCAATGATGGGAGGAAAGAGATGGTATGTGTCCGTATCTGTAAACGGCAGAATGGGGGAATTTTTGTTGGATACCGGAGCTAGCCACTCCGCTATGTCAAAAAGATTCTTCGATCTGGTGTCGAGCATGGATGACGACCTCACAACGAGGGTAAATGCATGTGCGGCTGATGGGAGCAAGATACGAACGTTTGGTAGGACTTGTATGATCATCTTGGTAGGCGGTAGGGAATATATCATTTCCCCTACTGTTGCTGGGATAGAGGACGATGGTATCATTGGGATGGATTTCGCTTCCTTATATGGGGTAAAATTGGACCCCGTCACTGGAGTGTTGAAATTAAATCATCCCTACAAAGACAGGATACAATGCCTGGCACGTGAAGTTAGTGGTGTAGCGAGTGTAGTACAGACGGTAAAAATACCTCCCGGAATGGCATGTGATGTCTTAATAGCCTCCAGTAGGATGAAGAGGGGCGTTCCGGGGGTTTTCGAACCTAATGTGACAGTGTTGGGAAAGAAGGGTTTGGAATCAGCCGACACCCTGATAGGAAATATGGCATGGGGAGTAGCCCCCATAACGAACCCGGGTTCGAAAACCATCTATCTAGAAAAAGGCACTGTAGTGGGAGAAGTGATATCCGCGGAAGCGGTCACCAGTAGCTTTGAGAATGGAAGTGGACTAGTCCCGAACAGTGAAGTAATGGAGGAAGGATTGGCAAAGTTAATAGAAGGGTCCGGAGTAGAGACAGATGGACAGAGGAATGCCCTGAAGGAGATGTTAACTGAGTGTAGTTCAGCCTTTGCGCGGCCCGGAGAGCCGTTGGGACGAACAGATCGAGTCCTACACTCAATTAACACGGAAGGGGCGAATCCAGTAAAGATACCATATAGACGTCTTCCGTTGGCAAAGAAAGTGGTGGCGGAGGAAGAGATTACGAAGATGTTGGCGGAAGGGGTGATAACCCCTAGCACCAGTCCTTGGAGTAGTCCGGTATGTATGGTAACAAAGAAGGATGGGAGTATCCGATTCTGTATAGACTACCGGAAGCTAAATGGCTTGACTAAGAAGAATTCGTATCCGCTCCCCCGGATAGATGAGACCATTGATTCCCTTGGAGGAAATGAATGGTTTTGCACGATTGATTTGCAGTCTGGTTATTGGCAGGTGGGAATGAAGGAAGAAGACAAGGAGAAAACAGCGTTTTCGAGCCATGTAGGGTTGTACCAGTATAACGTGATGCCATTCGGACTATGTAATGCTCCGGCCACGTTCGAAGCCATGATGGAGACCTTACTGAGTGACTTGTTGTGGAAGAAATGTCTAGTGTATCTGGACGATGTGATAATATTCGGAAAGACATTTGATGAATGCCTGGGAAACCTGAAGTTAGTGTTACAGCGGATAATCTCGAATGGATTGAAGCTGAAGCCTAAGAAGTGTAATATGTTTCAGAAAAGTATTAACTATCTAGGACGAATCATCTCTACGGAAGGGGTGAAGGCTGATCCGGAGAAGGTTAAGACGGTAACGGACTGGAGCATTCCTAAGGGGCCGAAAGAAGTGAGATCCTTCTTAGGGTTTTGTTCTTATTACAGAGATTTCTTACCAGGATATTCCCGGATAAGTTATCCAATCCAATGTCTGTCGCACTGGACCCCGGGGAGACGTAAGGAGAAGTTCCCATGGGGAAAGGAACAAGGATTAGCATTGTTGTACAGGAGAACGAAATAAACCCTGTTTTCTTGCATCTCTACATGAAAACTGCAGTTCGAGTCCTTATTTAATCGAATTACATATAGACGAACACTACACTGGTGCTGTGACCAGGACTGGACCCCGGGGAGACGTAAGGAGAAGTTCCCATGGGGAAAGGAACAAGGGGAAGCATTCGAAACAATTAAACGGTTGTTCGTGGAGACACCGGTGTTGAAATACCCCACTGCGGATGGTCATTTTATATTAGACACTGATGCGAGCAATGAAAGTATAGGGGCAGCCTTGTCTCAAGTCCAAGATGGGAAGGAGGTTCCAATAGCATTTGCAAGCAATACAATGAGTAAAGCGCAAAGAAATTATTGTACGACAAAGAGAGAATTGTTGGCAGTGGTAGTGTATACAAAGAAATATAAACACTTCTTGTGGGGATCTGATTTTACATTACGTACGGATCATTCCTCCCTGCGGTGGTTATTGAACTTTAAAGATGCGGAAGGTATGATAGGACGGTGGTTGGCACACCTATCTGAGTTCGGATTGGACCACAGCCAAATTCAGCATAGAAAGGGGGCTAAGCATGTGAACGCTGACGCGTTGTCGCGAATCCCAGTGAAGAAGTGTCAGAATGACGGATGTGATGATTGTGGGAAGCATAATGCCGTGCTGGCAGGAATCCGAAAGCCTTTTAGAGATCTCGAACCAGTAATACTGGAATGGGATGAGAACTCCATTAAGAGCTTCCAGGAGAGAGATGCGAATAGTATCCGTCTGAAGATGTTACTTCGAGAAGGAAGGGTCCCGACTCGGCCAGCGATATCGTTGGAGAACAGGGAGATGAGGCGACTGATAGCTCAATGGACAGAGTTAGAGGTGGTAAATGGATTGATTTACAGGTGGAAGACGAATGCGTTGGGAAATAAGTCAAGACAGATCTTTATTCCTACTGCCATGCGAAGGGATATAATGTTCTTTTGCCATGGGCATCGGACCAGTGGCCATTTTGGGAGAAAACGGTCTCTGGAAAGGCTGGCTAGAATGTATTACTGGCCAGGTATGAGTACGGATCTGTTGAGATGGATAGACACTTGTCCGAAATGCTGTACGAGCAAGCCAGGTCCTGGGCTAGGTAAAATGCCCTTGACCCAGGAATTGTTTGGAGTAAGGTTCGCGAGGGTGGCAGTAGATATAATTACAGGATTTGTGACAACTCCGGAAGGAAATACATGTATGATGGTGGTAACGGATTACTATACGAAGTATACGAAGGTATTTCCGATGAAGGATCACAAAGCAGCGACTTGTGCAAGAATGTTAGTTAAAGGATGGATCCTATACTTGGGAGTGCCTCTGATGTTGCATAGCGACCAAGGGAGAGAGTTCGAATTGAATCTATGGCAGGAAATGTGTCATCAATTGGCCATTTGCAAGACCCGAACCAATCCGTATCGACCACAGAGTGATGGTCAGGTGGAAAGATTCAATCGTACCCTAATACAGGTCCTGAAGAGTTTAGTAAATCAAGAGATGGATGATTGGGATGAGCAGTGCGACTTTGTTTGCCATGCTTATAATAGCACGGTACATGCGAGTACGAACTGCTCTCCGAATCTGTTAGTATTCGGGGAGGATCTGATTATGCCAGCGGACCTAGTGTTCGGAGTAGTTGGTATGAATCCAGATGTCCCGTGTCAGATCATGTTTGTGGAAGCGTTGAAGGAACAATTCCGGAAGGCGTATGAATTAGTAAGAAAGGAATTAGGAAAGACAGCTAAATGGCAGAAAGTGGGCTATGATACTAATCTAAAGGTTCGGCGGTTTGCGGTAGGGGACTTAGTAGCGAGATACCACGAACCTCTGGTTGGCATCAAGCTGAGAGATAATTGGGATGGTCCGTGGAGGATTACCCAGAGAGTAAGTGATGATACAGTCCTGATGAGGGATACCTTCGGGAGGAATCAGAAATCGAATGTGGCCCGGTTGAAACCATGGAAGGGGAGAGAGTACTCCACGGAAATGTTCAAAATGGGACAAGAGGAGAAGGAGGAAATGAAAAGGGAGTTAGATAAAGTAGTCGAGAAGAGGGGTCCGGGGAGACCTAGGAAGGTGAAGAAGGAAACGGTGCAAGTTAAACGAACTCCAAAAAGATCGGAGAAAGCAAAGAATGTCTCGGCAGGTGTGGACAGGAAGAGAAGGACTGTTCCCTCAATAGCTAAGAGGGAACGGAAGCAGACCGCTCCGAATGTCAGGTGTAAAGAGAATCCAGTGGGGGTTCGTCGCAGCCCTAGGTTGAGAGTGAGGGGTGCTGTCACCTAACCTGAAACACAACGATGTAATCAGTTAAGTGTTGTCATAATTATCGGGGTAACCTGGTAATTCGTCTTATATGTAGGAATGATCACGACAGAAGCCAGAAATCCAACAAACTCACCTTTGAATGTGCCAGTGGGTGGTGGACGGGTAATCCGGCGGATTAGTAGTTGCTATCCGTATTTGAATCCATAATGACTCGAGATGAGTTCGACGGGGCGGTGAGGATATCAGTGCTATAATTACCTGATCGTAATGCGTGACGCGCGGGAGAAGTGATTGATTGTTTATGTTTTGCAAGCGCGGGAAAACAATGAAGTCTCGCCGAATGCGCGGCGTCTCGCGAGACCGACGCGCGTGCGCAAAGGTCGACGCGGGTCAACGATCCGCCATATTTGTTTACGGTTCGCCGGACAGAGCACGGGGAAGCGTATCAGAGCACAAAAAGCGAGGGTATAAAGACTGTTTCAAGTGATATCGGTGTATAGCAGGTGGGTGAAGTAGCCAGGAGCCCGTAGAGAGGGTCCTGGTACCTGTCATTCCATTTTATATCGATTGAAAGAACTTGAGTGTCACGATGGCTTCGGCGTCTGGCTCTCATTCGGAACGATCGGCCCTCGACGAGGTGTCCGAAGCATTCATGGAGACTGAGGCGATGTCGCCAGTTACAAAGAACGAAGAAAGCGTACTGAATGAGGATAATTCCGAATTAGAAGAAAGTAACATGGGAATGGAGCTTGACGAAATCCTGGAACGATCGGACGTGCCGCTGCTCGAACCGAATCTGGCCGGATTCAAGTCTAGGTATGACGGCCGGGAAGTTCATATTCACGACCGAATCTTAGAAGGAGAACGAAAGTGTTGGAACGCAGCCACCAGAGACTGTGTTCGACACTTCCTATCACCGACCGAGTATGCAGCCCTGCCATCCGAATGGCTGCTGTTTTATAATCAGACTGAGGCTGGACTGCAAGTGAGTCAGTCGTTCAGAAGGGCCATGTTCGATTGCGAAATAGCGCATCGACAACATCGCCTTCCGAACATCCCGTATGTATTGACTGATCATACGGGGATGGGGGTTACTGGAATGGACATTGGGCGGACAGAAGGTTCCTCAACGTGTCGAACCTGAAATGACTCAGATTCCGGACAATAGGCCCCGACTGAGCACACGACCGGTGGATCTTTACTTCGATCCGAGTGACAACGTGGTTTGTGCACAAGCCCAGGAGGCGGTGGACAATTTCCAGGAGTCTCAGAGGGAATTGGCTGTCCGATATAATCAGGGGGTGGCGAATCTATTCGCCCGCTCTCTGGTTGAACAGGAAGCCAATACCAGAATGACTCTGGAGAAAGAGAACGAGGCGCTATTGGCCGCCGAAACTACTAAAATCCGGAACGAAGCCAAGCTAGCCGCATCAAAGACTGCTTTGGCTCAGAAACGACTGCAGGAGTCCAATGACCGGAACGAGGCTATGAACGTCAAGTTCCAACAGGTGTTTGGTGTATTCCTGGACGAGTGGGACGGCACCCGCGAATCTGCTCTGGAACTACTAAAGAACCAGAGTGAGGAAGGGTGAGCCCACGATTCGAGAGTGATAGTATATGAGTGAACTGATATTCGAAAGAGAATGAGTTAGTGTGGTATGAATGTCTACTGAACAATTGAACAGCAGTAACAGGAGTACGCAGGATGAATTCGGTGACCAGACATCTGAAGAGGAGAGCACCGATCACCCGTTCGGAAGAACGTGTCTGTTCAGTCAGAACAGAGGCAGCAGTACGAAAAATGAAGAGGAGAGCACCACTAACCCGTTCGAATGAACGTGCCTGTCCAGTTTGGGACAGGACGGCTGTTGAAGAGGAGAGCACCACACACCCGAGTTCCTCCGAAAGGATGGTACTTCGTGCCTAACCAATGTTCAAAAAGGTTAGGATGGCTGCCCGGATCTTCAATTTTTTTGTACCTGTTTTTTTTTAATCATGAGAGATGTCAAGTTGTTCTGGTCGCTAATCTGTATATATTTGTATGTATACTATACATGTGTCCCTATTAATTCGAAATGTGTCTAGCTGTTCGGATGTATTACCACCTGTGTACATAATATTAGTTTTGTATATTTTTATAGACCCTACTGTGTTCACGACGTAACATAACGCTTTTCTAAAATAAACTCAGTTGTATGAGTTTATATTAAATTGTATATATATTTAAAAGAATAAGCGTATGTATTGTCTGGGGGGGGTGGTGTAGGGACACTAATATTATTATGTTAGTCGAACGCCTACAAGGTAGTTCGGGCGGCCAGAGCCAGGGGGCACCCCTATCGGAGGCGGACAGTATATAAGCTGTCCTCACCCCCTTGCTCTGGCAGACCTTCTCAGGTCTCTGACTGTGTCATATATTGAAAGTTATTGAAAGCTGAATATACATTGATCGAACCTCATATACTTCAAGGATTAGCATTGTTGTACAGGAGAACGAAATAAACCCTGTTTTCTTGCATCTCTACATGAAAACTGCAGTTCGAGTCCTTATTTAATCGAATTACATATAGACGAACACTACATAAGTATATATTTAAATACAGACGTGGTATGAAATATTTAGAGGAATATTATGACTCTTTGGGTGACAGCTTTATGTTACAGGGGTAGACACTAACACTGACCCAGGAACCCATGGCCCGTAGTTTTGGGTCCGGGCCTGTAGTTTTGTACATTTTAGGAGTATTTTTAGCACATTTAAGGAAAGTTTGACCGACAAGTATTGTCATGCAATATATCGTTGGAAAAAGGGAAGTGTGTCCGACTTAATCATATTGATTAAACTCTTTCATAAAACAATTCTCAAAATAATTTTGACCATTGGCCCACAGATCTTGGTCCGGGCCAGTGGTTTTTCTAGAGCTATGGGCCCGGCTTGCCCACAGCTGAAAAAGTTAGTGTCTACCCCTGTGTTAGCAAACAGTCTACAATGGTGGTGACTTCATTGCAGCACATCTACAAACAATTGGTTACAAAAGCACTGCATGCCAACTCCAAAAAAGGTTTCCTAATCACCGTGCGCATGATAGAAATCTGGTATGGAGAAAAACTTTCTTTTTTTTTGCAAATTTTTAATGAAAAAATTGACAAATATTGGGATGCTTGGTATCAAATTAAAGCTAATCCTGCCAGTAATGCAGTAAGATAGAAATAACTTACATTTCCCCACTGTCAAAGATCCATAAAGTCTTAACTACTAAAATGTGAATTTTGGTCATGAGGAACATGGTTTTCCCTATACATTTCAGGCTGCAAGTAAAAAAGAAAAATCTTTTTAAAAAGCCTCACTCATCATATTATTTGCTCCTCAGTGATGAGAAACAACTTAATTTTTTTGAGTGGCCTAATTATTACCATGATTTGGTGGAGATATGTGTGTGACTACCTGGTAGTGGCCTGCTTCAAACGTAAACTCACACCACTGGGTGGAGAAGTGGTGTTCAGACACCAGCAGGATGGTGCGCTTACTCTGCTGTACAGAGGCTATAATCGTCTCAGCTCTATCTCCTCCTGCCGGCCAGTCACGACCCTCCAGACATACCTATATTCATTAGAAAATGAAAGCGATGAAAGAAAGAAATGAAAATGATTATACATGGTGTAGGGTTTAGTAATAGGGCCCAATAGAATGTATTCTATGAGCAATAAGAGCCCAATTAGAGGTTCAGATGTGGCCCAAGTATAGCATTTTACAGTGTATTTTCAATGAGGGAATTATAGCGTGCACTCTTAGATTAGTAAATTGAGCCATAATTTGATAATTAGTCAGATTATTAGCTGATTTCTAGGGAATAAGACAAAATAAAGTAACTAGCACATGAAGTATGGCCGTAGGGAACATTCTGGTTCATTTTTAACAAAGTTGATTTTTGAGCCATGTCACTTTAAGCTATTACCTACCTTATATGACAAGTCTCCCACTTCCAGCTGAGGCAGTAGATGTTGTACAACAAAGATGTCCTCCTGCTTTGGATACATCAGAAATATATCATACTCCTTGTCAGCATTGTCCTCCTCCTCCCGGTGAAAGCGCACACCAAACCGGTTATACAGCCATACCGTGATCAGGAGCCGGTTAAGGTAAACCACGATTACTATTAACGTGAAGCCACCAAACGCTGCTGCTAGGATGGCTACTTCAGTGGTGGACTTTGTGTGCCTGTATTCAGTTTTTGTTAGAAATGTTGCATTATTGCAGATATTTAAAAAATCAACATGTATCAGTGGCGTTTTCACCCCATTCCTAGTGATAGATCCACTGTCATTTCCTCTGGTTTTTGGGCCATTTAATTCATTGCCCCACGGTGTGTAGACAGTGTCATTCTGACAGTGTATGTGCTCTATATCTTCAACAATATCATAATGTGTTCGGAGCCATGACTGAAATAGTGGCCCAAATTCACAATCACAAAACCAGGGGTTTTCATGCAGGGTCAATTCAGTTAACGAGTCCATTTGGTCAAAAAGGGAGACATCAATGTGCTTGAGGTTGTTTCCATGCAGTTTAAGGGTCCTCAGGTAAAAATGGTCATGAAAGCTATCATTTTCTATTGACTGGATTTGGTTGCTATGCAGATGTAATTCCATCAGTAGTATTGTATTCCTGAATGTATCTGAAACAATCTGCCTAATACCGTTATCCTGCAAATAAAGCGTATTTAATACTTCTAGCTTTTCCAAAGCACCTATGTGTACATTTAAAATATTACTTTTGTTCACGAAAAGAGTTGTCAGTTTGGGATAATCTAGATAATCTGAGCTCAGATAGGTCAGGTTGTTCCCGTCCAAATAGATCTTTTTGACATAGATAGGGCGTCTGTGTTGTAGGTTGGTGATATTCCGGGATGTACAGTTCATGATATCTACTTGATGATTGTTTCTATGGTAACATGAACATCCAGGATAGCAGAAACCTCTACATGGACAGTTTGTATCATCATCGCAGCAGCCTTCCCAACAGTTCCAGTCTCTACATTCCTCTCGGTAAGGGCAGACAAAGTCTGCTCTGATGAAGGATGTCGTATTCCTACCACTGCCTGAGGTATCACACCGTAGGAAATCCAGGTCAGCCACCTGGAATTGAAAGTAAAAGGTATATCTGATAGATGAATACAGGCCTCATCTGAGTTCTTACTGCGAATAAATCATATTTTTTTAAATGTCACAAGTCCATAAGATAACATTACTAATATGAAATAATAGAATATCTTGAAGCTGATGTATATCATACAAGACCAAAAAAAGGTTTGTTTCAGGTAACATGGTAGAAAAATGTAGGGTCGGTAGGTCAGATTTTTTTTTTTAATTAAAAAAAAAAGGAAAGTACTGGCCAACTTTTTTGAATACCCGAAAACTGACCAAAAAAGGGTAAAAATGCGAAAATTTCTTCAAAATTGCATAACAAACGTAGGGTCGGCCCTGTTTTGATAGGGTCAATCAGGTGACCTGAAACAAACCTTTTTCTTTTGGCCTGACCTATGCTGAATCAGTCTTCAGTTTGCGGTAGTGCTGGGGTAATGTTGCGAAAATAGTCAAAAGGGAGTCCTGGCTGCAGAATGACTCTCTTTCCTCCTTTGGATTTCGTGACTACCTTAGGTGCATGAGGGAATTAGGGAACTGAGTAAGAGAGTCAAATAGAAGAGTCAACCAGGACTCCCCTTTGACTCTTTTCTCTGTACTGATTATCATATGAAATTTACCTTGGCATAAAACATTTTAGTTGGATGATGTTCAAAGTCATTTATCGTAGGTTTGAAGTCCTTTGTATCCTTGTACGCTCTTCCCTGCTTACCTATATATGGGCTTTGGAAATAAGAGACAGTATTTAATTTTTATTTACCGTATTCAATGTAATAAACACCCTGGCGTTTAAAAAATATTTTGATAAGCGGCCCCCATGGCTGTCAAATATAGACTAATGTCTACCTCAGTGGTCTCGACATGGCATCTACACACCCCTATGACGTCACACTTGGCTTGGTAAAGAAAATAAGAGGGTCTTAAGGTTGATCGCTACTCTTAACTTTTCATCCATAGAATTTTCTAATTTTTTGCCTCAAGGTAGTTTAGATCATTAAGAAGGGGGAAATGTAAAAAAATAGGGGGGTCCCGATCTACTTTTTTTGTTACATATTTTTGAAAAAAAAGGTATTTTCTATTTTTGGCAAAAAATACCAAAAATTGTGAAATTTTCACTATTATTTTTCTTATTGAACCACAGCCCACATCAATGTCATATTTTAAATGGATAATCCTATATTGTGTTCACAAATGGACAAAATAGGATTATGGTCCAAAAACAGCCCGTTTGTGAAAAAAAGTGGTGGTTTTAAGACGATTAATTAAATTTGATGCTAATTTTTTCCACAATATCTTAAAAAATAGCAAAAATAATCCATAGACTTTTTTTTTTTATTTCTCAAAAAATTGTTTAGATCATTTGCTAACATAAAAAAGTAATTTTGATAGGGGGTCACGTGCATAATTCTAGGGTTTTGGGCCTTTGAAATTAAAAAATAGGACAAAAACTGTCTAAATCTCATATTTAAAGGCCAAAATAATGGGTAAAAGGCCAAGTACCAGGGTAAAAAAATGTATATATATTATACCCTTGGTTGTTTTAAGCACATGGATGAGATCTATATCAATCTCGATAATGATTTATTGGTAAATAGTGCCAATATTCTAATTTATGTTTAAAATAGCAAATATCACTGGCTCCAAATATATCAAATATTTAAAGTGCAAAAAAATCCTCAATTTTGCTCGGAATTGTCCAATTTTTGGATATTGCTTAGTGTGCATGTATATATAACCGGTTATCCAATATTAGCCCATTCTGAACATTTTAAGCTATATGCGCAGAGAGCTGCGCAGGAGTCCATATTCAATGAGTAGCGATCAACCTTAAGCTAGTTTCTGAGATATCTGGCTTTGAATTTGGAGTGATCTGTAATAGGATCATATTCTGATAGTACATATGTGCATGAAATAGCATCTTAAAGTAATTAGATTTCCCTATAGTTCTTTCAGGATAATTATAGTCTATAATCTTTTGCACCCAGAAACAATATTTTGAACATATGGTCCCCTGCATATTTTAAAGGTTTTTGGTGTTTGAAGTCTTGATGTGGTACAGGTATAGCTTTCAGCATGCCTACTACCAGAGCCCCAGTAGAGTAGAGGGTTCAAGCCCCGGTCAGGTCTTGCATGGTAATTTTGACTAAACATGAAAATATATATCTGATATACAAAAATATGACCATAGGCACCCCCTGGTGTGTTCTGGGACAACTACATGTGCATATGCGCAATGACCTGCGCAGCTGACATGTTTACAATAGGGTCTGGCCTCTTTAACACCTCAAATATGCTCCATGTCACACACAGGTATGAATAACAGTAAAAAAAAAGAAGAGCACAACAAAAAGAAATCAAGAAAAAAAAGTGAAAAGGGAAGGCGCTTGATAAGGGAAGGACGCTTAATAGTGGAAGGGTGCTTGTTACATCGAATACGGTATATATCTATTATTTTATACGTGTAGAATAAAGATTCAATTTGTTATGCTTGTTTCTTCATCTCCCAGTTGTTCATTTTGATCTAAAAATTATAGTTTCATTCTGATACTCCTTAATATTATTCTCTTTTCTTTTTCCCGGACAAAAATCCAAATATGATTATAACCATTACTCACGAATACCTTAAGTTAGATTTAAACCAACCTTAATTTAGGTAAATCTATGTTACCACAGTGAGTACAATGTTAAAGATTCTCACTGTTTGAGAATCTTTTAATTAATGTGATAATTCAAAATCAAGGACAGTAGGTAAAATCATACAGTGTGCATATGGCTCAGTCTCACGACTTTGTAGCAATTGGATCGTCTTTGACCGGGTGACGTCTTTGACCAGGTGACGTCTCTGACTGGGAAATGTTATTATAGCATAAATTTGACCTATAGAGTAAGAAATGGGTGGAAAATGTCAAAGGATATTTTCACACTATATGAAAGGAAATTATTTTTAAGTTTGTTTTATTTATATGTAGGTTCCTTTACATGCATTATAGCATAATGTTATATTTTTTCCTCTGCCCGGTCAAATACATCACTTTCTATCTTATGCGGAATTTGAAGAGCTACACTGTCCAAAGTATTATGCAATAACCATCCACATATTTTTTCTAATAGTAGAGATATGGGGAAAAAAAGAAAAAAAGAAAAATAGCCTTTTCTAGCCTCCCGGTCAAAGACATCACCCGGTCAAAGACGTCACCTGGTCAAAGACTATCCAATTGTTACAAAGTCGTGAGCCTGAGCCATATATATGTGCCAGCTGTCCCTTAAGTATTCATAGCTAAGATTAATAGGCATATGAGTCCCCCAAAAACTTATTGGGATTGTGAATCTCCATGGGTAAGGTTTTACTACATGTATATACCGTAAATTCCCGCGTATAACCCGCATCTCGCATGTTATATGTCGTTGGAAAGGGAAAATTATGAGGTGCGGGCCCGAGTGTCCCATGGCTGAAAAAGTTAGTGTCTACCCCTGCATAGTACCAACCGGTTAAACTTGGTGTTTAGCAGCCACTCCAGCTGACAGTCACAATGGAAGGGGTTCCCCTTCAGGAGGACCTGCGGCCTTGGCTGTGTGTCGGTTACAAAATCCTCTTCATTTAATTCCCGCAAGTTATTTTGTGTCAGGTTTATCCATTTCAGGTTCTTCAGATTATACAGTGGCCTAACACACTTTGTGATGTTATTATGTGACAAATCTATTGTTTCCAAGGTATCTGATTTCCAGAGTTGTACATTTCTGATCATGTTCCAGCTTAGATCAAGGGTCTTTAGACTAGTCAGCACTGGCGGTATTGGGGGAACTGCTTCCAGTGAATTATTACCTAATCTTAAGATTTCTAAGTTTGAATATTCGTAATCCTAATTAAAGTCTATACTCTTTATGATATTGTTATTCAAATTTAGTTCCTCAAGATATTGTAGGTTGGAAAGTGCATTTTTAGGAATTCGCTTAATCTGGTTGAATTCCAGTGACAAGGTAATCAAACTGTTTGACAAACCATGAAGCCTCTTAGGCTCAAACTTAGTGATTCTGTTCCCATCAAGTATCAAAACTGTGAGTGTTTTTATCGGAATGGAAAAGTCTGGAAGAGCAACTAAAAGGTTGTCACTCAAATCAAGCTCATACAAACTAGTGAGGTGTCTAAATATTGAGCCATCAATAGACTGAAATCTGTTCCCATCCAGGTACAACCAGGCAAGGTTCCTCAAATTGATGAACGTGTCCTTCTCAATCTCTCTCAGGCCACAACCACTGCAGTAAAACTGTTGTAGCTTGACCATGTTGCCTATGAGGTCTGCACTGAGGAAGGAGATGTTATTATGACTTAGGTCAATAATGTCTAACTCAGTCAGGTTGTTCAGACCCGCAGTGATTAATGAATCCGTACTCAGTCGGTTATTGGATAGAGCTAAATATGTTAGATGGGACATACAACCAAATAATCCACAAATAGTGTGTAGCCTGTTTTCCTTCAGCAATAGTTCCTTAAGATCTGGGTAACTACAGATACCTCGGTCAGCGATGACAAGCGAGGATATCTTATTATTACTTAAATAAAGAGATTCTAAGGAGTTAACCAACACTGCTCCAAGATTTAGAGAGGATAACGAACAATTAGATAAATCCAGTACCTTTAATATAGGCAGATTGTAACTGATGTTAATGGTGAGATATGTGATAGCATTGTCAGAAATGCTCAAAAATGTTGCATTGGGTAGACAGGGAGTACAAGGTCCCTTTGAATTGTTGCATGCAATGCCAAGTCCCTCTGAGCTGCTTATTCGGTTATAGCTAATATCTAGGAACTGTAATGCTTTAAGATGACAGAACTGCATATCTGGGAATCTCTCAATACTGTTGCGTCTTAGGGTGAGGGTGGTGAGTGCAGATACAGGCTTTAACCACCCAGGCTCAAACTGTAGAGACGTCCAGTTATTAGACCCTACCCCGACACCCCGAGATGAGTTATTAGCATTCGTGGCCAATGAATCATATGTCTGTTTGAGTTGAAGGGATTTAAGCCTCCCCAACCCTGCAAAAGTTCCTGAAGATATGAACGCTGGATATTTTGTGAATATAGATAAGGATTCCAAAGCCGTCGAAAAGCTTTCATTTCCAAACACAAGATCTACCACTGTAATAGAGAGAAGTATCTTAGGAACATGTAGTGCCCTGATTTCACTCAGAACAGTTTGTCTGTTGTCTGTAGTAATGCGACATGAATACATTAGTTCTGGTGTAGTCTTAGTCTGAATAACATCACAGGCTGTGGTGTTGGGGAGGTTGTCGACACTGACAGGGGCCGCGTCCACCACAGTATAGGTGAAGTACAGGAGGAGCGCAGCAACCACTGACGCACACTTATAGATACCTGCAAAGAGAACCAGTGTTAGAGACAAATATGTAGCAGGAAAGGGGATTTCACAGGAAAATTGTTGATAAGGTTTTTTGATAACGTTCCTGAAGTGTGACCAACAAATACATACTGTAAATATAACCTCAAAATATTTCCTTCTAAGGCCACTCAAAATAAAAATCCAAATGCCAACTACATTGATCCCTCTCTGCCGTATTTCACTCGAGGGGTGTGTGCCATATCCCACTCAGCCTGCGGCTACGCCGTATATGGCCCCAGCCCCCCCTCATGAATTATGGCAGAGACGGTATCAATGGGCATTGGCATTTGTCTATATATTCTACAGTTATTCTATTCTATTATATTCTAGCTTCAACTGGATCTCAAAACACCCTGCGTGTGCCATCAAGTAAGGATTGTTCATGCAGTTTACAACTTAACCTTCACAACATAGAGCCAATCAGACCTTTTGGAGACTAAGGCCTAACAGATCTTTAGGCCCTTTATAAACTAGTGCCTACCTACCCTTTTGGCTTTTAGACTAGGGCCTAGCAGACATTTCAGCCCCTTAAACCCACACGTCCATGATAACTCTCCTGATTGCACGGACAAACGTTCAGAGCGCAATCCTAATCTTGAATCTTGAATCTTAATCTTAAACCTTAATTAAGATCTGAATGTGTAGCTCCTGCCACCTATAGTGTGTGTCTTCCATCAATTCCTCATTTTTCTCCTCAATGGCTAGCATGTAATGGGAGGCTCTGCTAGTCCAGGCAAACTAGCTGATTTTAGGGCCAAACCTCAAACAAATTGCAACAAAAGGTTTTTCACCACAATGCATTTCTATGAAGTCCCTAGAATGACATACTAAAAGTCCTAAGAGTTCCGGGTTGGGAAACACCGCTAAATCCAAGATGGCTGCCAAAAAGGGTATCAATTTTAAATTTTTTGCTCTAAATTCTTTATTTATCAATGGAAGTGGTTGTGTAATAGCTCAAAATGATGGTATTGATGAGAACAATTTATCTAGAAAGAAAAAGTCAATGGCGGCTGTCATTGGAGACTCTTTAAATCCATTATGGCTGCAAAAAAGGGCATGTATTTTTGAGGACAACCCTTTAGTTATGTGTTGAGAAATATGGTATCAATTAGAAACAAATGTTTATGATAATTTACATTTTTCATCATGAATTAAAACACTAGCTATTATCACAGAACTAGATAATTATAGGGAATATATGTCTATTTTTTGTTCATCTGTTGATGGCAAAATGAACTGTAATAGGTAAATTATCCTGATTCCTACAATTATTTCATCTTCTCTTATTATTGGTTATTATTGGTAGAGACTGTATTAACTCTTTCCAGCCACATCTATAATAACTCCTCAGAATATGACAGATTGAGGCCCAAAAAACGGCAGTATTGATATATCGGTTCATGTTGAGGTTAAAATGAGAATAGGTATTTGTGATACATGTTTACAACTGACTGATTTGCAATCTGTATGTAATTCCCTATCATATGGTACCATAAATACAGGTCATATCTGTTCAAAAAATGTATTGGTTGTGCTCAGCATAATATTATTTGGTACCAGAAATGCCTTCTTTAATAGCTCCTAATAGCTAGTTTATGTTTAGGCATCAATATAGGCAGACCCTTTAAGTTCCAGGTCTTCTCCCCATAGTAGGGACTCCAGAGAAAATCGAGAATTTTTACATGATCAATTCTTTTTCTTCTATGGTGTAGAATATGAGAAATGTAGTCCAAATCTTTTGGAATTCCCTTCTATCTATCATAGAATCCAGGGAATCATCAAAATGTAATATGTGCCAATAAAATCCACCAAGTTCCCTTAGTACATTCTCTATATAATTGTTGTCCACTGTTGGAGTTAGTCTGGGGACAATTAATAATGGTAGGGGAGGGTGTTTGGGTCAGGGTTGAGTGGGGCTGGTATTTGGGAGGTAGTTATATGTATGGGGTTTGAAGGGATTTGGAGTTCTGGGCAGGCTAGGCTGGGATTGAGCAGGTGAGAGCATCCTCTGATTGCTTCCATTTTTCAACATCATATAGCATCATATTGGATGATATCACAAACCCAAGAGGGACCACCAGGATTCATAACTTCATAGGGTTTCTCCTGTTTTTGATAAAATCTATTATATCACCAATAAAATTGGTAACTTCTCTCAGATGCAGTCACTTATCATAGGTGTGACTAGATAGGCCTTTCTCTTGACTGTATTTCTGAGTGATAAATTAACAGTAATAATTAAAATGTCACCCTCTAAGAGGGCAGTCTCATAACAGCGTCTGTGAGACACAGCTGCACCAAAATGCAAACCTGCAGTGTGCACTGTGCACAGGGGGTCACTTCGCAGTCTATGGATTCCCTACCCATAGTAAATGACAAATCACATAGATGAGAGACCATTGGCTTAGTGAATAGGGCTATAGGCTCACTGTATATATACTAGCATAATATATTAGCATCCTCCCTTTAGCTTGGGATGAATATCTGCAAAGCATATTGACACTATCATAATCTAATCCAAAGTTAATGTTGAGCATAGACTTTTGATTTGATCAGCTTGGATATGACCGACTGTTCAGCTCATCATAATTCAAACAAGTAAGTTGTTTGTGTGAATACAGCCGAAAAGGGGTTGTGCAAACCAGTGATTCCTTATTGCTGGAAATGGTTACATGATTTGCAACTGCAACCTATTGCATGTCTGAGATGCCAGTGGAATCATTGTCCAAACTTATGTCCATGAGTTTTCTTTAATCAACAAAGACTGAGTTTCTTGATAGGCTTCACGGTGTTCATGTGAGAGCAGCATATTGTAGTAATGGATATGGGCTCAGCATCTTGGAGATGCCTTGGCAGAACAAATCATATATATGAAGATGTGCTGTCAAAGGTTCATTCAGCTGTGGTACATCAGAGAGTACAGTAATAACCCCCATCTTGTATAGTAGCATTGAAGTATGTGATTCAGAAGGGGCTGTTTAAGAGCTTGAATTTTAACATTGTAGAATATATTATGATCTGGTGCATCATCACAAATTGCCATAGGCCTACTAAGAGAGTGATGGAGAAATGGGGCTTCTTTTGGGTAATGTTTTCCTCCACATCACTCCTCCTACACCCTTAAAATTATCTTTTTTCATTTTGTTTGCCTGGTCTATTAACATTGTGAAAACCTATATTTTAGTGTTTTGTACCATCCATCCACTTTATGTAAACTGATATTATAAGGAAAGCTCTCCCACATGGTGAAAATGTGGCATTATGTTGATGGTCTAAAGAGAAAAACCATGCTATATCTATATGCACTAAGTCTAATTGTCTTTGTCCATTGTGATCATTGTTTCCCAAGGGACAATACAGGTTATTTAACTTCAGCTAATGGTATTGGTATATGAGAGTTTCTGTTTTGAATAATTGGTGGGGCAAATATTGACATTCCTTGATGAAAAACATATTGACCATTATTTAATGAAACCATATTAACATAATACTTTGGCCTTGATCCTCTTGGTGAAAGAGAGTTGTAACCACATTGAGGGTTTAATATATAATGTAATTATTTCATAATGAAATATTCAATTTTGTTATTGTTGTTGGTATATTGGTAAAGCACAACAGCATAGGTTCTCAGGTCACTGCCATAATTTTGAATTATTATACAACCAATTTCTTTGATAGATATTTTTAGATTGAAAAGTATAAAATTGACTTTTTGGCAGCCATATTGGATTTAAAGAGTAACCAATGACAATCTGCAATGACTCTTCCTTTCTAGATGGATCGTTCTCATTAATACCATTATTTTGAGCTATTACACAACCACTTCCTTTGATAAATAAAGAATTTAGAGCAAAAAGTCTAAAATCGATACCCTTTTTGGCAGCCATCTTCGATTTAAAGGGTCTTCAATGACAATCTGCATTGGCTCTCCCTTTCTAGATGGATTGTTCTCATCAATACCATCATTTTGAGCTATTACACAACCACTTCCTTTGATAAATAAAGAATCTAGAGCAAAAAGTCTAAAATCGATCCCTTTTTGGCAGCCATCTTGGATTTAGCGGTGTTTCCCAACACGGAACTCTAAGGACTTTTAGTATGTCATTCTAGGGACTTCGTAGAAATGCATTGTGATGAAAAACCTTTTGTTGCAATTTGTTTGACCTCAAACCTTAGTTTGCCTGGACTATGCCCCCAACCCTCTATTTTGTTTTTATTTTTTCTTCTTTTAGATGTTTATGTTGTCCAATCTGGGCTTATGGCAGTTACTACATAGACAAACTGCAGGTAGCATAGTTTGGGCATGTGACACTAAGTGGCAAGAGCTGCACATTCAGATCTTAATAATTAAGATTTAAGATTATAGATTAAGATTGCGCTCTGAACATTTGTCCGTGCACCCAGGAGAGCTATTACGTATTTGCCTTAAACCCGTCCCGAATGAAGTGTTAAATAAAGCATACTTGAGCAACCTGTTTGAGAAGGCTTTCCATTCAGTTCAAAATCGACTGCCTGGGTGTGAGAGTGTGTATAGGCATGTTTATGTATGAAGGCTACTGTTACAACCCATCCCCTCCACCCCCGCCTCTATGGTATATCATAGTTAGAGCTACAGTTGGAACACTTGTCCACCCATAATAGTATGCACTCCTATCAGGATATGTGTGCATGGACTATAGTTGTTTATATCATGTATATGCATATTGACACTACACTGACAGCCTCTCTCTCACCACCTAGTTCTACTCTACCAACCTCACCTCATTTGCACAATATCTACACTGTGTGAACATATATTAACCTATATATTAAACCACCTTCAAGTAACACCAACACACCTGGAATTGACAGTCGTCTTTACTATAGTTAAGGTATACAAATGTATTATAAGGATATCATAATATAACACATGGTGGAGAAACCGAGCGTTGGCTCATCTCAAAAATGTATTTATCGACTTACATCAGGTAGATATGCCTATCTCATAATACACCCCTAGGAGGTGGTTATATTTAATATCTCTTTTCTCTTTGAGAGCCCGGGTATCTAACCCAGAGGACAACTGTGAGTATAAGTTCATGGTTATAGTTTATATATGACTATTCTGTATCAGAATGAGGTTACACTCTTCAATCATATGCTATGATCATTGTATTTCTATGAGAACACACAGAGCAGGTGTTCGATGATCATATAACCTCCTAGGAGGGCTATACAGGATATCCTCCTAGACCACATAGGTGGAAAAAGAGCTGTAATCAGGCTGTTTTACATAATCAATCTATGAAAGCAGGGGTGTATCGAGTCAATACCTTCGGCCTTGGCTTATATCAATGATATTGCCTCTCGACCCCCCGGAGTATATCCAGTACAAATAACACACCTACCCGCCATGGTTGCAGCTCTGTCCCAGATATAATACCTGTCGTGTGTACAGTTGTCCAGGACACCGTGTCAGGTGGTGTGTTGGAGTGTCACTTTACTTCCTGGTCCACTGGTGTAGGTCATGTGGAAGCAATTTTTTGGCTACATGTTCTGTATAGTATGACAAGCCCTAACTCCTATTCAAAATGTTCATTCACCAAAATAAAACTATAAGGCCACTTAAAAGAACAAAATGGTTTCTCATCACCGAGTGCATCATAGAAATCAGCTTTTGAGGGAATTTCTTTTTTGCAATTAAAAAAAAACATGATATAAATGGACAATTATTGGCATATTTGGTAACAAATCAAAGCTAATACTGTCATTCTATGGCATGGCACAGGTGAGCACAGAGCTTTGCTAACATCCCTGGGATGCCACCTTGTAGAGATAATAGAAACCAGTTTGTTATATGAATGTACTGGAATTCTGACATCACATTAGTGGTTATAGTATCATAATTCTCACCTATAAACCTTCTGTCTCCCTCGAGGCTCCATCACTTTTATATGACACCATATATCAGTCTATCCATTGCTAAAATTAGATTTGATAAAGATCCACTGAAAAGTGTGTAGGACCTTCTGAAAGATAGCTAGCTGTGGACTTTCAGAAGACCAATTTTCTAATGAGATACCCGTATATCCCTGCATGTATATCTGTTTAAAGTGTATCAGACACATAAATCCCCCTCAAACACACACAGGCACACAGACAGTCGTTCTCATGCCTGACACAACAGCCATTGATCCATGATGCGGCCCAGGGGTGGGAAGGGGGCAAGTGCTAAGACACCTGGTCGGAAATAGGTCGAGTTATATATGCTTGATTGTTTCTATTTATATGGCAGGTGTGGTGGGCAAACAATCCACTGGACCGTGACATGTAGGTAGGGTGACTCTGAATCAGGCAGTTATATATACATATATATAGATATACATGTATCATTAGGTACAGATGATACGGGGGGGGGGGGTAATTGGTATATTTTGTATACACAGGTCTGTGGCTGGGAAGGGTACTTTTCGAGCAAAATCCCCTTCACCAAGGGTCTGCTTTTTACCAAAATCCCCGTCACCAAGGGTCTGCTTTTTACCAAAATCCCCGTCACCAAGGGTAACTTCTGACCATACATGGTGTGTGGCTATCATGATGAGGTTACATAACCACGTGTAGGCTTTTTTTGCCCACACAGTGTATGGTGTCCAGGCGTTTGTTAGTGAGTGCAGAAAGGTTGTTTTTTTCATGCAGGATAGATAGGCGGAATTTTAACTAAGAGAATGCTGGAAGAATTGTAGCTCTAGCACCATTAGAACCATTTTAAAATGAATTTTCCTTGCAGAAAGTAAGGGGTTTTGACAGGACAGGAGGACCCTCTTTTACCATGCAGTGGATTGAGTCAGAAATAGCCCTCCCCTGCCAGACAGTAGCTGGTGGTGATTCAGGTGCAGTGGAGGGTGACTTACATAGGGAATAGTACTACCTCTCAGACAGGATAGCTCCACATATCTGTGTATTATCAGGTATGGCCCACGGCATTATTAGCACATACACTGTCTCTACATATAACGTAGTGGTATAGCGCGACGCCCTGCATGCCCCTTTAGTGTGAAAGCTGGGGTGTCTGTGGGGGGGGGGGGGGGCAGGGGTGTGTGGACACTCACACACGTACCTGTGACATCTAGTACATGTAGTACAGGGTCAGGAGGGGCTGGGCAGAGATACACATACAAGTTTAACTCATTTTTTCTCTTAAATGCAACACACCATCAACCTGGTACATCCACAGGCCTTTAGATGGGATATCTAACTATCAGATTTCATCAACAGTATATTCCACTAATTTCTAAGAAAGATCATAAATTAGTTTTAATTCAAGGTCTAGGCACATTGACTCATGCATCTCAGTTTAGCACTACGCTGTGAGTGAGTGTATGCTAAATAGCAATACGGTGCAAGGGCCCGCACTGACAAGGTTAGCTGCCACCTGATTATGCTGAGTTATTTTCATTGGTTTATTTTGGTTCTTGGACAGTAGATACTAGACACATATAGAATTTAAATGTGTGGTCACACACTTTTACCCTCCTAAAATTTAATGGTGATTTGATATACTTTAGAAAAGATTATAATGTAGCTCTGATTCTATGAGTCTGAGGAAAGGGTGTGACATCATTAAATGTAGGCCTATATCATGGATTTCCAAATTAGTCATTTACAAAAAGATCAGAGCAGTTTATCCCAGCATAATAGGCATTCTCCTTCAGAGTTTTTCGCGAGAGCTATCAATTTGCAGTGCCAAAAGTGGGTACTCCACAGGCAGCTCACACTACCCAGTTTCCATGTAATCATTCAAATAGAATCACTACGTCCTACGAACTCGTGCTGATATCTGAATGATACTTGTGCCCCCATATCCATTCATTATTGGTTAAATATGCCCACTAGTATCAGCAACCATGAGAGTGTGGGTACGAACCCCACTCTGGCTCCAGTTTATTCCATTTCTTTTTAACTTTTTTTTTCAATCACCCAAAACCTTTAAAATATGCCCGGGACCATATGTCCAAAATGCATTTTCAAGAAAAAAAAAATTAAGGCCTATGCTCTGACAGAATTATATAGAAATTTAGCTACTTTACTATATGATTTTTTGTAGATAGTTAGCAAAACACTATATAATTCCATCAGATGTCACATATTCTCTCAGCTTCTTTGGAGAGTATATGCTATTATGGTCTTATGGCTAAAACCTGATGAAAATCTAGCTACTCTTAGACCAAATGATCCACCCACCTTAAAGGGTTGATATTCATTGTAGGGAGGTGACCCTGTGGCCTTGACCCGATTGAGGTCAGTCATCACAGTTGTTATCTTATCTACCTAGGTGCACCTACACTACAGACAAGGGTACAGTGTTGTGTCAAGATTCACCCCCCCCCCTCCCCCACTTACTTGTGTTCAAGTGGCATTCTCACCGAGTGTTTCCACCCACAATTCTAGCACTGTTCTAGTTTTCTATGTGGTAAGTGCGAGTGGTGAGAATGCCTCTTTAAAACTTTAAAAAAATTGGTTTCCCATCACTGCACGCATCATGAAAATCGTGATCTGGAAAAGGAATTCTTTAGATTCTTGATTTTAAAAAATGCGTTAGAAGATGGACAGATATTTGGTATACTGTCAGTAATAAATTGAGCTAGGAATAACTTGCATTATGACACCCTTTGCAGATCAATACACTTTTAGTTACTAAAAATCTGGAAATTGTTTGCAAAAAAGTTTTAATTTTCATTTTAACCACTAGTGAAATTTTTTTTTTCCGCATCATTCGTCACTGCCGGGTGATGAGAAATAACTTACAGATACAATCAACACAGGCCATGGAAAACGTGTTTTTCCCCTATTTTTTTTATCCTATCAATATTCCAATTTTCTTGACCTTTGAGTGACAATGAGGCACATCTTCAGCCCCAGCACTATTTATTCATGCAGCCCTGACGAGTCCATGTACCATAATGGCAAAACTCATGGCACGTTAAAGCAGTTAAAGGGTTAAAGATACGGAATCAATTGTGATTACGGGTTACATAAAGTCTTGTGGATCATGCGAGCCTTAAAGGGTTAAATTTGACCCTGTTTTTGCCCTTATCTAGTGTCCCAGAAAACAACATAAGGACACATGCACCTCTACGTACTTAACAACGCATGTATTGTAGCATTCATGAATCAGTCAGAGTTGGGAGCTGACCCATACAGGATAGTACATACACCAACAGTCATGGCTACCCTGGACATGAAACAAGTTAATGTACGCCGTGCGACCCATACAGACTGTGATGGCATTAAAGGCATCATTAGGTAATTTATTTGCATAATTTAGGTAATTGGTTAGATTACCTACCGTAAAACCTCGCGTATAAGCCTAACTCACGTATAATCCGCACCCCGACTTTTGGGCCGATCCTATATACGTCGCACCAGAGATCTGATTATAGTGACTTTTAGTACTGTGCTATACGTGTAGCAGCAAAAACTCCCTTATAAGCCACGCCCTGACCCTGGGCCGATGCTATATGGCGCACTGCCGATCTGACTCGCGTACTAGCCGCGGCTTATACGCAAGGTTTTATGGACTTACAGTAAAGTTTCTATGCTTTGGGAATCTCTTGCAAATTGGAGCCATGCCTTCTTTTAAGGGTGAGTAATTAGTTTATTGCCTATATTAATATTCATAGATACATCTAAGTTGTCTGTGGTGACTCCCGACAACAACAATAACAACGAGTTTGACATCTTTACATTTAATTTCTCCTCCTCTCATTTAGTCTCAGTTTTACTCTCTCTCTGTCTCTCTCTGTCTGTCTCTCTCTCTCTTTCACTTCCTATCTCTCTCCATGTCTCTTTCATAATACTGTCTTTTTCTTTGAAATACTTTCTATTAAGGGGGCTAGACCCTGTTGTAAACATGTCAACTGCGCAGGTCATTGGGCATCTGCATATGTAGTTGTCCTAGAACACACCATGGGGTGCCTTTGGTCATATTTTTGTATGAGATATATATTTTCATGTTTAGTCAAAATTACCCTGCAAGACCTGACCAGGGCTTAAACCCTGGGTCTCCTGCATGTGACTCTAATGCTTTACCCCTACTCTACTGGGGCTCTGGTAGCAGCCATGCTGAAAGCTATACCTGTACCACATCAAGACTGTGTGCTCCATTTGTATTTCTTTTTCATTTCAAACACCAAAAACCTTTGGAATATGCAGGGGACCATATGTTCAAAATATTGTTTCTAGGTGCAAAAGATTATAGACTATATAAGATGAGATGCTATTTCATACACATATGTACTATCACCATATGATCCTATTACAGATCACTCAAAATTCAAAGTCAGATATCTCAGAAACTAGCTTGGGACCCCCTTATTTTCTTTACACCACTTAAGACCTTCCAAAGTCTAATTACTTCTAAACTATGGGGTCTTTACAGGCTGCATAATGGTTTTATGCAGTATGCCTTTTGCTGTCACAATGTATGCATGAAGGCCTGGAGCCTTTATTGATTTAATGGATTGATAAGAAAGTTGAGAGATTCACACATCGCCTGACTAATTTAACTAATACAAAATACAATGTACTGAGATCTAAATTTCAGGGACCTTTATCATGGGATTGACCGGTTTCTGTACTACTTCCACAAAGACCTCAACTTGGAAACCACCTTTCCCTACCTTGCTGAAATATCTGGTGAAATTGTAAGTGGATGTTTTTGTTGATACAATTAAATGATTAAGTCTATGCACAGAGAAAAGAAACAGCGTCAAAACAGAGTCCAGGCTGCCTGCCCAGGTCCTTATGTGACTCCCTTAGGTGAGTCAGGAAACTATGTGACTCCCCTAAGTGACTCCCTTAGGTAGGCCAGGGAGTCACCTAGGGGAGTCACAGGCAGCCTGGACTCCCTTTTGATGCTGTTTCTTCTTTCTATGTGTGTTTAAGGTGTTCGGCACCCTAAACACATCTTATAACGGTCATTATCCCCTCTGTTCTGTCCCCTATGTATTTGTCTGATGTCCATATGTATGGCGATGCACGGACACAGACACATATTGATGTATAATATAGTTTTCTCACCATCCAAATGACCTTAGTTGTCAAAATGGCAACCATCTTTCATGCATGAATGCAGCTCTGGCAATTCATTTACCAGTGCTGTATTATTGCATCATGTCAATGCAGCAACATTGATACCATTTGGCGCATCACTCATTAGCTGCATCGTGATGCAAACAATCTACAGGTTGGGGAAATCCGGCATTTATTACAACGCCAGATGCGTAGGAAGCAAATCTTCATTGGGGAGACCCATGCGGGGCCCACTCCAACCAGTTTTTGAGCATCGGCTTTCATGCATGATTTCGCATATAAACGCTTGCATAGGAGTTACATAGAAAAGTAGTATTTGAGCCCTCATTATGGGTCCAGACCTCTGAACCCCACTTTTTCCTATGTGGTAGAGGAAAAATTGGTAAACTTCTTTTACCCCCCTTTACTCCTGCCTCACCACCACACCTGTATAAGGTACAGCCACTGGGAGGTATCTCTCCCAGTGGTCCTTATCACTGTAGAGATAAGGGCAGGACTCCGACCAAGGGGCTGTTTTAAGTATGGGAGAATCTCTCCTTGCTGGTAGAATATCCTCCAGTGTCCACAGGATTATCCAGGCCTGATTTATCATACCATACCATCCAGCTTGCAGTCTGATGCATCTATGTCAATCATGATAATAAATGAACATAAGGGAGTGGTCACTTTTTAGCAACAGGGGGCAGGGGGACCCCTTGATGGGGGTCTCCCCTGTACCCACTGGCGTAAAAATCCACTGCTCACCCTGTTGTAAAAAAAAGACCACTCCCTTACAAGTAATTCATCCTCACACACTGTAAAAGGTTGGTTGTCATTTCTGTAGGTGTAGTAGATTCTACTGTAGGTGTTCAGTTCATTGTGGGTAAACAGTAGAATCTACTGTAAATATACAGTAGATTCTACTGTAAATCGATTCTACATTAGATTCTTTTGAAGATCTACAGAAGATTATACTGTGTGCCTACAATAACTATTTACAGTGCAAAGAAAATAAACAGAGCCAAAAGGGATTCCAGGTTGTCTCCAGAATGACACCTCCCTCTAGGTGACACCCTGGCTGACCTAAGGTAATCATAGGGGAGTTATATAGCTCCCTGACCATCTAAGACAGTCATACAAGCACCTGGCACCTATTAGCCACACCACGGCTCTGATAATGGGGAATATAGGCCGTAGTAAACATCTAAAACTTGCGTATAAGCCACACCCCACTGTATATTGATCCTATAAGCTGCATCGTCGATCTGACCCGCATACTAGCCACAGCTTCTACGCAAGGTTTTATGGTAGTGTACACCATGTTGACTCTTTTTCCATTATAATTCAAAGCCTTACACCATCTAGACTATGTTCCCAGGTGGCCTATACATGCGGACAGGTCATAGAAGATGGTGAGCTGATGATAATGAGGGAAGGACGCGTCTCTGAGAAACTACGGGGAAAATCCATTATCGGCAAGGTAATATAGCAAATCCATTTCATGAGAGCTATAACATTTGGTATTATTTTTAACAAGCATACCTACATCTATTGCTTTTTATGGTTCCATACACTGTGAATAGTGATACCAAAATATTTTTAATTTCATGGTTAATACGGCACTCCCATTCACTTAACCAAGGAAGGCCGTATTTATAACACCCCGTGAAATTACCCTCGCACGTATTTCACAGCCTGTCAAATCGTCCAAAAAAATTGTTGATTTAACCACAATAAAGTAGCTTTTTCAGAGCAATTAATTGGAATTTCGACTGATATTGGTACATGAAATAAGGCTTGCTTCATGAAATAACCCTCAGTGAGGAACTCTACTCGTGCACCTTTGTCTATTTAAACTGTAAACTAAAAGTTTATTCTACTGCACATGAACAATGATATTTTAGTATGTACTCTAAACATGCTTCTTTCCCTGTGTAGGCTTACAGAATCATGATTTTAGCCTGACCAATGATGATTATCATTCACAGCTGAATGCAGTTCTGATCCGGGCAGCTGTAGCAAAATTCCCCAAGTTGCAGAAACTAACGTGGTGTTCAAGCCATGAGGAAGTATGCAGAGAGACAATAGCCAAGCACCCTTATATGAAGATGGTACTACACGGTGTAAGTCATACTATACTTTATTTCATTGTGACTACAGCTGTCCCGCTGACTTCTCTAGGACCTCTCTCTTCCTAAATCGCAAAATTCTCTGCCAGGCTTGTTGAGTTTATATAACACCTCAGTTAAATTTAGAATCGCCCAAGCACAATCTGTGATATCCAGGTATGTCCTATAGCCCTGTAGGATTGTATTCCCTAGCAAAGTACCCCAAAAATAAAGCCTCAGGCAACCAAGAAATAGGATGCTGCTTGTTCCCTCCAGCAATTCTATATAAGTTGCACTGGTGTCACCAGCAGACTATGCCAGTGGTAGTATACAATACTATTGATACTCACCAATGAAATGGTATACTACCCTTGAAAAGACCACATCCAATGGATTCGGTTTAAAATAAACACTTCAATACACAAGGATTCCTTTCTGCAGTGTGTATCCCTAGAAGCCTAGTTTAATGATTAATTTTAGGAGGTCATGATAGCTTTATCCTGGTTTTATAGAATGTTTCATACTATACCAAGCGAAGGCTGATTCATGGTTCCCCTACCAATTTCACCTGACCAGGCCAGATCAACTGGTTCAAGGTAATCATAACCACAGGGTCGGCTAGTGATCCATACAGACCACTACTACTATACTCCTGGGGGGCCACTCCCTATACCTTCTATAGTAACAATGTGTGTACAAAAAATAGCGGGAATATGGTACTTTTGGGTCATAGACGGCACCCGGTCATATACGGCACCCGGTCATAGATGGCACCCTGTCATAGACGGCACCCGGTCATAGACAGCACCCGGTCATAGACAAAAACATTGGCCCAAGTTCGTGAGACACAGTCCTATCCGAAATTGTAGGTGGTATCCCATGAAAAGGGGTCAGATTTTTTTTTAGAGGTTATCCCGTTAAAAGGGGTCCAACCTTTGCTAACTTAGGATATCCCATTAAGAGAGGTCCATTTCTTGTCAATTTAGGGCAGTGTGCAAATTAAAGGGGCATAATTTCATCCTATTTTAGAGGGGTATCCCGCCAAAAGGGGGCTGTTTGGCTGCAAATTTGCCCTGCCAGAAGGGGTCCAAATTCAGGGTGATGTAAGCACTTGGTATCCACAAATATGGGAGTGCCCCCCCCCCGGATTATACTACATGGTGGCATGGAGAGAGCTAAACTGGTGTAGGATTGTGAACTACAAATGTGCAAATTGATTTGAGAGACTGGTAGTAGCACAGTTAGGAAATGATCCACTCTCCTCCAGTCTCACATGTCGGGCCCTTTAACCAAAGAAGGCAGTATTTCACACCTGCTATTAAATAACACTCTCCTTTTAACTCAAAGATGGATGATTGAAACGCTATAAAATAGCTCTTTCAGAATCATATAATAATGATGAATCAACAACAGGAAAGGCCTGTAAAATTTACGGGGAAAAGAAAAATACGGTGACCGTAAAAAAAACGGGAAACGGTCGGCATTCAATGATGCCAGTGATTTACCGTAATTTTTACGGGATATTTTTTACAGTGTAGTTTTTCCTTCTTCAAAATGGATTTTGGGTATCAATTTGTAATAGCCAACAGTACAAGTTCCTATGTTGTATTACAGGACTTGGCTATCTTGGCTTTGAAAGACTGTAAAACTCAAAAAATCTAAATCTTCTGCCCCCTCAAGAGGGTTTGACATCCTTCACACAACCCAAGTCAAGATGTCAGACTTAATCTAAAGATGTGTTATCCTTGCAGGCAGCCGAGATATTCCAAGTGCACACCAGCACCCTGAAGGCTCTGTGTGAGTCTGACACATTCCGTCAGCTGGAGAAGAAATACCCGACTGATGCCGTTACCGCTGTTCCTAAACGTGAGGCTCTGAGACTTCTCACTGAGGAGATCCGTTTCCTGGACTACGCCCCAACAAGACCCATCATTGGCTGGCAGCCAAGTGGATGGCACCGTTCAACTCTAGCACCTGAACTTGAAGTGACCGACCTCTTCAAAACTAGATCATCAAGTTGTAAGATCGAAGCATTCAGCTTTTGGACAACTACCAGAAATGACAATGGCCCACGTTTAGAGGTTATTGTCCACTGCGCTGTTGGGGGGAGAAGCACAGAGTTGGTTATAGCTTACCTTCTACATGGCATCCGGGAGATGGCCACCCTGCACATTGACACACACATATCATGTTCTCTTCTGTTCCCATCACATGTTGATCAAAAAGCTGTTCTGGGTGTCTTGAAAGGAAGGCTTGGAATTAATTCTAACGAGGATGAGGAATATACAGCCAACATGCTGGAGTACAAGCTGGCTGATGCAGCTGCAATGTCAAGCAAACTCTAAAATGGGGGAAACCTAGTCCTCACAGAGAAAAGAAATAGAGTCAAAAGGGATTCCAGGTTGCCTCCAGAATGATTCCCCTCTTTAGGGGAGCCCAGGCTGACTAAGGGAGTCTGGATGACTGCCTTACTGACCTAAGTGAGTCACATAGGGGAGCCACATAGAGGGACTGAGCTCCTCTGGAGAGCGGAGTCATTCTGGAGGCCCTTTTGACTCTGTTTCTTTTCTCTGTGCCGCTACTCACGTCTTGACCAGTGCCATAAGCCCAAAATCCACGGTGACAAGAACCTGCGTTAAAACGGTATCGCCCCTCTGCCGCCGCTATTTCGCCCTGCCGTGCCCTTTTCGCGTCTGTGACGCCAAAGTCCACGGCGTTATGGGGGCGAAATCGGTGCGGCAGAGGGGCGATACCGTTTTAAGGCAGGTTTTTGTCGCCGTGGATTTTGGGCTTAACCCATCCATTGATGGTGATGATGCCCTGCATGGATGGGGAGTTACTCTTCATCAGAGAGTAGGGGAGACCATGGCACATATACCACCCAGGCACATTGAGCCGCCTGCTCTCTTTGCTGTTCTGTTGGGAATTTACTACATTACCCCCTTATATAGACAGTTCAGATCAGCAACATCATGATGATTTTAGGAAGATGAGGAAGTTAGACAACATTAAAGGTTTATGGCCTTGAAAGTAGATATTTGCAATTGTTAAACTTTTGTTCTTGTGTCGTTAAAAACTGCTTGATACAAAATCAAAGTTTAGATCCCTTTAGCAAGGTCAGGAAAAAAATAAAGGAGTCAAAGCGTGCCCGGGTCTCCCCTATGCTAACGTATTGATTCATACCAACCACTTTATATGGATAGCTTTAATCTATCTCTGAATGCTGCAGAGTCGGTATTTGGGACAAGTATATAGGTTTGGCTGTAATTTGGTATATTTTAGTTGGAGAGTTGACAGGTAATAAAACTATTTTATCATCATAGCATAATGGTCTCTCTTTGTCTCCATGAATCAGGCATGCCAATTCATGATAAAGGCCTGGTCCCTTAGTACAGAGCCTAAATACAAGGTGACCTCAGAGATATGAGTCGATAGCCATCATGGATATATATCTCTGGCACAAAAAGAGTCTCTATAGTCACTAAGGCCACATCTTACCTCTTACTGATAACAATACAACTGCTCATTTATCTGATGAAGCCTCATCTTAAAGATAATCATTGATATGTTGTTACAAAGCTAAAATGAAAATTTGACACTGCAACAGCGGGGATACCACCGTTAACTGTGACTGCCCATGATACTGATACAGATAATGCAGGAGATAGTTTATCGTAAATTCTCGTTTATTTGACTAGCTCATTTATTGTGTGCCAATCCTGTAAGCCGTGCTGGCAATCTGACTCACATACTAGATATCACCGGGGGGCGGGGGACATTTCGCAACTCCGCCTGGTGTCAAATGCATGTGTAACATTGTCACCTGATCTGTTGGCTCTTTAACTTAGCATGTCTGAGAAAATGTCATTATACTCCAATACTACCGCATGTGACATGAAGTCAATGCTGCATCCACATCAAAAAGCCTTGGCCTTTTCAGTCTAGTACACGCTAGAGGAATGGCAATGCATGCAAATAGAGAAATCTATGCTAGTTGCATTAACATTGGGTTGTCCAGGAAGTCTAAAATTAGTCAACTTTGAACTTTTACTGCAAACTTTTAAGGGAGGGTCTACTGAACCTACAATTGAAAATGAATAGAATGATAAATGATGATTAAAAATATCAAGTGGAGCACATGGGAGCATCAGTGCTTGTGGTTGAAAAGAATATTCTAGATTGTGTCTAATTACGACACCATGCCAGTATAACCTATAATAGCTAGTTCCCCTAACTGCCAGTGGTGTCACCACATGATGGCTCTCAGACCACTGAGTATCCCTTCTGCTGCTAGACTGGACAATGTTATGCATGCGTTTGACACCAGCTGGAGCCACGTCATTGTCCCCCCTTGCCATCACCTGTATGCGAGAATTTACGTTAATCTGCTGATTAAGCTGCAGATAGTTGATGTAAGGCTACATGCTATGTGCTGCTATCTATATGCACTAATAATCTAAATGCTCCGGGCCTCAGTCTGTAGTGGCTATCCCAGGTCAGTCAGGGATATTGGTCAGAATGATAAACTGATATTCAAAAAGGCAAAACAAGATAATATGGCTAAGGCCTAATACCCATAGGAATGAAATGACTTTGGTGGGTCGGTCACTACTGGCTTTACCTGATAGTAGTGTAGGGGTTTACTACGGTAATCATTTCTATCCAGGTGACCGAGGAGGGTTAAGTTCGGGTTGTTCCCGCCTGGCGTTAGTGTGGGCGGTATCCCAGAGGGGGCGACTGTCCTATCTCGGGTACTGCGCACCACGTTTCAGTCGGGAGCCAACCGACACGTGACCATGTCCATTTCACATCCAAAGGGGGTATATAAACCTCCCCTCCTCGTATAGTCGCCAGTCAGTGCAGGCCCGGCTGACTCCCAGCATTACCCTACCCCAATCACTAGATTGAACCAGGACTGCTCCGTCTTACCCTTCGGGTTAAGACTAGATTCAATTGTAATAGGGATACGTTGAATAAAACATGCTTTCTACTTCGCACTTGGAAACTGACGTTCTTGTTCTCTTTCTGAGACTCCAAACCACTACACTGGTGCCGTGACCAGGATCAGTTTCGAGTAGCAGTCAGGTGAACCTGGCCAGAGTAGGGAAGTATGGGGACGGTAACGTCCCGGAGCGGAACAACCCAGTTGTTCCGACCAGCTTCGAGGGTTTTATGCGTGAAACCGAAGGAGCTTTAAATCCAGGAGCGACCTTGGAAGAAGGAGAACTGGAGTCCACCAGAGTGGACCAGATGGATCCGGAGGAGGCGAGGGGGTTCACACCGAACTTCATTGCCACTCAGGGTCAAATCATGTTGAACACTGGGCGTTCTTTGTTCAACACAACGGACTCCGTTTTCTTTCCCGGAGGAAAGAAAAGAGCGAACCAGAAAGGCTCATTTCTGGACCCGACGGTATTAGAAATACCGCCACAACCCCTTCGGGTTGTACCCGAAGGAGGTCCCATCGCCGGGACCAGACCTGATCTTAATCAGGACGACACTTTGGACCGGGACAAGGATTACCGGAACAAGGAAGAAATGAACAAGCAGTACGATGCTCTGCACGACGAATTGGTTTCGTTGATCTCTGAAAGGGATAGGTACATTTTAGAGAAATAGGCAGGTCCATCAGGATATGGAGTGGAGAACAGATCAGTTGACCCGTGACAACCAACTGGTCCAAGACCAGATGGAGAAAAATCAGGAAATCCTGAGAGAAGAAAAGAAAAGATTATCCGAGCTAGGTCAAGCTAACCGGAAGTCTTATGCCTGTCAACAACAGTATCAGGCGGACCTAGAAAGATACTCTAGGGAATGGCATGCCGCCAAGGACGCTCGCAACCAGCAGGTCGAGGACAATGAGGCAGTAAGAACTGCTATCATAGAAGCAAACGAAGAGTTAGATCAGAAGAAGCTCGAGAGCATGCAGGCGGTATCTATACTGGAAGCTAGACGGGTAGAGTTGGAACTCTACCTAGGTAACCAGAAGGTACCTGACCCAGAGGTGACCCTCACCCCTGGGGAAGGAGTGGAGAACCCTCCACTCCAAGGAGTTCTAAAACCCACCATCCGATACCCTTCCGGAGGACAGGTAGAGAAAGATGTCTACTATACATCTGCTCCCCCTGCTCCGACGGGACCTTCGGTAACCATCGATCCGACGGCATACTCCGCGGGAAGTGCGTCGGGAGTCGATAGTTATGACACCTTGAACCCCTTCGCTGGGGATAGTCCATCTCAGTATGGAGCTGTTCCACCCCCTTCGGGTACGAGCAAGAACACCACCACCCATGAGGATCAACAGGGGGGGTGGTATGGTTATGATAATTGGGGTGACCTGATTTTTCATCATAACCAGAAGGCAGAGACCAGAGAAGGGAGAACTCCGGGAAATCAAACCCGGGGGCATGCAACCCGAGGCAAGAGAGCCGGGGAAGGACCTTCTGCTGGATGGTCTAGGGATCAGAACCGACAGTACCCCCGTACTGATAGTCCTGATAGACCCACAACTGGTCAGGGAAGTCGGCCTAGACCCCAAACCCATGACCAGACAACCACCGGGAGTGTTCCCCCTTATCCGGGTACCACTTCTCGCCCTCGACCCACCCAGTTTCCCGGGTGCGAACCAGTCTCTCCAGTCCGACCATTGACCCGAAGAACCTCAATGGCTCCCGGACTGAGACAGGTTTATGATACTGATCCTTGTATCAAGAGCCTTGGCTTAGATAGCTATAGCCGGGGACAAGATGCCACTGAAATAATGGACTGGAGCCGGAATCTATCAGATCAGCTGATAGAGGGGGCCACCAGGGGTGCCCGACGCACCGCCAGGATCACCAAACCCTACAAAGGGAAAGGACCCTGGAAAGATGAATACCAAATATTTGTGGATGACTGCAAATACAATGGGTGGTCTAAAGAAGACTCATTAGGAGCCTTCGTAATCTGGCTAAATGATGGGCCAGGTAAATCAGCAGTCTCCCAATGGAGAAGTACATATGGCCCTTCGGGTACATATGATCAGCTCGAAAGTACTGCTGTATATATCTTTGGGAACCTGGTGACCGTGGATCACTGGTTGGTCTTCAAGGGACGAACCCAGAAACCAAAAGAGTCCCCAAAGATATATGGTCTAGAGCTTCAACGGATTCTGCATCAGGCAAGACCCGAATGGGCTAGAGACGCCGATTACTATATCGAGACTCTCTTTGTCTGGTTTATTAGCGGACTGAGTGACCCTGATCATCAGGAACTAACCAGAAAAGCTTGGAAAAGCGATTCCTCCCCAGCCGATCTATTTTTAGCCATAGATGGTTATGAGAAGAAGAAAATTCTTCTTGCCGGATTGGTGCCCTACCCAATCCCGAATGTCAGCGGTAGTTGACTATAGCAGCAGCGGGGGATCCTCGGGTGAGGATTCCGAAGGAGAAGAGACCATTGGGGCTGTAGCCTTCAGTGGGAAGCGCCGGGACAAAAAGTCCGGTGATAACAAAAGGCAGAAACCTTTTGACAAATCATCCTCTAGCAAAAAGCCAGAGAAACCTCCAGGGGACAATTCAAAAACCCCTTCCAAACCTCCCTCGGGTCCACCAGAACCCAATGTTCCGAAGAAATCGGAACCCGACCAGTCCCTCGGATTGGTAGAAGCCATGATGCAGCGTATGATGGCATTGTTTGATAAGAAACAGGAACGGAAGGTTAAACCCGAACTGAGTACTGTAACATGCTACAGATGTCAGGAGAAGGGGCATTATGCCTCCTCATGCACAGCTGAGAAACCTGTGATGCGATTCTCCGGAAAGAACTCGGAAAATTAAAGGGGATCCCTGAGGAAGGCGACTCAGAGATCCCGAAGGAAATATGCCATGATACTCCTGACGGAACAGGAGTAAGTTCACACTCAGTAGTGACGCCCGGACAAAGGGGGGACAAGCAGGCGCAGCTTGAGAACCCTGGGGCCGGGGCCATCAGCATTCCAGTCATACATTCGGGAAGTGAGTCGGGGAAACCCGGTGCTGATGCGGAGGAGTATAGTGCAATGGTTTGTGGAACCAGGCTCCCCCTAGATCACCCTTGCCTGGAATACATAAGAGGGCGTGGATTAGATCTAGGTACCGAGAGTGACTTACAGAAGTTCACTAGTAACCCTTCATTGAATGGAGGAAAAAGGTGGTATTTAGCCGCTTCTGTGAAGGGTAGAGTCGGGGAATTTCTGATAGATACTGGAGCCAGCCACTCCATCATCTCTCGGAAGTTCTACACTCTTCTGCTGGGCACAAATGATGACCTTAAAATGAGGGTAAATGCGTGCACAGCCGACGGTAGCAGATTGCAGACGTTTCGACGTACTTTCCTGTGTATCTCAGTGGTGGGGAAGGAGTTTGTATTCTCCCCAACCATTGCTGAGATCGAGGATGCTAGTATCATAGGGATGGACTTTGCCGACCTGTTCGGGATGATGTTGAACCCGAAGACAGGTGAATTGTCCATACAGAGTCCCTATAATATCAAAGCACAATGTGTGCTGAGAGTTATCAGTAGTGTAGCAAGTGTCGCACAGACGGTGAAACTTCCACCGGGAACCACATGTGATGTGTTAATCAGCGCTTCCTCTGAACTAAGAGGAAGGGCCGGGGTCATGGAACCCGACGTAGCTTATCTCCAATCCCTCGGGTTGGAATCTGCTGATACGTTGGTGGGAAATGCCCAATGGACTCTTGTCCCCATTTCCAATCCTGGTGTTCATATGGTATATCTCCAGAAAGGCGCTAAAGTAGGCAGTGTGGTACTCGCGGAGGCGGTCACCAGCAGCCTTCTGGGGTTGCCATCCGAAGAGCCGCCGGGTACGGTCGTAATTGAAGAGGAATTAGAAAAGCTAATTCTAGATGCTTCGGAACTAGATCCGAAGGAGCAGAAGGACCTTCGGGAAATGTTAAAACGTTGCCGAAGGGCCTTCGCGTTCCCAGGAGAACCCTTAGGACGAACTGATAAAGTCCTACACGGAATTGACGTGGGGGAAAAGTTCCCCCTTTAAAATTCCTTACCGTCGGCTACCTCTGAAGAAGAAGGAGGTAGCAGAAACTGAGATCAATAAGATGATTAAGGATCATGTTATTGTACCCAGTTCCAGCCCCTGGAGCAGTCCAGTCTGTATGGTCACAAAAAAAGATGGGACCATACGGTTCTGTATTGACTACAGGAAACTGAATGGGATGACGAAGAAGAATTCATATCCTCTGCCGAGGATTGATGAAATCATTGACTCACTAGGAGGGAATGAATGGTACTGTACCATAGACTTACAGTCTGGGTACTGGCAGGTCGGAATGAAACCTGCCGACATGGAGAAGACGGCCTTCTCTAGCCATGTAGGATTGTTCCAGTACAACGTCATGCCCTTCGGGTTGTGCAATGCGCCAGCCACCTTCGAGGCCATGATGGAGACATTACTGAGCGATCTACTATGGAAGAAATGTCTAGTTTACCTAGATGACGTCATTATCTTCGGAAAAACATTCCAAGGTTGTCTAGACAACCTGGAAGAAGTCCTCCAGAGAATAATGAGTAATGGGTTGAAATTAAAACCTAAGAAATGTCAGTTGTTTAAGAAAGATATTAATTATCTGGGGAGAATCATTTCCACACAGGGTGTAAAAGCAGACCCGGAGAAGATCCGAAGTGTGACGGAGTGGGAAAAACCCAGGTGTCCCAAGGATGTCCGTTCATTCCTTGGGTTCTGCTCGTATTATCGAGATTTCTTACCAGGCTATGCCCAGGTGAGCTATCCTATCCAGTCACTGTCTCATTGGACACCTGGTAGGCGTAAGGAAGTTTTTCCATGGGGAAAAGAGCAAGACGAGTCTTTTGAATCCATCAAAAGACTCTTTGTTGAAACACCAGTGTTGAAATATCCGACAGCCGCCGGTCATTTCATCCTGGATACTGATGCCAGCAATGAGAGCATTGGAGCTGCTCTGAGTCAGGTCCAAGACGGAAAGGAAGTTCCCATTGCTTTTGCTAGCAACACCATGAACAAGTCACAGAGGAATTACTGTACCACCAAGAGGGAACTCTTGGCAGTGATTGTTTACACAAAGAAATATAAACATTTTTTGTGGGGCTCAGATTTTACGCTGAGGACTGACCATTCCTCCTTGAGGTGGTTACTTAATTTTAAGGATGCTGAAGGTATGATAGGCCGGTGGTTAGCACACTTATCAGAGTTCGGGTTGGAACAGAAGCAGATCCAACACCGACCCGGTGTGAAGCATGTAAATGCTGATGCACTGTCCCGCAGACCCATAAGGAGTTGTGGAAATGAGAAATGTGATGATTGTGGAGCCCACGGGGCGGTCCTAGCTGGAGTCCGGTTGCCACTGGAATCCAGAGGAACTGGTATCCTTCAATGGTCTATGGAGACTATCCGAAGGTTCCAGGAGAAGGATCCAAACGTGGGGAGGTTGCTCGGGTTGATTCCTAAGGGGATCAAACCTGTTCGACCTGAAATCTCGCTAGAAAATAGAGAGATGAGGAGATTTTTAGCTCAATGGACAGAGCTGGAAGTATCCGAAGGTGTTCTATATAGATGGAAGATCAATCCTTCGGGAAGAAGGATCAGACAGGTAGTGATCCCCTCTGGTATGAGGAGGGATTTGATGTATTATTGTCAGGGTCATATGACCAGTGGTCACTTTGGGAAGAAACGTTCACTAGAACGCCTGTCCCGAAGATACTACTGGCCAGGAATGAGCACTGACTTATTACGTTGGATCGCCACTTGTCCCGATTGCTGCAAAAATAAACCCGGCCCTGGGATGGGTAAAATGCCCTTGTCCCAGGAACTGTTCGGAGTTAGGTTTGCGAGAATAGCAATCGACATCATCAGTGGTTTTAAAACAACCCATGATGGTAACACGTGTATGATGGTAGTCACTGACTATTATACTAAGTACACGAGGGTGTTCCCCTTACCCGATCACAAAGCAGCGACCTGTGCGAAGGCCTTTGTGAAAGGTTGGGTATTACAACTAGGAGTGCCTCTGATGATGCATAGTGACCAAGGCCGGGAATTTGAGTCGGATCTATGGCAGGAAATGTGCCATGGGTTAGCCATCTGTAAGACCCGAACCAATCCCTACCGACCCCAGAGTGATGGGATGGTGGAAAGGTTCAACAGAACGCTAATTCAGGTTCTGAAACCCTTGGTGAATGAAAGTATGACGGATTGGGATGAACAATGTGAATATGTATGCCATGCATACAACAGCACTGTTAATAAAAGCACCAATTGCACCCCAAACTTATTAGTGTTTGGGGAGGACATGATCATGCCAGCCGATCTTGTTTTTGGGGTGGTCGGGTTGAATCCCGACGCACCCTGTCACGTGATGTTTGTAGAATCACTAAGAGACCAGTTTAAATTCGCATACAAACTTGTTAGAACTGTGTTACAAAAGAACGCGAAATGGCAGAAGACTGGTTATGACCATGGACTAAAAGTCCGTCGGTTCAAGGTAGGGGATCAAGTAGTGAGACTACACGAACCTCTATCCAATTTAAAATTGGCAAGCAACTGGGATGGTCCATTTGTGGTGACTAGAGTAGTAAGTGACTGTACTGTCATGATTAGATCCTTAATTGGGCGGATCTATAAATCCAACGTGGCTCGGCTCCGTCCCTGGAAGGGGAGGGATCTTACCACAGAAACGTTTGGGTTGGGAGTAGATGAATTACTCCAAGAAGTCAAGAACAGGAAAATGGATCAAATAACCCCGAAACGTAGCCGAGGAAGGCCTAGGAAGTTAGGGGTCCGTGATCCGAAGGTGCAGAAGAAGGAAAAAGTCTCGCTAGCTGTAAGCAAACCTAGGCGGAAGAGAAAGGGGACGGCTAACCCTGCCTCTGAAAAGGCGCCTTCGGGAGCTAGGTCAAAGAAAATACCCATGGGAGGTACCCGACGCAGTCCCCGCCTGATAGAAAGGGCTGCGGTAACCTAAGCTGGTACACAACGAGCGTGTTGTCCCGTACTATGTTAGGAGAAGGAGGGAAGAAATTCCTGGCGGGAAAAATTATTAATTTATTTCCTCTTTTTCCGAGAAATTGTTTTGTGTTGTCATCTGTTAAATGTTGGAATATACACGAGTGACCGGGTATGGAGCGTGTAAACCCCCCAGCAGGGTACCAGTGGGTGGTGAGCGGATAATCCGGTGCGTTTGCGGGCATGCTTCCCATAAAAACCTCACTAATACTCCAGCAGAGCTGTTGGTTGCGAAAGGTTCGGCTACTACCCGAAGCACCTGTTTATAATACAAGCACCGGCGCCCTGCGGGCACGGGAAAAGAACTGGGTCAATGAGTGACCTAGTTAGGGCAGTCTCGCGGAGGGCCCGAGACGCGCGTGGATGCGCATGACCTCTGCGCAAAGGGGTCGTTTTGGTTCATTAGATTTCGAATCTTCGCCGGCACGGTGTGCTGGCCAACGAGGAGGATCTAATAGGAACCGAATTCAAGCGTCAAAAAGGAGAACAGGTCCTCCACAAAGACCTGTAGTATTAGATAGGACTCTTATTTAGTAGAAATAAGAGCGCCCAACTCCGCATGGCCTCACGGCAGCTCGAGTTGGGCGGAGGGGACCGGCCACACAACATGGCCGAGCTGCCCCACGAAGACAGTGCTGGTGCCGCCAGCCCTGTTACTCTCTCCGAGGAGCAACTCCTCGGAGAGGAAGACATGGATGTATCCACGTCTGGATCAGCCCTCACTGAGGCTGAACGAAGGAGTCTTCATGAAAAAGATCATCTTCTTGCTCTAAAAATAGAGAAGGAAGAGGCCCAACATCTAAAGGATACGTGGGACATGTGTGGTAATCCGAACATCGACCCGGATAACCACCCGAAGGATGAGAAGCCAGCTAGACTGGTGAAGTCAACTGGTAAGAGTTGCTACGATGGGAGGGAGATGAATCTCCACCCGGACGTAATGTCCGCCACAGAGATAGGCCTACCTAGACCTATCCCGAACGACATAGTGGATATGTTGCAAGAATTTATTGATGCGGGAGCTCTCCGCATCATGCCCCCAGAGTGGTTTAGCACCTGGGAGAATCTACAGCAAAGCCTCCGGGTGTGTAAAGCACTTCGGAAGGGCTTGTTCGACGCCGAGATGGCCGACGTCGGGGTGTGTGTACCTCGGATGACACGCATCTCGGATGACGTCTCGTGTGGGGCATTCGGCGCCACTACCCTTGCTGTAGCTTGCTACCGCAGATACAACCCAGTAGGGATGTTGGAACCGAAATCGGTTGAAGGATATAGGGACTTAATACGGTCCAACTTATCCTACGAGGTCTATCAGATAGACTATAACCGCATGAAAACAATCATGGCGGAGAAGGGCCTCAGCCGTCACGAAGCAATAGTCGAGACGGTGGAGGAAATGGTCAAGACTCGGATTAAGAGTTTGACTCAGGCAGAGGAGAAGGCTGCAGCAAAGGCCAGCAGGGACATCCGAAGGGGTGACTCTGTAACCCGCACTAGCAGTCCCCACAGTCAGGATATCCGGACTGTGGTAGTTGCAAAAGGTGAATCCCCTTTTGTCCAGCCTCGGGGTCGCCAAGCCCTGAGGAATGAGTCAGCCCGGTTAAAGAGAGTACCAGACGCCCAGCGGATTATGACCGATGGGTCAGTATCAGATAAATCTGATACGAGCAGTACTTCCCAAGGGAAGTCTGCTACAGGGGAGGACGATATGGACATTGCGGCTCCAAAATCTCCTTCCCAGACGACGGATCCGGCGACCACAGTCACCCAATCCGACCCGACGCCCGACCCGAAGGTGGCTGCTGGACATCAGTCCGACGTCAGCTCGGGAAGTGAGTCGGGATCTGCCCTGGAAAAACACATCTGGAATAACGCCAGACGTGGATTTCAGGGATTCATTCCCTCCTACTGGGGGGAATGCGCAAAAGGATCGGGGCGTTCCTCCATCCCGCCCAGCATAAATTTGAATGGGAGATCCGACGATGAGGATTGGTGTAGAGCCACCCAAAGGGATCCTCTCGTGAGCGAGTTCTACGAGGACTGGCTCAAGAAAATAGATTTCTTCCCGGAAACCTATTATACCAGGGATCAGAAGGCAAAGATCCGCTGGGCCGTCCGACATTGGGACAGGGACCACCTGGAGTGTCCATTCCAGAAATGCCAGTCATCTCTGGACTTACAGGTGTCCTTCACCACTAAGGCAAGGTACCTGCGCCACTTAGTGGAGAACCACACCCATCACTATGTGGTGTACCAGTGCGATCCGGAGGGGGCAGGTACCACTACCTGTTCGGGTCACCTACATCCTAGGCGTGGACGCCTAATCAAGCATATGACTGTGCTCCATAATATTGGAGGCGGAGAGGCCAGAGCCAAGGTAATGGCCCTGCATGAACGCGTGATAGACGCTCAGAGATGTCCTGAAGAAGGATCCGAAGAGCCTTAATTCTTCTAAGGCGTATTTCTGCGAGGTAGCAGAAAGCAAATCGAAGCTCACAGTAGCGAGGTTTGCGAAGGTCCCGGGTCTACGGAAGTTTGACTTGGATCCGGACCAATACCCACCAGAGATGTTCCGTCGGTCTGCCAATCGAGGCCGGGGGAGAGGTGGGAGAGAACCCGACCCGAGGGACTACTACCGAAGTCGGGTAGAGCAGCCGAGAGGAGATCGGGGACGTTCTCGGTCCACCAGCCCGGCTACTCATGTAAGAAGAGGAGGGACCCTCAGCCTTGAGGAGATTGACTCCCGTTATTACACGGAGTCTTCTCATAGTGGTCGTAGCTATGAGGCATCTGCGGATAGATCTACTGACTATCTGGAGATGGACTTGGCGCCTGTGTAAAGAAAATAAATGAATAAAAGATAGCTCTGACCGACCTATTCATATTTTCCAGCCATGTGGTGTTTATCAGTGCAACTTTTATCATCGGCCTTATGCGTTACTATCTCGGCTCCCTATCCCTTGTACATGCATTATACATATATATATATCTCCCCTTGGTGCATGGACAAACATTCTGTTTCCACCAGATGGCGATACTTTGCCTAGGTTGATACATCTCTATGACACAGCGTTTTCCATTACAAAACTAAAAAAACAACACATTTACAGAGGTCCATGATAATCTGTCTGAATGACAGGTTTCTCCATGAGTAGTGCATTGGTTCGAATCCCACGAGGCGAAGCCGAGGGTGGTGCGAATTTTGTTGTAGGCACCTTGGAGAAACAGCCCATGGAGAATGAGCATCAGTTTCTCCACGGGGCTGTGGAGAACGGCCATATTAGTACTTAAGCATAGTAACTTTGTTTCGCCACATGAAATAAAGCAAAGTTATTGGCGATGTAATGTTGGGCTCAGGTTGGAAGTTATACTGCTTGGGGTAGAAACCATGATAATATCCTTTAAGATCTAGCATAACTCGGAAAAAGAATACACAAACCTAGTGATACTGTTCTAACCCCAGATATTTTGTGAGAACTGGTCAGATTTTTGACTCGTAAGATTAGTAGCTTCAGAATGTTTGTCCACGCACCCAGGAAAGCTATAGTCACTGATAGCGGATTTGCCTGTCCCTCCACTATCGGTCTGATCCAGAATAGAAGCGACGATACACACATGAGCTGGAGGTGGTACACCTTGTTATCCCAGTGTTAAAAGGTTGTATATTTTTTCCTCTATCTAAACAAAATATATTTTTAGCAATATTTGCACAGACCTATTATTTTCTTATCACCGATCACTGTAGGACCACTATCAATCGGAAACAGTATCTTTTCACATTATCAATCATGATTAGCAGGGGTCTGGATGGGGGGTCACCATGTCGAATGTCAATCTTAAAAAATAGCACTTGATGTCACATGTTAATGTCGCTTTATAATAACGTCCATGTCCCATGTCGATTTCAAGAATTGTTCATGTCGCCTGTTACTATGTTTATCAAGCCTCATGTCACATGTCACAAAGCCTCATGTTGGTTGTTAATTCAATTACATAGCCATGTCGCTGTGTCGAATTTGGCCATCCACATCCATTGAGACACCAATCAAACATTGGGAACGTATGAGGCAGTGTTAGGGGGGGACGGAATTGCCTCGCACCATGGTGTTAAACTCATGCATACTTTGGTTCAGTTCAAGAGCCAAATGGATATGGAGTGGTGAGAACCCAATACAGTGGTGCCATCCATGGCAGTTTGGGGAACTAGTTTCTGTAGTCTTCAATGGGGCAGAGTGCTAATAAGAGACAATCTAAAATATTCTTTTCAACCACAAGCACTGAAGCTCCCTCAGAGCTCCATCTGCAAGTTTATACAACACATATCATTCTATTTGTTTCCTTTTTTAGATTTAGTGGAACTACCCTTAAAAAGTTTCAGTAACTGTCTAATCTTTGGCTTCATGGACAGCTAATGTCAGGTGAACTAGAATAGATTTCTCTATTCTCAAACACTGCATGCCTCTAATATGCAGCAGGCACAAAGGGGAAAGTCTTTTTGATAGGGATGTATCATTGGTAAGTTGTCACATGTGGTACAATGTAGTATCAGAGGATTATGGCATTTTCTCAGACATGCTGGGTTGGAGAGATAGCAGCTCAATGTTGTAGTTCCCCTGTTTCCCGAGAGATGGAGCCCTTGCAGTTTGAACCCCCCTAAGGCAGTGTGCCAGTGTGCTAGGGCCTAGGGGAAACCAGCCTTGAGCTTCCCGGGCCCGTTACAGCCATCAGGCCTGGACGATTTTGTATATATAATAATTGTAACCTAGTTAGAAAATGATCCAGGATTCTGGATCATTTCTTAATGAGATAGCTCAACCCCTGATTCGTTAGCCATGGTCACATGATCATGATGAGGTTGAGTATGGTCTCATGGGTTCAAATCCCACCTTGGTGAAAACATAGGTTTGTTATTTTATTGGCTAAAATTGTGAAAAATAAATCACAGGTGTTCCCAAAAGCCTTCTGGATAGAATAGCACATGTTGTGTTATGCTATGCAAAGGGTTGGGGAATTTCTAAGGCATGCATTAGGCCCTAAACACGGCAAAATGGGACTACCTGCATGTGAATGGAAGTGACTTTCTTGAGGTTTTCATGGTCATGCAAAATATAGAGGCTGAAGCATTGTGTTTGAGGGATTATTTAATGAGGCCAGTGGATGGCTGATTTTGGGCATTATGCTACATAGAAACATGGAGGAATAATATTACTTCCTCATGACCACCAGAACTAGAACTACTTTCACCAAGAGGCTATGGCTGGAATAAGGAACTAAAGGGAACAAGTCTTGGTTGCCAGCTCAGCATGCTTCAGGGAATTCCAAATTACTGTAATATTACAGCATGTGGCTATCCGTCAATATTCCATCAACATTAAATACACCCTCCTCTTTGTATCTGATGAATTAGAGAGGATTGCCAATGGATTGAACCTGTTCAGGTGACATTTTGCTTTCTGACATCTAGAAATTAGCTAACTTTAAGAAGTTGATGCATATTTTGATGAATAATAAATAAACTACATGATATAATCTAAATGATATCTAGATATAATCTAGACCCCGTGATATACTAGTTGGTTAGCACCCATCAGCTAGGTCTATGCTGAGTGCTACCCTTACCGTTATTGACTGTTTACATACAATGTTTTTTGGTAGTTTCCATATATAAATCCTATACATGTATAGAATTCGTGTGATTCACGTGTGAAATTTACGAATAGATACGATGGATGAACACAGGGATCAATGGTATATATTTTGTGGTCAATAAATGATTAAAACACCTCCAAAAGAATATAAACACAGAGCTCCACTCCTATCAGTCTGAACTCCTGGTTTCTCCACTTGTGGAGCCTTAGATTTTATCACACTCATCTTTGCCTTGTGTGCTACGAGCTGGGATGCAACAAGGGATGAACTTGCGGAGTCACTAGACGCCGCCCATTCTGTACGTAATCTTAAATCCCCACTTCTGGCATAATCTTAAAGTCTTAATAGTACTTACCATTATTAAAGAAGGAAAAAAAGGAAAAGAAGAATGGGGGTTGGGTGGCAGTGCCCCCCTATCAACATCAGATGCCATCCATATTAGGATTAGAAAAGTGGGGTTTCATTACTAAGATTACGGGAAAAGTGGGCTTTTTAAGATTAAGCACAGAATGGGTGGCGTCTAGTCACCCCGCAAGTTCATCCCCACGTGTATCAGGGATACAATCCAAGGCACCACTCGTGGAAAGACTTGTCTTTCCAGCAGATCATTGCGGACCTCTACCTATTTATTTTATTTTATGAAATACCGCCGTGCCATTGATTTAGCCAAGGGGCGCCGTATTTCACTCCCCTGTGAAATAACCAATGGCTGTATTTAACAATATGTGACATCACCAAAATGGTGATTTGTTTACATATGAAGAAAGACCAAGAAATAATTTAGGCCTCCCCCCTATCATAAAGTTGGTATTTTTTATCGAAAAACAAAACAAAAAATAAACTGTGACACAAAAAATAACTGCAGAGGTCCACTCATATTAGTTTGTCAGCTGGCTTATTTCACTTGTTGACCCTTAGGCTGCATATCACTCGGCCTATACAGTCTACTGAAATACGGCTAGAAAAATGTGTGAAATAACCCAGTGGACCTTTGTTTATTCTTTAAATGGTGAATACGGGACAACAAGGATAAAGCAATGGGAGGGCCGTTCCCTGGAACAGCGTGCAATAACCCTAGGCCGTCTTGCACACTGTGGCCATATTGCATACTCTGAGAGTCATGTGACCCCTGGGAAAGTTTAATCTAATCTTTTTTCATGTAAATATAAGTATTTCTTGCCTAATTCTCATGGGAAATCCTGAAATAAATACTGAGCGTCACTTAAAAGTGCCCTCGTCAGTATTTATTGCACTCACGGTGCTTGGGCTGTATTGCACTCGACCAGCATGCAATATGGCCCAAGAACCACTCATGCAATAACCAGTCACTTTAGCTCTGTCTATTCATCTTTCTAGCTGCAGCTGAGTAGTACAAAATGTCTGTGGGATACACGGTGCGGCCAGCCAGGCGGGAGGACATGGCCGGTGTGCTGAAGCTGGTCATCGCGCAGGGCTGGAACAACGTCATAGAACATCTACATTGGCAGTTTGACCTTTTACCCCAAGGTGTCTTTGTGGCCGAGAGTTCAGATGGAGAGATCATCAGTTAGTATAATGAGATTCTCAACCAATGGCTTCCTAATTTATCACCCTTTTTTGTATATGGTAGAAATTGAGTAAATTAAGGGAGTAGTCATCTTTAAACAACTGGCGGGGATATGGAAGAGATTCTTGGTGAGCTTGACAGTGGGGGATCCAGGAATTTTGGAAATAGGGCGCACTGTAATACCTACAGCATTGGGAGTGTCTAAATTAAAATGTGCCCCCCTCCCCTGGATCCGCCCCTGACTTGGTGAATTTCTCCAGTCCCCCCGTGAGAGGATCCAAATTCTTCCCCCCCTCCCACCCACTACTGGTTCAAATATATTGTGGCTGGCCCCTTACAGCTAAAGTAATGTGCTGTCTTTTTCGCTAAGAAGGGTTCAAAATTTTCATGGTGCCCCCAAAATACACCAGGCCCCCCAATGTATAAATAGATTCATTTGTACTTCTCTTACCTTCGAGTTTAGTAAATCTCACAGAAACACCATTTAAGTGGCTTTATTTGGCATTTACTAAAATCAAATATGCTTAAAATGTTTCTTTCAGCATATTTGATTTACTTAAATCCAGACTCTCATGCAGTGGTGATATTTTGATTACAGGTCATTGTGCTTCAGTGCCCTTGGATGACCTTAATGGGTTCATGGCCTTCTACATCACCAAGAGGTCACACCAAGGTCAGGGTATAGGCAGGCAGGTGTTTGAGCTGAGCTACAAGGCCCTCAGTAACCATGGTAACAGGAACATCAGCCTCAACGCCGCCTGGGACAAGAAGGACATGTACATGGCAGGATACTTCAAGGTCGCAACCTTCACTTTGGTAACTTATGAGTTCAAGATAAAAAACTTAAAACTGCCAATAACTGGAGACTTGCAAAACACCTTTACAATCCTCGATATCAAAGATGTTGATATAGGAAAGATTCTCAGCTACGATAAAAAGATCCATCCCAAGCTGCGTGAGAAGGTGGTGTGGTGGTTTGTGGGATTCGCTCATGTCGGTCGTGTGGCCGTCGACTCATGTGGTGATGTGACTGGGTGGGGTACCCTGTACAGGACCCACCGGGGTTACCGCCTTATGCCCCTCTACAGCGACACCCCCGAGGTGGCACGGGCCCTCGCTGAGGACTTACTGAAGCAGGTTGTAACAGAACCGGAGGCTGAAGTGGAAGTCTGCTTCCCTGAGGATAACAGCGCTGCTAGGAAGCTTTATGAGGGTATTGGAGCGTTTAACGGGGAGTGCCGCACTGGGAAGAACCAGCGGCTGTTTACACACAAGGATATCCCAGTGCCCAACCACCTGGTCTACTCCATACTCAACTACGACCATGTCCTATGTTAGCCTGCCTCCCGTCTACTCCATACTCAACTACGACCATGTTCTATGTTAGCCTCCCCCCCCATCTACTCCATACTCAACTACGACCATGTCCTATGTTAGCCTGCCCCCCGTCTACTCCATACTCAACTACGACCACGTCCTATGTTAGCCTGTCCCCCGCCTACTCCATACTCTACTACGACCATGTCCTATGTCAGCCTGCCCCCCCGTCTACTCCATACTCAACTACGACCATGTCCTATGTTAGCCCCCCCCCCCCCGTCTACTCCATACTCAACTACGACCATGTCCTATGTTAGCCTGCCCCCCCCGTCTACTCCATACTCAACTACGACCATGTCCTATGTTAGCCTGCCCCCCGTCTACTCCATACTCAACTACGACCATGTTCTATGTTAGCCACCCCCTCCCGTCTACTCCATACTCAACTACGACCATGTCCTATGTTAGCCTGCCCCCTGTCTACTCCATACTCAACTACGACCACGTCCTATGTTCCCAGCCAGCATTGGTTACTGGGCCCCAGCTGGGTCCCAATAGGGCTGTCATCTGGGGCCCAGATGGGCTGCCCGGACGGGGCCCACCTGGGGCTGTCCCGTGCACCCATGCGGAGCCCAGTTTCAGCGCTACTCTGGCCCCAGCTGGGCCCCATATGGGTATTTCGGAGTACCATTACCTTGAATACCAATAATAACAAATTAGGTGTTTTATTGTTTATTTAGAGGTTTAGGTGTATTAAGTGCCCCATATTCCAACTGGACCCTGGAAGGTGGGCCACAACTGGTTCCTAAGTGGGCCAGCCCAGATGATTTTCATACAGTAAATAACTGTATGTTGTCCTCTGTTCCTTTTATCAAAGGAGCAAAGAGAACCAAACACATCTATTGACTGCAGGTAAGGTAGGCCACTTTATTGTGGCACTACCACCATAGCCTAGCAGTCCATGCATGGCAAGCAGGTGATAATAGTGAGAAGCACACCCAGGGCTATAACTTATGCTCATACCCAAGCAAGAGGTGTCAACATTTAAGTGTTCATTGTTTTCCTAATATTAAAACATTTAAGTATCCAACTTTAGATCATATCGATTAACTATGAAATCAGTGTTATTTCCAATCATTTTGAAAACAGTTAGAGCATTGATTACCATTGTAAATATAGAAATAAATCTGTATTTACATCTAATACTTCACAACACATGCAGTGCTGCCATCTAGTGAGGAATTCGGAAACTCTGCCCACCTTGCCCAGTTGTAGCCCAGTAGACATACAAAAAGACAAATGCAAATAACAGAACACTTTCACAAAATAACTATTATGGATTTGATGTAAGAAACATTTTCTGCAATAATAATATTTTATCAATAGGCAGATCCCAGCTGGGACCCACCTCATACCCAGGCTATAGCCCACCAACAGCCCAGGTTTATCTTGGCCCAGTTTGCCCAGTCATAGCCCAGGTCAAACTTAGTTTCAGAAATGTTGGTGTAAATGAGACTTTAAGTTGGAATTAGCATGAGGGAAGGACATTTGGGTGTGATTTAAAGTATTCCCAGTGCAATGATAAACATGAACTCTGTGGGCATTGCCCAGGTGGGGGCCACCTGAGAGCCCATTCATACCCCACCCAGAGCCCAAGCCCAGGTTAGCCCAACTACGACCATGTCCTGTGTTAAAGTGACATGGTCTGATTTCTTCCATATTCTAAATTCTACTGAAATGTGTTCCAAAAGTTATTACAGTATCATACTTGGAGGAATGGAAACAATAAACTATCCTTGATGGGCATTAACCCCTACCCCACTAAAGCCTCATGCAAAATTAGTTCCTTTACCTACCACAGGGGGTCAGTAGCATGCTGCTGAAGGCTGTATTGGGTTCCCTGTTCTTCTATTACGCATCTACTTCCCACAAGATGGCAGGTCACTCCCCCACCTCCTCCTGGAACGGCATTGCATGTTGTAAAGTCGGCATCCCAACTGTTGCAGTGGCTAATTTCCATTCTTAGCATGAGGATAAGCTTGGTGATGTTGTATATGATATGTGAAAGTATTAAACCTCTGTGAGCAATATTTCTATACAAGAAACCCTGTAAAATAGTCCAAGTAATTATTGACTGATCAGTCAAAACTAGGGTAATTAACATGTAGCTTTTGCACGATTCTCATAGCAGGCACAATAGTGTTTTACTATACATTTACACATTAGTGTATCAACTTTTGTACAGGTGGCTGCATATCTCAGACAGTCGCCCATCGTTTAACTTTGCTCATACAATGTTGTATATATGTTTGCAATTACACTGTCTTGAATTGAAACACCTAAGAATCTTGGCAACAGTAATTATGTACCCATTTAAGAAGAGATGTATGTATTCAGGGGTTTCAGCTAATTATAGATGGAGGTCAATTATAGTCACCCTAGTTTAGATACAAACTTTAACTGCTGTCCATACACAGTTTCCAATCCTTATATCTTAGGCATAGGTAAAAGTGGGTGGCAGAGGGGTCTGGGCGCCCCAATCAGAACTAAAGGGAACTCAAATACCATGTTTCTATACAATCCATATGCGAGTGTATATATGATACGTCATGCATAAAGGCTGATACTTAAAGTTGGTAAGAGTGACCCCCCAGCCCCCCCCCCCAATAAAGATCTGCTTCCTACGCCTCTGTGTCTCCAGATGTCAACTTAGATCCAACAAACAGAACAAGATGACAAGCACACCAACCTGTGCCAGTCTATACGAAATCCTGCCGGACACCGGCCATAGCCGGCAAAAAGTCTGCCGGTCCAGCAGAAAGGCTGTGACTGCCGGCCCAAATGTAATTCAGAGATCCTTGCCTACATGCCATTTTTTACGGCTTGTAAATCGGACCATTATTAAGGTTTCTACAGTGTCAAACAGAAAGATTGAATATTTTCTGTAAAGTTCTTCTATAATTTGAATATAAAAATGATGAATATTATTGCAACATACAGAGGAATCCTATTCATTGATGGCTATCAGTATATAAACACTTGCTTTATATTCAATTCTTAGATAATAATATTGTATGCCATTGCCCTGGCCTGCAAAAATGAAGCCGGGCCTGCAAAAAGATATTTCTGCAGGACCGAATGTCCTGCATGATGAAAAAGTTTGTGTATAGACTGCTGTGCAGCCCAAATCTGCACAATCTTGCAGAGTGAACGCCAAAGGCTAGAATTGATATGCAGAAAACCAAGTCCTCTCAACTAGAAGCAATCTAACCTCTCATCTGGGGGGTGTTACAAAACACAATGTACGTTACGGAAGATAATTACATTAAGACTAACGTATTCTTTTTAAATTTACATTAGTATCTAAAAACTTACGTTAACACCTTAACAGTGTAAATGTCCAATTTACGCTGTTTTCTTCAGATTTAGGCTAATTTAGGCTAATTTACTTTTTTTTTCATGTCTCCCCCTGGGAAAGTGGTGTAAAAAAATGGAGTCCATAATGTTTAAAAACGTCCATAACGTAAAAAAAAATCAGTAAAGTAAATTTTGATTTGTCAAACCCCCTCGAACAAGAACATAAATTTTTTTTTTCTAGAACCCTCTTTAGGGTGGGACAAAAATTAAAAACATAACAACATAAAAAAGATTATTTTTGCGCTATGATTTTACTTTGTGTCTTGTAACACCCCCCTGGACTTCAATCATGAAGTTGAAGTTGAAAGTTGAAGTTGAAATAGTTTTTATTGGCCATAAATCATAACATAATGTCGATGCTCTTCATAATACAGCCAAGTTAACAAACAGGGAAATACATAGAGTTAATACATGTATGGTTGCTGACCTAATCACAGAGGGCCTCTCACGTAGAGTACAGAGCGTATCACAGGTGGTTTCCACGAGCAAAGTAGTAACAAATTCATATTCAATTCCGCGGATAAGGAGATCACCTCCACCGCCTGCCCCGTGGGTAGCAGCTGGCTTCTAGCCATTCCCTGAACACACCGCTGGTTGCCATGGCAATACTTAACACTTTAACCAACAAGACTCAGCTGCTAATTTAGCCCTTTGAGGACTGCATTTTGTACCATATCATGATGCACCAATGCAGGGATGGCTAGTAACTCACCAGCACTGCAATAGTGCATCAACCCAAGATTGTGTATAAACACCAAGGTCATGCAGGCCTGAGGCATGGGTGTTAAAAGAAAAGACCAGCGTGTTGTTGTTGTTGTTATTTCTTTTATTTTCCTTGCATTACATAGGGCCAGGCCCTGTTTGTGCATTGCAATTCATGCGCATATCCTAATAGAGCTGATATTCATATTGGATATACAAAATTACCTTATGGGTGTTGTAAAACTTCAAAGTACATAATACTTCATAAGGATTCTTATAAAATTATTTTATATTATTATACTTTATCATTAGAATAGAATACCGACACGGTGTTTGCGCAGGGTGACGGTAGGTCTTCTTCCAAGATGTGTATGGAAGAGGACATAATACACTTATATTACCTTGTTACCTTAGACAAAAAATTGTATACTTTAACTATATATAAAAGGCTGATCTTATTTGCCTTAAGGCTGATGTAATAGCCTTGTTTTGGAGATGTTATTCCAATTAAATGTGAACCGATGGTGTTGTTCACCTGAGAGCAATAATTCGAGAAAATTAAAACATATAATTACTAATGTGAATGAGGAGAATGGAGGGAGTGGGCGGAGTACCTATACCATAATAAAATAACCAGACTCAGTTTATTGTTTCTGGGGGGGTGCAATATGTCCTTAAACCTTTTCTTATTCCACCTTTGGAATTTATCCTTTTCATCAATAGCCCTTGTGTCTTGTGTAAAGGAATTCCATAAGGTGGAAACCCTATATTCAAAACTTTTCCTATAATGGGGATTTTTTGGCCCTATAACCTTAACAAGCTTATTGTCATGTGCTCTGGTTCTAATGTTTCTCTTATCAACATTTGAATCAACTGAGGCAAAATTGAAAGCGGCTGTGTTTAGATGCATTTTCCGTCTATCCTCCAAACTATTTATATCACACTTCTTAAGACATGCTTCCACATGAAATTCGTCTTTATTATATGTAGTTTTCAAACCTCTATTAAAAGCATATTGTAAATTTTCCAAGGTATTTTTGGTTGAGACACAGTATAAAACATCTCCATAATCAATAGCTGGTAATATCATAGAGGTGAGGACTTTAGCACTTGTCTTTTCAGCCATTTTCTTTCTTACCCTTCTAAGCAGCCTGACCTTGTGATTAACATTTCTTGTGACTCCTTTTGTATGTGCCTTAAAATCTAGGGTGCTATCTATAGTAATGCCAAGATATCTGTATGTATGAGCCTTCGTTAAAGGGGCATTGTCAAGCTTTAAAGAGACCTTAGGCATGGTCTTAATATTGGCAAGTGTCCCAATTTGCATGACCTTGGTTTTTTTTAGCTTTTAATGACAACTTATTTGCTTTGCACCATGTATTTACCACACCCAAATCATAGTTTATAATATTTTCCACATTTGGAGACAGGTTATTATTGGGGTAGTAAAGTACAGTGTCGTCCGCATAGTGTTGACAAGACATATCTTTTAAAGGAAAACCAAGGTCATTAATATAAATAATAAATAGGAGGGGGCCAAGAACTGATCCTTGGGGTACCCCACAGGGAATCTTGAGTGTATCAGATGTTATTCCATTAGCTTTGGTAGCTTGTGTTCTATTTGTAAGGTAATTTTCTATCAAATTTCTGGACGATTGCCTGAAGCCTATTTTTCCAAGTTTATTTATTAAAATTAAATGATTTATTGTGTCAAAAGCTTTCCGGAAGTCTAAAAAGATGGCAGTTGTGCCCATGTCTTTGTTTGAGGCTCTATAAATATTGTCAGTAAATTTGATTAAACTATTTAATGTTGAACGTCCAGGCCTAAATCCATCTTGATTTTCAGAAAGAATATTATTTTCTATTAAATGATTCATTATTTGTTTGTGTATAATTTTTTCTAGAATTTTGGAAGGGAGGGGTAGTATGGAGATTGGTCTAAGATTGTTCACATCTGAGGGGTTTCCACCTTTGGGCAAGGGAGTCACCGTGGCTATTTTCCATGAGTCTGGAAAAATGGATGTCCTTAAGGCTAGGTTAAAAATAAAAGTTATGTGTCTTGGCAAACCCAAAAAGGCAGCTTTAAGAACAGAGGTTTTTACCATAGGAATACCTGATGGTTTTTTAGCCTTAATTTTTTTCACAATTTTAATGACAGAGTCTTCATCTATTTCAGTAAATGTGAGAGCTGGCTCATATATGGGTGGTTGAAATGACCAAGGCTCATCCATGGTTCTAGCTAGATTACTACCTATGTTAACAAAGTATTCATTTATATAATTTGCAGTGCTTTCTGGACTCACCGGTAAGTGTGTGTCATGGTGGATTAGATTGAAAGATATTGATCTTGGCTTGGGATTAATAATATTGTTTAAAGATTTCCAATATTCTTTTGGATTATTGATATTGTCCTCTACTTGTTTCTTATGGTAATTTTCTTCTGCTTTCTTATTTTCTTGTTTCGAAAGATTTTGGTAAAAGTGTTTTATATTGTTATCATCTTGGGATTTAGTTTTTTTGAAACGTTTGATAGCATTATTCTTATCTTTAATTAGAGCTATTAGGGCAGGGTCCAACCAGGGTTTTTTTGTTTGGCTAAAATTAAACCGCTTAACTTTACAATTAATGTCCAGAATGTGATTTATCGCTGCAATAAATAATTCCCAGGCATCATTAGGATTGTCACAAACCCAAAAATTGTTCCAATCTAAATTTTTTAATTGGGTTAAGAAGTGATCCTCATTGTATAGCCTGTAGCTGCGTCCAATAAAACTTAGAGGAACTTTGTTACATGGTATATGTTTCCTTGTAACGAAAATTAATTCGTTGTGCCCTTCTATTGGTAGTATTGGCATTGGTTAACGGTATTCTGACATACATTTGACACATGAGACCAAAATCTACCCAGACACACTCAGCCCATCTCTATTGATTGGTCTAGACACTCCCATAATGACTCTTTGCTTGGTTGCTCGGTTATCTACACCAATCTCAGTAGCCCTGAATGGCCACTTAAGGGCCACTCAAGTACCAATCATAGGGCAGTGTAGGTGCAGAAGATTTTGTAACTTATATGTATTTCGTTTATATTGACTCTTATGGCCTTTTTGATAACTCTTTTTACAAAATGTAAAGGAAAAGGGGTTTACAACTAGTTAATGAAGACATTGAATACCTCATTAATCTTGAATTGGTTGTCTGATGCCTCATAAATGGTAGTAAAATGAGCTGTATTTGCATAGCTTTAGTATGGCTGGTAATATTTTTGTGCTCTTGTGACGTCACTCTCTAAATCTATATTTGTGGTTTAAATACTTCATGCCGCACAGTTTGATAGTTTGTGTGTCAGAAAGTTGTAGAGAATTACATATATGTTTGATAGAAAGTCACTTAAAAATAGGCTGGTCTTTTCTTGTATATGGTAAGAGAAAACACATAAATACCCATTATACAAGTCTTATATGTGTAGACTATAGGCATTCATGGCCTCTCATCATGTCTCAGAACCCAATCTCCCAGCAGATTCTCTCTTGCGTTTCTATCGGCACTACTTCTCTCTCTGCCAAAACCTAGCGGATCACCATGAAAACTTACCTACGCCATGCTTTTGAAATAAACATTTTTACAGCTATGAATTGTTTCAATTATCTTGAGAAAGGTTTGGAGTATAATTGTTTATAATTACAAACGTATTGGTCATGGTTTCATGGGGGATATTGGACATTTTCCTGGGAACAATTTTTGGAGTATTGAAATGGCAGTGTGAGATGGCTAGTGCAGGAGAGCAGACAAGTAGTACCCCTTTCCTCCCTTATTCCATGGAAGAGTTCCTAAAATCCGGGCCTTTTGGCAGAGTCTTACTTGAGACTGTGCTGGGAGAGTGCTCAGAACCTTGGCCACCTGTTCTCTGACTGGCGGCCGTGATATGACCACTCTGTGAACACTGGTTGTCATGGCAATACCTGCCGCTGGTTGCTGTAGGCAGTACATGAGGGATCAGCGGAAGCAATAACAGGTAGGAGGAGGGGTAGGGGTAGACTTGCTCAATTTGAATAAAGACAAAAACGGCTTTTTTTCTATGATACACTTTTCTCAACTGTCTAGAAGCATGAGGAGGGGGTGGGGTAGAGTGTAGCGGGAAGGAAGGCTCTTGCTGAAGCAGGCCAGTCTAGGGGAGGGAGGGGAAGGGGAGGGGGGAAGGGGGGCTTACATGTTGACATCTCAATTATATATTTCAGAGCACACAATATATCAGACATCTCACCCATTGTCTAAAAAAAGATAATGCCATTGGCAGTCTATACGAAAACTTTTTCACCATGCAGGACATTGGGTCCTGCAGGTTTTTTTCTATGCAGGCCCGGCTCAATTTTTGCAGGCCCGGATATTGGAGTACAATCTTGCTATCTAAAAATGAAATATAAAGCAAATGTTTGTATCGGCAATGATAATGAATAGGGTTCCACCTACATGTTACAATTATATTAACCATTTTGATATATAGATTACTGAACACTGCAAAAAATATTCCGTAGAAAAAACGGAGAAGCACTGGCATCAAAAGGAGCCGGGAAACCCACGTTTTTTTAGGGAATTCCGTTTTTGGAAGTCACCGTTTTTTTAGGGAATTCCGTTTTTAGAAGTCACCGTAATTTTTAAGGAATTTCCCTGTTTTATTCTGTGTTTATGTCAGTGTACAGTTCACTATGATAATCAACCATATCCATTTTTATTCCATGAAATATCTTGTGCTGGGACTTCATAATTATTATGGAGCACATACACAGCACTTTATAATCACAATTCATGAGCAAACATTACTCTAGAATTGTTATAGAACACCAACTACAGTGCTGAGAATATATATTTTTCATATTATCACAAGAAGGGTGTCTATGGTATTACAAGTACTGCTTAGTGTCCCACACAATTGAATCTTTTATTGATTGTGAACATTTCATCAAATTTAAATTACATCTGTATATCTACTTTATAGTGAATTAAGGTATTGAAAATTATTAACGTATTGGCATATTTATACTGCTTTAGAACCTAGAACCTTCAGAAAACTCTCTTGAGGAACTAAGCTGCCACCTGGTAGGAAAAGATAGAACTACCCAGAAAACAGAGGTTCACTGTAAAAGAAATATCGGAGTTTCACTGCAATGGATTACGGAATTTCACTGTAAAATAGATGAGATATACAGTGATTCACTGTAAACCAAAAAACGGAGATGCACTGTCAAATTTAACTGAGATTCTCCGTGAATTCAAGGGAATATTTTTACAGTGAAGAACATTACAGAAAATATTCACACTTTATGTTTTATGTTGTAGAAACCTTAATAATGGTCCTATTCACAAGCTGTAAAAAAGTCATATAGGCAGGAATCTCTAGAATACAGCCAGGCATTCGGGCCTGCAGTAGCACTTTTTCTGCCGGACCGGCAGATTTTTTGCAGGCTATAGCCGGTGTCCGGCAGGATTTCGCATAGACTGATCATTTAATGCAGATAGATCACACTGAGTGGACATCTGTATATAGACCATATAGCCTCAATGGCTCTGCTATTACCCTGATTAATTCATATACTGTGGTGGTACTGTATTTCACCTTCCACATATTTTATGCAGAAATCACGGAAATTGAGGATCCACAATCGTTTTTTGCATGCTATAATATGCTTTAAATACCCACTTAATTGCAGATTTTCACATGTATGCGAAAGTGTATACCTCTGAACATAAATACGTTCACACCCAGTGGGCACAAAACTCAGTTTAATGTTGAATCAACGTTGCATCAACATTGAATCAACATTGTCAACCAGTTTCCAATGTTGATTCAATGTTGTGTGCCCATTGGGCAGTATGCAATCTTGTAGAATATTGAGTGAAGCCCAGCAGATTCACAAATTGTCATTTCATCCTGTAGCCCAAGGGTAAGCCTACTCCAATCAATTCTTTCATTTAAGGGAGGGGTCATCTTTGGGTTGGGGGGGGTTGTGGATGAGAAAATGTCACGCCTATATCATTATAAAAGAAATCAAATCAAATTAGTATCATACAGGCTTAGAACATCCATTAACTTTTTCCGGCAATTTTTATGCATATGTGCCCTAAATAAGCTGTTCTCTTCATGCTGGTCATAGATTGCGGCCAGTCATAGATTGCAGCCGGTCATAGACTTTGAATTTGTATTGATTTGGTAGGACACAGCCTATAGTCAATACCAGAGGATTTAATAAAGCCACAAACGAGAAATGTCCTTGAAATGACACTTTTTTGGGTCATTCGAATAATATTGATGACTCGGCCAGAGGGGGAAAATGCTTTCTCATCTCTAGGTTCCCCTGTCAATCATAAATGAACACTATAATCCTGTGAGTTCTGAGAGGATTGACGTCAGTTCAGAAAGTACGCTGCTCCCTAAACGACACTTTACTTTAGGCCATAAAAAAGAAGTTTGTTTCAGGTAACATGGGAGGAAAATGTAGGTCTGCAGGTTTTTTTTAAATTTTTTTTTAAAATATGAATCTACCAGCCAATTTTTTTGAAACCCCTATAATTGACCAAAAATTGGCAAAAAAGCTAAAATTTCTTCAAAATTGCATAAAAAAACGTAGGGCCGGCCCTGTTTTGATAGGGTCGGTCGGGTTACCTGAAACAAACCTTTCTTTTTTGGCCTGCAAAATCCTGAGGTCATTTGGCTGCTACAGTCAGGATCGTTAGGGCCATTTCAAGACAGATGTGATCAAACCCCACTTTCTTAATGGATAGAAAATACCTATTTGACCAGGATGACTCTGCATCTCACATTTCAATCCACATGTTGTGCTCATTCAGTACTCAAATGGCTGTATAATAATTAGTGTTGATGTAAAAACTAGACTACCGGTACATGTAACTCTATTCTAAGGATCATACAAAAAATTATATTTCCTGTATGTAACCATGGTAATGATTGCCTAGCAACCAACAGGAAGTGTCAACAACCAATATCTAATCTGTATAAATACCTCAGTAGTCTAAATACCAATGGTTTCCATCCTGAAGAAGATGCATTAATGGCATTGATACGTTGATCACTACACATACTACGACATAAAGACCTGTTCTACAAACCAAGGATCACACTACCATTGTCAAAATCTGAAATAAAATGCCAACTGAATTAAACTTGACTGTGTCTGGTTTTGTATGATTATATCCAAACAAGAACCTATTTGACCATTACAGAAGGGATACCAACATCAACCATGGCCAGGGTTCCCAGGGGGCCCTAGTGGACTAGAATTTGCATTAAAAAAAGTTGAAACTCTGGAACTGGTACAACTAACTTTATCACCATAAATAAGCAGCGTCTAAGATTATTAACTCACATGGATATTAATAGGGCTGTCGCGGTATAGGCGGTACACACATTTAGAATCACGTGCAGCAAAAAATGGCAGTGATTTGATAAGGCATTTAACATCTGTACAGCTGGGGAGTGTCACTTTCTCTTTGATGTACCCCAGTGGTGACAGCCCTGACAAGGGCAGATAAGGTTGACCTCAGTGTCAAACCACAAATAAATCCTAATTTGTTTTCTGCATTGATACTCATTTTTGTTATATTAGGCATGATAACTTGAGAGGAATATAGTATGAATTGTTAAGGGAAATGTGTTGGGAATATGGTGCTGAAACAGTCTCATTGAAATCTTACCCCACAAAATAAATATAAGGTCAAATGTCAATATAAAATGTGTGGCAGCTACCACTGAGTGGCTATATGCATACAGGGGTAGTTGTACCTCATGGGAAAATTGGGACTGGGGTATAACCTATAGATGTAGTCACTGATCTATGTGTGTGCCCATGACTCAAAGTCAACTTCTTTTTTCAAGGACCTTCCGAAGATGCTTTATTTTAGCAATGTCTTCAGAACAGTAAATCCTTTGTCCAACAAATGACACATATGTATTTCAAAGGTACATGGCAAAGATAGCCCCAAGCCTCTGCTTCACAATGGTTGTCTGTAGCTGATGAGGCTAATTAGTCTTACTTAAAGCTGCTTTACAAGCTGGTACTCTTAAACCAGCATTTCTTGTACTGGATACAGACTAAGTGTCCCCCTGTGGATGCTTTGAGAACCTTCAGAAACTGTCCAGGAGCACTCTAGCTCCACCTGGTGGATGTGCATACAAAGACCAATTTGGACAATATATTACAGGGTAGTAGTTTTCTACAAGAGAGCCTTGAACTTACAATCTCAGGATTTACAGGCGGACTTGCTACTGACTAAGCTTACCAGACAAGTGTCTGTGTGGACTGCTAATGTTGTGGTCAGTATTACTTAGCATGCCCAGTTTGGAAAACTTTTTCAGTTTTCCACAAGAGGGGCTTAAACTCCCAACCTATGAATCAACAGGCAGGCATATGCTACTGACTGAGCTAGCCGGGCAAGTGTATGTGAGCACTGTTCATAGATATATGTAGGATCTGATGGCTACCAGTGGAATATCAGCTGATGATGTAGCATGTCAGGTGGTTCTTGTTTACTTTTTTAAAATAATGTGCTAATTAGATATAGGAGTCTGAGAAATATCCTCAGTTATCTAACTAAAGCAATTTACTGTCATGATAAACATTGTGATGCCTTGTTTTAGGTTAAAATGATGTCTAAGATATCTGTAAAAAAAACAAGGTGGGGTGCTCTTATTTTGGTAAGGGAAGATAAATCTCGTTCATACCTTTTTCTGTACTATCTGTATATATAGGAAAATAAGGAGCAACTTTCAAGAGGTTTTTATGGTTTTCTGAGATTGTATCCAGTATCTTTCACTCTTAACTTTACAGCGGCTGTTCCCCTTGTACCGTAAATCCGCATGTATAAGCCTAACTCACGTATTAGCCGCAGATTCTCAACGCAATAATTTCAGCAGCTCTACTACAATATCATGCACATTTGTCAGCTGATTCTATACATTGTATAACCACAGTAACAGGAGCAGGTACCCAGTGTTGCTGCTGCTGCTGCTGGTACTGCTACATCTGCTGCTGCCTCCACGGCCAGCGCTGGTACTGCTGCTATTAGGGACTGGTCATTTCTAACATCAGAGTAGGGGTGGAGTGTGGGTAAGGTGGGAAACTAAATTCGACACCCCCCCCCCCTTGTGGTGGGGGGTAAATTGTTTCACCCCCCCCCCCCCCCCGTTGGGAGGGATCAAAATTATTTCATTTGAAAAAAACAACTGTGCCCGAATATATGTAAAAGAGTGCATTTATGAATAACTTTTGACATTACAAATCCCTTGGATGGGGGATGGGGGGGGCGGCAAGGGGTGTCAACATTTTTTGTCTTGCGAAATTCCCAAAATACCAAAATGACCAAGCCTTTCCTATTACTGCTGCTGCTGCTGGCACTGCTGCTGCTGGTACTGTTGCTGCTGCTGCTGCTGCTGCTGGTACTACTACAGCTGCTGCTGCTGTTACTGCTGTTGGCACTGCTGCTGCTGCTGCTGTTACTGGCACTGCTACATCTACCACAGCTGCTGCTGCTACAGCTGCTGCCTCTACCAGTGCTGCTGCTGGAGGTGTAGAGGCAGCAGGAGGCGGCAGGAGGCTGGTAGGTAGGTAGCTGGTGGTAGCAGGGTGCAGCAGAGCAGAGAAAGCCGCTTACCAGAACGGCAGCAGTAGGACACCAGGACCTACCACTCACCACTACTACTCCCCACACCGAGCTGCTCACCACAGGTAGGTCACCTTCCCTTACTACTGAGCTGCTCACTGACAGCGGCCATGAGCTGCTCAAAGACACTGTCTACTCTGTAGGAGGCAGCAGCAGGCTACTGTCTACTGTCTAATCTGACGTCTAGGGAGGCTGGGGACGTGTGAGGAGGGGGCTAGCTGTGTGGAGGGAGTTTTGTATTGAGCTGTTATCAATCTGTGCTCCTTCTCTGCTGCCACTGCTGCTGGCTGAATGTAGCCGTGTGAGCAGAAGGAACTGCTCCTCTCTAACTGTCTTAGAACACAGCACTCACTCACTGCTATCTGTATTCTAGTCCTACTCAGGGGTCTAGGTAGCAGACTATAGAGGAGGCAATGAGAAGGCAGCTTTGTATTGAGCGGTTATCAAATTGTGCTGCCACTGCTGCTGGGTGAATGTAGCAGTGTGAGCAGAAGGAACTGCTCCTCTCTCACAGTCTTAGAACACAGCATTCACGTTGAGTGTTGTGTCTACTCTCTGTATTCTAGTCCTACTCAGGGGTCTAGGTAGCAGACTATGGAGGAGGCAGTAAAGGTAGCTTTTGTATTAAGACGTTATCAATCTCTGCCGCGGCCGCTGCTGCTGGTGAATGTAGCTCTGTGAGCAGCAGAGGAGCTGCTCCCCAACAACAGTCTTAGAACACAGCACTGGCCATGAGTGTTCGGTGTACTTTCTAGTTAGAACTACTCTGGGGGACTAGGTTTATAGGAGACAGTGTGAAGGAAGCTTTGTATTGAGTCATTATCAACCTGTGCTGCCACTACAGCTACTGGATGAATGTAACTGTGTGAGGCGGAGTTGGGGGGGGGCTCCTCTTTAACAGCCCTAGAACACAGCCCTCACCTAGTCTTCTATCTAGTCCTACTCACAGGTCTAGGCAGTGGACTATAATAGAGGAGGCAGTGAGAAGCTTTGTATTGAGCGGTTATCAATCTCTGCCACGGCCACTGCTGGTGAATGTAGGTGTGTGAGGGGGAGGGGGACATCCTCTAACAGTCGCAAAACACAGCACCGGCCATGAGTGTGTGCTCTACTATCTAGTTAGAACTACTCTTGGGGTCTAGGAAATGAGGAGATTGTTAGCTTTGTTTTGAGTCATTATCAATCTGTAGGAATGTAACTGTGTGAGGGGCAGGGGGCTCCTCTCCAACAGTCTTAGAACACATGAGCGTTTACTTACTATCTAGTTCTACTCAGGAGTTTAGGCATTGCATTATAAGGAGGCAGGTAGCTTTGTATTGAGACGTCATCAATGTAGCAGTGTGAGCTACCCAGGGTCCAGTGCCTAGTCCTACCCAGGGTCCAGTGCCTAGTCCTACCCAGAGTCCAGTGCCTAGTCCTACCCAGGGTCCAGTGCCTAGTCCTACCCAGGGTCCAGTGCCTAGTCCTACCCAGGGTCCAGTGCCTAGTCCTACCCAGAGTCCTGTCCCTAGTCCTACCCGGGGTCCAGTCCCTAGTCCTACCCAGGGTCCGATCCCTAGTCCTACCCAGGGTCCGGTCCCTAGTCCTACCCAGGGTCCAGTTGCTAGTCCTCCCTAGGGTCAGGTCCCTACCCAATGGGCACAGAACATTACATCAACATTTAAAACTGGTTGTCAATGTTGATTCAATGGTGATTCAATGGTGATTCAATGTTGAACTGTATTTTGTCCCCACTGGGTAGTCCTACCCAGGTTCCAGTCCCTAGTCCTACCCAGGGTTCAGTCCCTTGTCTTACCCAGGGTCCAGTCCCTAGTCCTACCCAGGGTTCAGTCCATAGTCCTACCCAGGTTCCAGTCCCTAGTCCTACCCAGGGTCCAGTCCCTAGTCCTACCCAGGGTCCAGTCCCTAGTCCTATCCAGGGGCCAGTCCCTAGTCATACCCAGGGTCCAGTCCCTAGTTCTAGCCAGGGTCCAGTCCGTAGTCCTACCCAGGGTCCAGCCCCTATTCCTACCCAGGGTCCAGGCCCTAGTCCTACCAAGGGTTCAGTCCGTAGTCCTACCCAGGGTCCAGCCCCTATTCCTACCCAGGGTCCAGCCCCTATTCCTACCCAGGGTCCAGTCCCTAGTCCTACCCAGAGTCCGGTCCCTAGTCCTACCCAGGGTCCGGTCCCTATTCCTACCCAGGGTCCAGTCCCTAGTCCTACCCAGAGTCCGGTCCCTAGTCCTACCCAGGGTCCGGTCCCTATTCCTACCCAGGGTCGAGTCCCTAATCTTACCCAGGGTCCAGTCCCTAGTCCTACCCAGGGTCCAGTCCCTAGTCTTACCCAGGGTCCAGTCCCTAGTCCTACCCAGGCTCCGGTCCCTAGTCCTACCAAGGGTCCAGTCCCTATTCAAGGTTCCAGTACATAGTCCTCCCCAGGGCCGGGTCTTACCCAGGGTCCAGTCCCTAGTCCTCCCCAGGGTCCAGTCCCTAGTCCCCCCCAGGGTCCGGTCCCTAGTCCTACCCAGGGTCCAGTCCCTGGGCCTACCCAGGGACGAGTCCTACCAAGGGTCCCGTCTCTATTCAAGGTTCCAGTTCCTAGTCCTCCCCAGGGTCCAGTCTCTAGTCCTAGCCAGGGTCCAGTCCCTAGTCCTAGCCAGGGTCCAGTCCCTAGTCCCACCCAGGGTCCAGTCCCTAGTCCTAGCCAGGGTCCAGTCTCTAGTCCTCCCCAGGGCCGAGTCTTACCCAGGGTCCAGTCCCTATTCAAGGTCCAGTCTCTAGTCCTACCCAGTGTCTAGTCTCTCCTGCTACTGAGGCTCTGAGGCTCTAGTAGAGGCTGTATGGACCTGTTCCTGTGGATGTGTTGTCGGTCTGGGCGGCTAGACGTCGGGATGTGCTGCTGGTGGGGGGGGGGGGGGGGGAGGAGCTGCTACAAATTACAATGGAGCCGTCTAACCCTTTAACGGCCGCATAACTTTTGAATGCATTTCTTTTCTCATACTGAACGCTTCCCTGGGGGGTTGAGTTACTCCCCATGACTGTTTTCATCTTTCATGCTGATCTAACAGGATTGAAGCAATTAGCAAGTAACTGGCCAAGGCTGCATTCATACAAAATGACTGCTAGGGGCGGATTTAGGGGGGGGGGCGGCCCCCTGTTTTTCTGTACATTTGAATGTGACAATTTCCGATACCCCAGTACTATTTCACGCCTCCTCCCCTTTTCCAAAATCCTGGATCCGCCCCATGACGGCACAGGTGATACTGCATTAAAGCAGTGTGCGGCCCTTAAAGGGTTAGGAAGGAGGCAGCGGGAAGGGAGTGGTGCAGCAGCTTCTGTGTACACACGTCCCTATCACACTGCACCGCTTGTAGACCTCCTCCTGCTGCCACTACTGGGTACTGGGTACTCCCAGCCTCTCCCTGCACGACGGCTCTACACACCAATGCAGCAAGAAAGGGCAAAGTTATTGATGATAAAGTTTTGAACGTTTCTAAAGTGTTGTTGTTGTTGTTGAATATTTTATTTGGCAAGAGAATTGTTACAGGTAACTTTTTCATGATAATGCCAAAGACGAGCACCATATTAGTGCTAATAGATTATAACATTAGTATGAAACAGATACGATATAGATAGTTCATCCTATTTCTTACAAACACGATGCACAGTCCAAAAACAAAGTCATAGTCATAAACTCATACAGTATTACTGTATTAAGTGTCACAGGCAAATATATTTAAATACAACCTCAAAATCAGGTATTCTAGTTTATTACATGGTGGTACGGCCTTGCTATGCTAAGCCTATGGGACCTCCGTACTCCATGCACCCATGGAGTATGGTGTACTTGTAGTCATACTCCAAGGCCTCTTAGTAAGTTGATTTTCTTCAATTTAAGACAGTAGCAACATGTAATAAACACAAAACCCCACTTACTGATATCCATGTTCATCATACCTCGCTCGTTGAAGCTGGGTCATATCACACTCAGCCTTTGGCTTCGTGTGATATGACCCAGCTTCAACTCGTGAAGTATGATGTACATGTATGTCAATGGCGTGGAGTTTTGTCCCTAAGTTATTCTAGACTGTGGATGCTGTATGGTGGAATGGCTGGGTGTGGCTGACACAGCAGGAAGCAGCTCAGGTGTCTCACCTGTCTGTCTCTCATCAATAACATTATGATATCAGAGACAACCCCAATCTGTCTACACTCACCAATATCCTCTGGTGGATAATGGCCGCCACTCTGTTCTTCACTGAAAATCCATAGATTGAAAGGGGTAGTCAGTACAGACTATCCTAGGTTGGTCATATGAGTGTTAGTCATAATGGCAAAGTTATATTCAAAAATGACCACGGGGTCAGTCAGTGGCTAACCGAGGTTCATCATTGGTGTGTTGTATTTGTATACCACTAGTTGGGGCCACCTGTCATGACCATTCAGTGGCTCCTCCTGGAAATAAAGACTAAGGTGGGTTGGTCAGTACTGACCAACCTGACAATAATAACTGACCTAGGTTGGTCGTATAGGGAGCCAAAAAGACTAACTAGGCTAGGCACTAGTGACTGAGAGGTTGGGCGTATAGGGAGCCTAGGAATATCAGTGTAGTCAGGACCAAACATCTGCTGAAGAGTGAAGGCTACTTTGGTGAGCTGAAGCCTACAGAGATACAATTCAAACCCACCGGTAGAGACATCTATCGTCAATATCTCGCAAGAAATTGGACAACCCCTGATGATATCAATGACATTATAATATCAGAGACAACTCCCTGATGACATTAATAACATTATAATATCAGAGACGACCCCCTGATACCATAATAACATCAGAGACGACCCCCTGATGATATAAAAATGATCTTGTTAATTGTCTGCAAAAATACGAAAATTTCTTCACGATTGTCAGACAATAAAGACCTATTTAAACCAAAAGAATGATATCGATAACATTATACTATCAGAGACAACCCCCTGATGATATCAATAACATTATAATATCAGAGACAACCCCCTGATGATATCAAAATGATCTTGTTAATTGTCTGCAAAAATACGAAAATTTCTTTCAAGATTGTCAGACAATAAAGACCTATTTAAACCAAAAGAATGATATCAAATAACATTATACTATGAGAGACAACCCCCTGATGATATCAATAACATAGCAGTCAGGAACTGTCACTGTCTAACCGATATCAACACGACGCCCAACTATACGTCTAATCTGTTCTCTAGTCCCATTGATGGTGATTCAAAGATGGCCTTGTGGCGTTCGCCCATAGCAAGTTCAGGTTGCAGTAGTGCAGTGTGCTCTGGTGGGTGTGGCAGCATCAAAGCAGTAGAAAGGCAGAAGCTATCCTGGCCTGACGCAGCAGCTTATGACCTTCGCAATATACAGTGAAAACTTCGCTAAAAAGAGGACCTCGCGACTTTGTACAGCCTTATGAGCAGCTTCATATAACAGACTCCCTACATTCCCCATGTGAATGAATCAGGGGAATAGCAGGGCTAAATAACTTAAGTGACATGGTCCAATTTTTTCCATAATTTAAATCCTACATATACATGTGTTTCAAAATGTTAGTACAATATCATATTCGGAGGATAGGGCACAATACAATGTCAGCTATGTGCAATAAGAGCCCAATTAGAGGCTCAGATGTGGCCCAAGTATGGTACTTTACAGT